>JAIGNY010002021.1:695000-1077500 GCA_020152595.1 Chiridota heheva
ACATACATACATACATACATACTTACATACTTACATACATACATACATACATACATACATACATACATACATACACATATATATATATATATATTTATATATATATATATATATAATATCAATAAATCTAATCAAAACAAATATATAATGTTATTTGTTGACAGGCATCCTGGCCCTACTTCATATACCATATAGATTAAATCTTTAACAATTTGTGGTTCTCTTGTTGTGTGTGTTTGTTTCTCAATCTTTTTTCAATTCATTTAAGAATGATTTTTCCCAATATATCTCTTTAAATCATTATTTTTTTTTTTTACAGTTATCTAGATGGAACTGTTGATATCAAGGCGGAGCTACCACCTGGTATTTACATGTACCATGAAGACAGTGAGAACTGCAGCCTCCTATTGGGCTTCAATGAAAACTAATTTGGGTCTCACATCGAAGCCAAATCTATATTCACTCTTCCAGGCACTTCTTTCATACAAAGGGTGCTAATTTTGTAAATCAAAGCTTTACACCATCTTTAAGGCATGTCACTGGTAGTATCATATTTCAAAGAAACTATTGTTCGAAATGTCAAAATAGACACTTATTTACATCCATGCTGAGCAAACTATATGACACACAGATAGCAAGATTTGGTGCCTGGCCAAGGAATCAAGGGGAGCAAAGTTTCATTCTTCAGCAACACTTCATCAGGAAAACATCATGAATGTTTTTGATCGGAATGCAAAAAGAATGCAGCGTGATAGAGCAGCAATGGCAGATAACGTAGAAGTATATGACTACGTGAAAGATGAGGTAATGATAATATGACTATGTGATAGATGATGTAATAATAATAATAATAATAATAATACACATATATTTATAACGCGCCCCTTTGAACTAAATCGTCAGGAGCGCGGAACAGTAAATAAAGTAAATGATAAGATATATAAAACAAATGAAGTATAAAACTAGAAAATTAAAAGCAAAACAAATTGAAAAAACCTAAAATATGAATACAATTAATCAATACATAATTCATAGGCTAAACTAAAGATTAAAACTGAACATGCTGAATAAAAATATAAACAAATGAAGTAAAACAAATAAAGTAAAAGTACAAATTACTGAAATACCTAAAAGTATACACAATGAATCAATACATAAAACAAAGACTAAAGATTATAAGCACATTTAAAAGGTGGGTTTTCAGTTGAGATTTAAAACATTGTAACAGTGAATTGCATGCGTAATTGAGCGGGTAAATTATTCCACAAGGTACAGGCAGCAACAGAATAAGATCTTTGACCAGCAGATTTAGAATTGAATTTTGGTAAAACAAGAGTTGGAGCAGTTGACTGTCTGTTAAAACGAATTGGGTTGAAAACTTTTAAATGTAAGTAAGAAGGTCGGTTATAGACAGATTTATAGGCGAACATGAGAATTTTGAATTTTATTCTAAACTGAATAGGTAGCCAATGAAGGTTAAACAGAATTGAGTGATATGGTCGAATTTAGTGCAGGATGAAAGCAGGCGAGCAGCATGGTTTTGAATTTTGGAGGCGTTGAATTTGATAATTTGGTAAACCAACAAATAAGCTATTACAAAAATCAAGTCTTGAACTAATAAGCATGAACAAGAGTGGCAAGCATTGAGGCGGTATGTACTTCTTGACTGAGAAAATGTTAGCCGTAAATGCCAGTAGGCATTTTTACAAACAGTTGCCAAGTGGGCATTATATGAGAGACAACTATCGAATATAACCCCTAAGTTCCTGGCAGAAGTGCTTTTGAGATGGTGGCGCCATCGATATATAGATTTAGATCAGGGACTGGCTTCGTGATTTTGGATGGAATAGAAGTAACTCAGATTTGTCGGCATTGAGCTTGAGCTTGTGGCTAGTCATCCAATTACATATGGTTAGAATACAGGTTTCAAATCTTTTAGTGACAGACAAATTTCATCGTTATCATCTAGATTTACTGGCAACCATAGCTGTATATCATCAGCGTAAAATGATAGTAAAGCCCACATTTTTCAATAAGATCAGCTAAGGGTGCAGTATAGGCCGTATATAAAGGGACCAAGCACGCTTCCTTGAGGGTACCGTAGTGGAGATCCTTGACAGTAGAATGGTGCTTATCAATGACAACCTTGAAACTTCTGTCGTGAGATAAGAATGAATCCACTTCAGAGCATTACCAGAAATGCCAAAATATGATTTAGCGTATCAAGAAGAATAGTATAATCTATAATTGTCGAATGCTGCGGACATATCTAGTAAAACCATAACAACACCTCTTTTGGAATCAGGAGTGTAGTATACTATCGCTGATGTGTAACAGCGCACTCTCTACACTGTAATGAGATCTGTATGCCGATTGATTGCGAGGATAAATTCCATTGTCGGCAAAATAACTTATGTAGTCGAAGAGGCGATCCTCTCCAACACTTTTGAAACAAGCGATAGGTTGGATACTGGTCTGTAGTTTTTAGTAACTCTTTGTCCAAGATGGACTTCTTTAAAAGTGGAGTAATAATAGCCTGCTTCATACTTGTAGGAAATGATCCATTCCAGAACGATAGATTGATCATTTCAACTAGAGCAGGTATGATGCTGTTAATGGAATCACTGAACAATTTTCCAGGCAGAGGATCAAGACTGCAGGTCTTGATGGGTCGCGACTTGATCACTTCCTTAATTTCTTGATTGAAGTTGGTGATAGCTGAGACAAGACTCTGAACTACTTTTGGAAATTTGATGTTGAGTATTTTGGCACATGGTTCCTAGTTTATCTAGTTCATTTCGTATTTTAGAGATTTTGTCTAGAAAGTAATCAGCAAAATGCTCAGGTAAGTCAACTTCAGGTATCGTGGTAGGAAATACCTTGGAGTGAACAGTTTTTGTCAACCGTGAAAAGTGAAAATAGATCCTTTTGGGAAGAATCAGACAAGCACAATTTGTCAGTGTAAAGGCTCGCTTGGCTTCTTTAATTAAACCGCAACCTTTTTGACTTGGCATGAGAACAACTGCTTGTGAATTGTAAGTAGATGCGCTTATATCGGGCTTGAGTGATCTCCTTGTCCGTCTAGCTGCAAGTATTTCCTCCGTGATCCAAGGAGTCATGCGAGCTCGGGCTTTGAAAGATTTGAGTGGAGCATGTGTCCAAAACTGATCGGAGAGCACAGTCATTGAAACAGCTGCAGAGTTTGAGGAAGAGTAATCAATCCCACTTAACGCTGTTGATATATCGGCATTGAGCGGCTGGCATATCAATTTGGCGTAACTTCCTCATTAATTTTGTTGGACATCCCTTGTGGGTAGCAAAATAATTAGATAAATGGAAAGTCACAAGATGATGATCAGAAACACCAGTGTCTAATATCTGAGCGTCAGTGCAAGGTCTGACTTAATCACGGCAAGTACTGGCAACAATGTCAAGGGTGTGTCCATTAATATGTGTTGGTGCGCATACGTGTTGTTTCATATTAAGCATGTTCAAAAGCTCGATAAATAATACTATAACTTCGTGAAAGATGAGGTCAGGGACGTAACTACCACGGGGGTTTCACCCCTTAACAGTTTGGCTTGTCGGCAAATTATTTTGTTCTGTAAGCAAATCATGGACTTGAACTTCAGAAAAAAATCTACTTTCTGAAGAAAAAACTGGCACACCATATAACGTGAACAAATCTGTGTCGGTAAAATACCCCAAAAAAGAAAGGAACTAGGGAAAAATTGTTGGGGATTTTCCCTCTGCAAATATCAATTCCATTTGTAGCATAAAGGTGCAACATTGTACAGAAGAATGCTGACAATCTCACTCAAAACCACATCCGTGGTATATTGTGAAGTTTATTTGTAAACTTTTGCCCAATTGTGAAGATCATGGAGCAAGGGCTTAATCTTTACCGGTTTTAGAAATAGTGGTGTGGAATTTAGTTTTGGTTGAATTACAAGAGGTTTCCTTCTGCTTCCTTGAAAAGTCTGCATTTCATAATACGATTCTGTAAGATTTTTCAAGCTTTTTAAAGCCCTGCTCAGACTGAGTTTCAACCTTTGCCACTGCAAACAATATAGTGGTTTCCGGACTATTGTTCTACATCACAGCCCCTATGTAATTTTTTCCTTTGCCCCACCTCTTGTGCCCTGCCGGAAACTATACAATTATGAGGATGTGGCTCCAAATTAATGATATATTCACTGATTTTGTTCAAATTTCCTCATATTTTCAGTGTTTAAAATCATAAACCCAACTGTCTATTAGGTGATTTTATTGTTAGAATTATATATTTTATCCCCACGTACCCTGATCAGGTGATTATTTGAAAATGAATGTTTGAAAGTGTATCTATCATTTAAGGCCATTTTGGGGCATAAAACTCATGAAATCTTTTGAATTTCCAAGGGCTTCGCCCCCTGGACCCCTACAAGGGCTTTGCCCATGAGCCCTTTAGTTATGCACTTGCAGTTTTCTCCTTTTGACTGCTGTGCCCAAAATCCAAAATCTCTGGCAACTCCATTGCAGGCCACCAGGGTGTTGTTGACTGTGAGCTTAATAAAATGACGATGCACATCCATTAGCTAGGTAAATGCAGCATGACCTCAGACACCAGGGGTGCAGGGCATGTCTTTGGTAAATATTCAATTGATCTTAGAAGCCAATTATGACCTCCTATATTGATGAAACCCAGAGCTTCTGGGGCTTTGCTCTTGGACCCAACTAGAGGCCCTTAAGGGAGCTCCTGGACCCCATGCCATTTGGCTTTGCGCATAGCGTCATATAGTTATTTAGGTTTCACTTTTTGTCGGCAAAACTTCCCTCACAGCCCCCTGATCACAACTACCTCTATGCCCCTGGATGAGGTAATAATAATATGACTACATGAAAGATGGGGTAATAATAATATGACTACATGAAAGATGATGTAATAATATGACTACATGAAAGATGAGGTAATAATAATATGACTACATGAAAGATGAGGTAATAATATGACTACATGAAAGATGAGGTAATAATAATATGACTACATGAAAGATGAGGTAATAATAATATAACTACATGAAAGATGACGTAATAATATGACTACATGAAAGATGAGGTAATAATAATATGACTACATGAAAGATGACGTAATAATATGACTACATGAAAGATGGGGTAATAATAATATGACTACATGAAAGATTAGGTAATAATAATATGACTACATGAAAGATGAGGTAATAATAATATAACTACATGAAAGATGACGTAATAATATGACTACATGAAAGATGAGGTAATAATAATATGACTACATGAAAAATGAGCGTAATAATATGACTACATGAAAGATGAGGTAATAATAATATGACTACATGAAAGATGAGGTAATGATAATATAACTACATGAAAGATAAGTTAATAATATGACTACATGAAAGATGAGATAATAGTAATATACTATGTGAAAGATATGATTGACTACTGTATGTGAAAGACTAGGTAATAATTATATGACTACATGAAAGATATGATAATATGACTATGTGAAAGGAGGTAATAGTAATATAACTACGTGAAAGTTATAATATGACTGAAATATGAGGTAATAATATGACTTTGTAGAACATGAGGTATTAATGATATGACTATGTAAAAGATGAGATAATGATAATACATGACTTTTTAAAAGATGAGGTAATAACAATATGACTGCGTGAAAGCTGGGGAAATAATAATGATAATACGTAGATCTCATATGTCACCCAGTCTAGTAAATGCACTTAGGCGCTCTACTAAGGTTGAATTACAAGTGAAAAAAAAAATGAGTTTTAAGATTTCTCAATAAGTATGGAATAAGCCTGGCAGTTTTGTAAAAATCTGGAATCTGGTTCCAGATATAGTGTGCAGCATACATAAAATAATGGTTTCCATAAGGATAATATTTTTTGTACAACTGTTGAGCATCATATTACTGTAGGTATATGAAGTGTTAAGTTTTATACAAATTTGAAAAATGAAAAGTTCTTGAATGCTGTTTTATAGTGTTAGACTGCTGATGATTATTTTTATATGTGTGAGATAATTGTCGTAGCATTCACAGATTAAAGTATGATAAGAAAATTCATGTCTGAGATAATTGTCGTAACATTCACAGATTAAACTATGATACAAAAATTCATGTCTGAGATAATTGTCGTAGCATTCACAAGTTCAACTATGATAAGAAAATTCATGTCTGAGATAATTGTCGTAGCATTTACAGATTAAACTATGATAAGAAAATTCATGTCTGTTTGAATGTAAACCTTCTAGAGCACATGTAAGTCAAGGGTCAAGACAATGCAAGTTCATATTGACACACTCTACATTGGCACAACTAAAACACCTGACTCGGGTGCCAGTTATTATTGCATGTTTATATCATTTGAGAACTTGATATTGAAACTAAAATGTTGTTTAAAACAGTTTTATTTTCTTTCTGTAGATTGCATTCAGACTGGTGGACAGAATCAGAGATATTACAAGGTCTGTGGTAGTTTAGAAGGATTTTCGTGCTGGTTTATATGATTCATTGATCTCTTTCATAGTGAGAAATGGACAACCAGCTGATCCTGAATACTCACACCAAGTTACCAAAGTTTTATGATTGTGAGTTTCAAAAGGATAAAGGGCTGAATTAGATTGTGAGAAGAGGCAGAGCCTGATCTTTGGAGCTGATGAGGACTTTAACTAAAACATGATGAGTAAAAATGTGAAACTAAATCTTAGAGAGGGTGTTAGGTGTAAGGGCTCATAGCTGTTGAGGTTGCTTGGCCCATTTTGCCAGGTTATTTGGGCATTTTAATTTATTTCTTTTATGCAGTCAGTTTCAGGTGACCATCCCATAGCAAAACAAATTAATGTTTATACAATGGTCTGTATTACATAAAATGAATTAAAGAGATTAAGTAAGGACTTCTTGAAAATGTTACCCATGCAAACATTTCTATTTATCAGATATATTAAGTGAAAAATTAATGATGTTAACAATTTCAGTTTTATTATCCCTCACCAACAAAGTTGGTGAAGAGGGGATATAGCATCTTTACCGTCTTTATGGCCGGCCGGCTGGCCGGCCACATCTATTGTCCGTCCGGCCTCATGCATTGTTCAGCTACTAGGAACAAAGATTGAGTGTAATGACATGTAATGACATGGGACAAGAGTGTAATGACATGTGAGACAGGATGGCATGTCATCTTGATTTCAGGTGGGATGGGACAGGGTGAGATAGCATGTGAGATTGGATGGAATGGCCTGTAAGACAGAGTGGCATGGTACATGCTACATGGAAGGATGGCATGTGGGACAGGGTAGAATGGTACAGGGAGGGATGGGATGTGGGACAAGGTGGCATGGTATATGGGATAGGGAGGGATTGCACATGAGACAGGGTGGCATGATATATGGGACAGGGTGGTATGGTGTATGGGACAGGGTGACAAGGCATATTATAGTGGGATGTCATCTTGATTGTTGGTGTGATGGCATACAGGTCATGTTGTGGAATGGTATCCGAAAATCATGTTTGATTTCCTGTAGAGAGGGAAGTAGCATGGTATGATATGTGGAACAGAGGGTGGGGTGAAAGATGTGACAGAGGCTGGAAAGCATGTTATTAGCGGCGAGGGGATGTGTATCGTTTGTGATGTCTGGTTTAAATATAAAAAAAAAAAAAAGCCTTCCATGGATGTGAAAATGTAAGTGCATGTTATTTCATGAAGAAACTGATTTATTTTGCAGGGAGTTTCCACTAGCCCTAGATGTTGGTTGTGGCAGAGGACATATTGCAAGGTTTCTCACAGATGTAAGTTTTATGTTCCTTTTGCTCAAGATACTTTACAAATGTTTAATTCTTTAGCATTGTCCACTGTAAAGTGTACTGATGTTATATTCAGTTAAGTAGAGATAAATTACTAGGGTAATACTTTTTTCTTACAAATGGTATTCTTTGCAAAAGATTGGTGATCTGTTGATGTTCTTTGCTGATTTTCTTCTTTCAATGATATTCTTATCATGAAATTCAAAAAAGAAGCACCAATGAATAGTTTTCTGTTTAGCATGTACACCTGAGAGAAATAAAAAATCTAAAGTGCCCAGTATTCAAATAAAAGATAGTCATATGACTATCATGATAAATGCTTATCACATCCAATGAAAGAAACCTAATTTGAATAAATGAAACACTGTGTTTCTTTTCAGGGTACTACACTAATATTTTATTGGCGTACCAAAACTTTAGAGCTGTTGATTTGCGATTAATGCACTAAATGTTTAATCACTAAAATTTGTAATCATTTAACGATTAATTGCAACCAAGTCTTCTGAAAAAACACTCAAAAAAACATTTCGAAAGTGTCAAACAAAAACATAACTCACAAAAACTGCGTTTCTTAGAACAAATATAGCAAATAATATCATCAAATGCAAACACTATAAGTCTTAAAAAAACTGCTAATAAACCATACATTGTTCAAATATGCTTTAACCAGGGGAAAAAATAAAATACCGGCTAATATTTGTTATAAATTCTCCGTTTTTTGAGTAATTCTTACTGAGCTTTTCAAACAGTTCACACTATATTCATTATATACAGAGCATATACCAAGTCTAGGATTGGCTGCAATACAGTGTACAGTGCAGTGTTTGCATGTGTGTAACTTCCATGCAATGTTTTGTGTGAACTTCCGATCATTTCTAAACTTCTTTATGTTGATTTCAGTGTACAGTGTATGATTGTGCAATTATGAAATGATCGGCAACATTAGAACAGATTGGTGTAAAAAGAATAAAAGGATTTATGGATAAATGTAACATGTAAAAAGGAATTTTAAGTGATACATAAATGAATTCTAAAGCAGACTGTTAAAACTTACTTTCTAATAGCTCATTTTGTACATAAAAAAACAGTTAGCTGGTCTATTGGTGGACAACTTCCAAAATGTGTTGTTTGAAATTCTTTGAACATTAAAAGTAATCTTCAAATTAAAATATTTCAAGATCAAACAATTGTTTAAACTTCAAGTTTTAACAGGCTGGCATCTACTGTCAGTCTGAATGACATCCAGTGTGACCAATGTTATGGACTACAAGAATATCAACTGATCGCTGTAAAAATGTTCCTTATCATTAGTCAAGGAGAAAATTAGATTTGAAAAAAGTTCCCCAACATTGATTAAACTGATGACATCACATGTGCTTCCTTAAAAGTCATTTTTCTCTTAAAACACTAGCCTATACATGGCATATGCCAGATAAAATCTGAAAAACATAAAATAAAGCAGGTACTACCAGAAATAGCTTTTCCAAATTTCTAACTTGCTAAAAATGTTGTCCTTTTCATATGAAGCATATAATGTCACTTTGGTATCCCTTCATTTTGTTCAAACAATTTAAATATTACCTGAACCAATACCTTCCCTTTAATCCTTAAATGCCTGAGCCACCCAATTGGAAACTGCATTTTTGAGAAACGTTTTAGATAATGCTTATTTTCCACATTTTCCTTTCCTTTGCTATCATTACAAGTATGTGTTAACTGAAAGGTAATACTTTGATCTATACAATGGCCCACATAATGTTATACTGGCATATGCAAATTTATGCAAATTAGTCCATTTAATATGCATGCCCTTGTACAAAAGTGCATAACTTTGTGTTTATGTACTCTCTTGTGGTAAGCAGTTGTGGCATTTTTGAAAGAATTTATGAAATGTTGATGAAAAGTTCTTTTTCATTAAAACCACACCTTTATTCAAAATTACTCATGTTTTGCTCTATTTTACTCTGAAAACCTCAATACGAATCCCATCAAAAATGGTTAGAATATAAAAAAATAAATGGAATTCTTTCAAATGATATACAAATTGCCTTTGTATCTGTTTGGTATGGTCTGGAAATTATTTTTAGAAAATCAGACAAAACTCATGTCTATCAGGCTTCTAAGGGTTAATCTTTTATTCTTAGTTCATTGTTTTCCATTTCCTCCATTGTATTCTTCAATTTTTCACATTTGAAAGACAAGAATACAGAAAATACACAGTTTTAGAATAATAGTTTGGTTTGCAGTTGTGTATTTATTTCACCACTTTAATTTATACAGGGATATGTATTACGTGTACAAATATAAACCATTTTGCTGATCTGCAAATACCATTGCAGAGTACAGTCTCATGGCACAGCAGCATTTGTAATTATACGAAAAACTATATATGCCTCGCAAAAACTTAAATGGAAAATGATTTAATGTTTAATTCAAATTAGCTAAAGATGCTTGAATTATGTTGGTCAGTCAACCGCCATTAACAACTGCTAATTACATAAAGAAAAGCTTACAAACTCATCACAAACCTTTAAATTTAAGTTCTGCAGATGTGCTTACCAATTTAGAACTGTGTTTACTAAATGTTGAAATTTGATTTGTGCTTGGTCAAACCGTAAACTGTAAAACTGTGTTGGTAAGCACACACAACTGAAATACTTACCAATTAATTTTGCCAAATTCTAAGCCTGGTTCTTTTTTAGGTAACTTTTGAATTCTTACAGATAAAAGCAAGTGGGTTGAAAAGCAAGTGGGTTGAAAAGCAAGTGGGACTAAAATATTAGGTCAAAAGGTGCCTTTATCTATGTATTATTTGTTAAGATTTAATGAGGAAATTATTTTTGCACTTTCAAATTCTGAATGCAGGTGAAAGAAACTTTACTCTTCCCCCCAAATTTTTGCCTTTAAACCCAGGTGGTAATTATGTTTTAAACCATACCAGACCATGTTTGGTCAGAGTTGGCTGCTTTTTGTGGATGGTTTGTCTGTTCTAGTTGATGAGCTTGTAAAACACATTTGTCCATTATACCATTAGTGGATATGATAGTAGGAATCAAGACTTTCATGAACATGAAATATTATGTAATTGTCATTGGTCTGTAGGGATTAGGGAATTCTTTATTTTCTCCAGTGTAAACTTTACTTGACCATGGTGACCCAGATAATTGCGGAGTAATCTCAGGTTGGTGATCATTTTGGTAGTCATAACCATTATCACCACTTTTATCACATGACTTTACATGCTTGAGTTTCCCTGGGTTTGAATCATTAACGTTGTCTTTTACTTTATATCTTGCTGTTTGGTTGAAAATAAAGGTGAGATTGATAATTGAGTCTTTGAATAATGATTTTCCAAGGTTCAACTGAACTCTGCATGAAAAGTGTGTAAACTCACAAAAATGTAATAGTAATGAATTGATAACAGGATTAAAGTGGAACTGTTTTCCTCACACAGTCCTTGCATTTCATGACAAAATAATGGTAAGTTTATATTTGTCAATTCTAGGTCAGTTTTGAATAAGACTATCAAAATCTGTCTTGCAAGGAGCAAAAGAATTTCTTTTACTTTTGATGCTTTTTAACAATGTTATTATTGTTCCATTTATTTAGGATTTGGTGAAAAAACTTTATCAGTGCGAACTCTCTGAGAAAATGTTGGTAAGTCTGTATGCTTGATATCTATGAATATAACTTATCTTGAATTTTAATTGAGGTTGTATAACAGCTTTTAGCCTTGTCCTGCATAGTGGTCTTTTCTGCTTGAATGAGTCATGGTAATACAAACAAGCTAATTTGAAAATTTTGTCGTGATTGATTAGTATAAATAAAATGATTAAGAATTTTCATTTGCAAACGTCAGCACTGAGAACAAACGTCATAACTGACAGCTGGGATAGTAGATGTTTGATTTAAGCTGTGATGAATGTTAGAATAACAACACTGATGAATGTTAGAATAACAACACTGATGAATGTTAGAATTACAACACTGATGAATGGTAGAATTACAACACTGATGAATGTTAGAATTACAACACTGATGAATGTTAGAATTACAACACTGATGAATGTTAGAATTACAACACTGATGAATGTTAGAATAACAACACTGATGAATGTTAGAATTACAACACTGATGAATGTTAGAATTACAGCACTGATGAATGTTAGAATTACAACACTGATGAATGTTAGAATTACAGCACTGATGAATGTTAGAATTACAGCACTGATGAATGTTAGAATTACAACACTGATGAATGTTAGAATTACAACACTGATGAATGTTAGAATTACAACACTGATGAATGTTAGAATTACAACACTGATGAATGTTAGAATTTGATTGATGAAGTTAGAATTACAACACTGATGAATGTTAGAATTACAACAGCACTGATGAATGTTAGAATTACAGCACTGATGAATGTTAGAATTACAACACTGATGAATGTTAGAATTACAACACTGATGAATGTTAGAATTACAACAATTACAACACTGATGAATGTTAGAATTACAACACTGATGAATGTTAGAATTACAACAACACTGATGAATGTTAGAATTACAACACTGATGAATGTTAGAATTACAACACTGATGAATGTTAGAATTACAACACTGATGAATGTTGAATTACAACACTGATGAATGTTAGAATTACAACACTGATGAATGTTAGAATTACAACACTGATGAATGTTAGAATTACAACACTGATGAATGTTAGAATTACAACACTGATGAATGTTAGATGAATGTTAGAATTACAACACTGATGAATGTTAGAATTACAACACTGATGAATGTTAGAATTACAACACTGATGAATGTTAGAATTACAACACTGATGAATGTTAGAATTACAACACTGATGAATGTTAGAATTACAACACTGATGAATGTTAGAATTACAACACTGATGAATGTTAGAATTACAACACTGATGAATGTTAGAATTACAACACT
Organism: Chiridota heheva; assembly: GCA_020152595.1. Classification (NCBI taxonomy): domain Eukaryota; kingdom Metazoa; phylum Echinodermata; class Holothuroidea; order Apodida; family Chiridotidae; genus Chiridota; species Chiridota heheva. Next base: position 707,817 of record JAIGNY010002021.1, read on the forward strand.
GATGAATGTTAGAATTACAACACTGATGAATGTTAGAATTACAACACTGATGAATGTTAGAATTACAACACTGATGAATGTTAGAATTACAACACTGATGAATGTTAGAATTACAACACTGATGAATGTTAGAATTACAACACTGATGAATGTTAGAATTACAACACTGATGAATGTTAGAATTACAACACTGATGAATGTTAGAATTACAACACTGATGAATGTTAGAATTACAACACTGATGAATGTTAGAATTACAACACTGATGAATGTTAGAATTACAACACTGATGAATGTTAGAATTACAACACTGATGAATGTTAGAATTAGAACAACACTGATGAATGTTAGAATTACAACACTGATGAATGTTAGAATTACAACACTGATGAATGTTAGAATTACAGCACTGATGAATGTTGATTACAACACTGATGAATGTTAGAATTGATGAACAACACTGATGAATGTTAGAATTACAACACTGATGAATGTTAGAATTACAACACTGATGAATGTTAGAATTACAACACTGATGAATGTTAGAATTACAACACTGATGAATGTTAGAATTACAACACTGATGAATGTTAGAATTACAACACTGATGAATGTTAGAATTACAACACTGATGAATGTTAGAATTACAACACTGATGAATGTTAGAATTACAACACTGATGAATGTTAGAATTACAACACTGATGAATGTTAGAATTACAACACTGATGAATGTTAGAATTACAACACTGATGAATGTTAGACAACACTGATGAATTAGAATTACACACTGATGAATGTTAGAATTACAACACTGATGAATGTTAGAATTACAACACTGATGAATGTTAGAATTACAACACTGATGAATGTTAGAATTACAACACTGATGAATGTTAGAATTACAACACTGATGAATGTTAGAATTACAACACTGATGAATAGAATTACAACACTGATGAATGTTAGAATTACAGCACTGATGAATGTTAGAATTACAACACTGATGAATGTTAGAATTTCAACACTGATGAATGTTAGAATAACAAGCACTGATGAATGTTAGAATTACAACACTGATGAATGTTAGAATTACAACACTGATGAATGTTAGAATTACAACACTGATGAATGTTAGAATTACAGCACTGATGAATGTTAGAATTACAACACTGATGAATGTTAGAATTACAACACTGATGAATGTTAGAATTACAACACTGATGAATGTTAGAATTACAGCACTGATGAATGTTAGAATTACAACACTGATGAATGTTAGAATTACAACACTGATGAATGTTAGAATTACAGCACTGATGAATGTTAGAATTACAGCACTGATGAATGTTAGAATTACAACACTGATGAATGTTAGAATTACAACACTGATGAATGTTAGAATAACAACACTGATGAATGTTAGAATTACAACACTGATGAATGTTAGAATTATAACACTGATAAATGTTAGAATTAGAACACTGATGAATGTTAGAATTAGAACACTGATGAATGTTAGAATTACAAGACTGATGAATGTTAGAATTACAACACTGATGAATGTTAGAATTACAACACTGATGAATGTTAGAATTACAACACTGATGAATGTTAGAATTACAACACTGATGAATGTTAGAATTACAACACTGATGAATGTTAGAATTACAACACTGATGAATGTTAGAATTACAACACTGATGAATGTTAGAATTACAACACTGATGAATGTTAGAATTACAACACTGATGAATGTTAGAATTACAACACTGATGAATGTTAGAATTACAACACTGATGAATGTTAGAATTACAACACTGATGAATGTTAGAATTACAACACTGATGAATGTTAGAATTACAGCACTGATGAATGTTAGAATTACAACACTGATGAATGTTAGAATTACAACACTGATGAATGTTAGAATAACAACACTGATGAATGTTAGAATTACAACACTGATGAATGTTAGAATTATAACACTGATAAATGTTAGAATTACAACACTGATGAATGTTAGAATTAGAACACTGATGAATGTTAGAATTACAACACTGATGAATGTTAGAATTACAACACTGATGAATGTTAGAATTACAACACTGATGAATGTTAGAATTACAACACTGATGAATGTTAGAATTACAGCACTGATGAATGTTAGAATTACAGCACTGATGAATGTTAGAATTACAACACTGATGAATGTTAGAATTACAACACTGATGAATGTTAGAATTACAACACTGATGAATGTTAGAATTACAACACTGATGAATGTTAGAATTATAACACTGATGAATGTTAGAATTAGAACACTGATGAATGTTAGAATTAGAACACTGATGAATGTTAGAATTACAACACTGATGAATGTTAGAATTACAACACTGATGAATGTTAGAATTACAACACTGATGAATGTTAGAATTACAACACTGATGAATGTTAGAATTACAACACTGATGAATGTTAGAATTACAACACTGATGAATGTTAGAATTACAACACTGATGAATGTTAGAATTAGAACACTGATGAATGTTAGAATTAGAACACTGATGAATGTTAGAATTACAACACTGATGAATGTTAGAATTACAACACTGATGAATCTTAGAATTACAAAACTGATGATGGTTCTTAGTAAGGTTTTTATTTGTTGCATTTCTTAATTTAGCATTCGAAGGACAACATTCATCAACAATAAAAGATGTTTTCCTAAATTCAAGTTGTAAATGTATCATTTCTTATTCCACATGTCCTCTTAAGGGCAAATGTAATGATAAACATGATATTGATATTAAAAGTTTGTTATATTGACATTTAGTTATAGATTCTTTATAATCATCTTCTTAGTATTAGATTTAATGTTTCTTGACAACAGAAATGATATCATGAATAAACATGACAAGCACTGTAAATCATGAGACTTAATTGACATTTGAATATTTTACATTATCCAAATTTCAACCAATAAATTTCCATTTGTAGTTAAAACCTTTCATCCTTTCATTTATATCCAAATATCACATGAAGTCCAAAATATTGTGTAATCTTTGCACTACCTAAAATGCAAAAATTTTTGTAGATATTTCCAGAAATAGATATTTCCAGAAATACAATATCCAGAAATATAAATTTCCAGAAATAGATATTTCCAAAAATAGATATTTCCAGAAATAGATATTTCCAGAAATAGATTTTAGAAACTATTTCCAGAAATAGATATTTCCAGAAATAGATATTTCCAGAAATATGTATTTCCAGAAATATATATTTCAGAAATATATATTTCCGGAAATAGATATTTCCAGAAATAGATATTTCCAGAAATAGATATTTCCATCATTTCAGGTGTCGGAAATTGAGATGTCAAGTTGCTAATAAGTATTGGCTTTGTTCTGCTACAGCTTGGTTAGAAACCTGTTATAATTATTCCTGATGTTGATATACCTCTGTAACCATGCATCCTCTCTAATCAAAAGTGACTCTTTTATTCTTTGTAGGAGCAGTCCTCAGAGGCTGAGGATATACCAACCATTAAGGTTCACGCTGATGAAGAAGCCCTTCCTTTTGAAGAAAACTACTTTGATTTGGTAGTGAGTAGTTTGAGGTAGGTGGTTTCAAATTTAAGAACAGAAATGAACTTTGCTGCTTGGAAAATCATTTCCTGAGCCATGAAGGTGCATAAGGCTAGTGCTTTACCTGGTTTCACTGGTGCAAGTGGATTGGGGTCACTGACTCTCCGTGAACGTGAACGGGACACTAGTCTTTTGCGGGTAACACCCCCATCCTGCAACGCTTGTACTCATTTACAATAAACAGGTGCAAGTGGAATCAAGTTTCTCATGTAAGGATAAAGGTCTAAAAAAGCTTTACATATGTAAATGAACATTAATTAATGAGTTTATGAAAATCAATGAAAAAAAGAAGTTGGGAATGCACTCTAACTTTTTTGGTTCGATCCGAACACCTTCCCCAGTTTCCATGTACCGAATGTATTCTGGCGTAAAACGTGCACATGAACCAATTGTTTTAATACACCAGTGTAAATCCGGCCTGGACCATCCATTCAGCACTCCCCAGTTTCCATGTTTTTCGTGCGCGTATTACGTCACTCAAGCAAAAAGAAAACAATTATATTAATAAGGGAATAAATTCTGGTGTTTTCAGGGATAAATGAAATGTGCCTAAAAATCTTGGTAACTGAAATTATTTTACACACCGTATCAGTGCGCACACAGTTGTTCTGCTATGCATCATTTGGCACTCCACAGTTGCCACCAATTCTACATCTTTCTGTGTAACGTTAACGTGCAGTGACATGACTGAAGGATGGTGACGGGGGAAACTTTGAAGTTTGACCAAAGCAAAAGAAAACGTAAGTTTTTCCTTCTTGAATTTATTCTGAAATATCTTGTGGGGAAGTTCAATTTTCAGTAACCTTTTTTTTTGTGTCCTTACCAATAGTTTTAGTTGCAATGTGTCACCAATTGACTGGTCTCGGATCAAGTATGTAGGCCTAGGCCTACATTTTACAGTCACTGAACATGCTGAATGTGTAACTTGCAAATGTTTTATAATAGTCTAACGTTAACGCTAGGCATAACGTTAGAATTTGATCTGATGTTGGGATTTGTTGTGTGGAAATGGCCTGGAACTGAAGTTTTAGAAAAATTAGGTTGATAATAACGTTATGGGAAAAAACTTATTAATTTTTGAGAAATTTCTTTTCAAATCCAACATTACACCTAGGCTAGAAGTAAGATTCTGTTAGGCCTAGGCTAATTAAAAAAAAAAATAAAATAAAAGTAAAAAAAGACAGAATTGAAAAAACATTTTTGTAGGCTATTTCATAAAATTGAAAATCTTTCCACCCCAAGTCCTGATTGGCAAATGGAATAAGTCAGGATCTACCTTTTTTAAATTTTATCAGATGAATCAAAATAAAATATTTCAAATATTTATTCATTAAGATCTTTAAAAGAAAGAAAAAAGTACAGTCAATTTTGGGGTAAAAATGAGGTATTTTTACAGTTTTGCAATTAATGGGCCTATTAAACATACATGCCAAATTTAAGCCCTCTAAATATTAGATAATTTCCTGTTACAGTTGCCTTCAATTTATTTGCTAATCTGGGACAACAGTTTTAGGCAACCAGTCTATCCCTTTCCTATTTTGGGTACCCCTGCCCAGTTCTTTCCATTTTCTCCCCGTACTTTTCTGTCCCTACTTTTCCGCCCCTGAAAATGGTCTTTTCCGCACCTAAAATGGTCCTTTCCACCCCAAAATGTTTGGGGCAGGAAGACCTTTAAAAACTTATCCTTTTTCAATTATTTGTGGAAATAAAAAAAAATAAATCATGGAATGAATTGTTGGATTAAGTTGGTAGCATTTTAAAAGATAATAGCTGAATGATTTGTTGGATTACGTTGGCTAAACAGTGGTGCAAGCTAGGGTAATCTGTATTCTTTATGCTAATCCTATAAACATTTTATATGAGAGGAACATGTAAACTTGTAGCATGTTTATAACTTTGATGGGATTGATCTATTTCTTTCCCTTTCATTTTGGATTTGTGGGAGGAAGTTAAGGTCTGAAATGGTTTTAACTGGTGGTTTTTTTGATGTTAATCAAATTTTCTGTATGAGCTTGTTCATTCAACAACCCATACATTTTGTGTTCAAATTTGTTTCCAGAAAAAAGACTTCTTGATATGATACTGACATTTTTGTCTTGCATTTTTATTATTGTGGCATAAATGCGTCCTTTTAAAGTGCATTTAGGGGGAAAATCATTTGTTCACCTTTTTGTGATTTTAAAAAAGTTTTGGGAAAAAATAAAATTTCTACAAATATGATTGGTATCAATGCCTAACACATCAGCCTAGCCCAAAATAAAGTCACAACCCATTTCCATCCATTCCAAAAATAGTAGTTTTTGACTGAAAATCTGGCAAAATGGCAGCCAATTTGAATTATTAGTACAAAATCAAAGCCGGGATCAAAGCCTTCAAAAATCATCAAAATATGTCATTATAAACTGATTTTGATGTCAATGCAGAGCTCAGCAGAATGAAAAAAATATTTTTAATGAAAATATTCAAAAAATAAACATTTATATTATACAATTTACTGTTACTGAACTCATTAAAATAAAAATTATTCAGATTTAATTAAACTCACGATTCCCATATGTTTAAATATCCCTATTTAGTTAGACAAATTGGTCTTTCCACCCAAAAAAATGGTGCTTTTTTCCCCTGGTTTACAGGGACGGGAAGCACTGTTTTTAAGGGCGGAAAAGACTGATTTTCAAGGGCGAAAAGCACCAGGGGCAGAAAGCTACGGGATTCCCCCATTTTCATGGCCTCTATAATATTCAAGCCACAATATGGAACCAGGTGTACATTATGCACAAATTAGTTTACAGTCAACTCGCACCAAAACAAACTCACCCAAAACCAACTAAATCGAGGTGTAAATAAGCGCTAGCTAGTTGCGCGATTGCTTAGAAGAAAAAAAAAACTAGCAACTTCTTAGTTAGGAAGTAACAAAAATTAGTTTTAAAAATAAGAAATAAAACCGAAATTTACAGAGAAAAATAAATCATTTATCTTAAGAAATAAAGACTAAATGGCAGATTAAAATGAAATAAAAGAAAAAAGAATATTTACTCCACAATGATAGACTTTTACCAAAGTTTGAACCAATTACTTAGAACCGCATATGGGCTTCATACTAAAACTATACTGTGATAGCCGCTATAATTAACAGTCATGCATAATTTACAACTTACAAGTTTAATATTTTACATGTACAATTTTTCTTTTTGCATTCATTTGCTATTATTAAAAGAATGTTTGCATTACTGTTGAAATATTAAGTCATTTTCATAAGAAATTCCAAAATATGAATAAATTATGTGAAATCAGGCCACATACTGTAGGACCAGACTGCACAGTTTTTATCTAGTGGGGAAGATTTTCCGTGCTCATTTGAGAAATAAGATATATAAAATTTACACCATTTGGTGCACAGTTATGAATTATGGTGCACATTTTAAAGAATTTTAACTCAATTTTTATGGAAAACATCAAAGTAAAGCTTAAAACCTCTCAAAATTGCATTCAAACTGCATAGGCTCCCTACATCAGGCATAATGTCAACACAAATAATTGGTGCAGGTGCACAAATGGCTTAGATGAGCAGGTGCAGGTGCACAAACATAGGCATAGATCCTGGGGGATAGGTGTAGGTCCTGGGGGTAGGCATAGATCCTGGGGGATAGGCATAGATCCTGGAGGATAGGCATAGATCCTGGGGGATAGGCATAGATCCTGGAGGATAGGCATAGATCCTGGGGGATAGGCATAGATCCTGGGGGATAGGCATAGATCCTGGGGGTATGCATAGGTCCTGGGGGATAGGCATATATCCTAGGGATAGGCATATATCTTGGGGGATAGATATGGAAGTGTTTGACCTCATAATTTATAAGAAAAAAAATTGCGGAACTAGCTGTGATTTGTTACGGTAAACTATAGATAAACTTGGTAGGATTTGGATTGTACCATTATTATGCGGGTTGGTTTTAAAAAGGAAGTCATTTAAACAATAGTTGAATACTTTTAGTTTGCATGCAGTGGGTTGAGGGTGAAAAAAATATGGATTTATCAACACACATGAAAGGCCGTTCATGTGTGTATATTTATCATACAAAAGTATTATGTGGCTTCACAGATTTGGGAGTGTTTACGCGTAGTGTAGACATAGCCAGGATTGTCACTCTTGATAATACCAGTGACCGTCAGAGGCTGAGATAGCATATGGGAGAGGGGCGGTACAGCATGAGAGAGAGGGTGGGACGGCATGTAGGAGAGGGTGGGATGGCTTGCCATGTTTGACGGCATAGCATGCCGCATGTGGGATGTAGGCCAAGTGGAATGGAACTTTAGACAACATTTTGTTTAACAACTAGCCAGTTCCAAGGAAATATCTTTGAAGCAAAAGAAATTAAATAAAATTAAATGCACACACAACTTAGATCAAAAGTTTGTCAGACATGGCATTACTGATGAGAAAATATTTTAACTCATTTTTCCCAAATAAATGTATGACAAACTGTACTTGTGCTGAATAGAAAACAATTTTTAAGAATGCAGTGATAAGAAACGATATAAAGAAGTTTATTCCAGATATATAATAAACAGATATTGATTGATACAAAACGTTGAATAAATAGCATACTTCGTAATTATTGGTATCATAATCATGCAACCTAACGTCGTCGTTATGCCTCGCTCTTGCACTTCTTTGTTCATGGTTGTTGTCAATAGATAATGTTTAATTTCTGATGAATACCATCATATAATAAGAAATGTATCTCAGTGTAACAAAATATACAAGAAAACTGTCAAAAATGGAAGAAAATCAGCCAAAATTGGACATTGGAAAACCTTATTCGTCTCTTCACAGCATGTTTACAATACACAAACAACAGGAAACCCTCTGCACACAATAGTACAGTCCATGCAGTTTGGGCGTGCTAAGATTACGTCAGAATTAAAATAAAGGGATACATAAGCGGATGCGAAAATGTTTTCTCTCATCGATTTCTATTTGTTGGAAAGTACAGGCCTTTTTTTTAACCAATTACGTTAGATTTTATATATAAGGTAAATAGTATGTTAATTGTCAGGCCGTGTGAAATGGACTCCCAAATGTGTTCATTCTTAAGTTACAAAGATCAAAAAGGCGATTACCTTGTGATTTTACTTGCTCTCCCATTGAAAAACAAGAAAAAACACTTTTTATAGTTTACAAAGTACGGTACTTTTTTTAGGAATATTTAAATGCAAATGGTTTCAAACGAAAGACATTGAATTCAAGTTCTCTATACTATTTGAAATGGAACAAAATATTCAGAGACTCTATATTATAACATTTGAAGTGCAAAATATGTGTGATTTTTCAGAGCGTTTTGCACAGTTAATGAGATTATCGCAAGCGTATGAACCAAACATTCCCATATGGCATAGATCCTGGGGAGATAGGTATAGATCCTGGGGAGATAGGCATAGATCCTGGGGAAATGCATAGATCCTGGGGACAGGCATAAATTTTGGGGGATAGGCATAGATCCTGATGGGATAGGCATAGATCTTGGGAATAGGCATAGATCCTGTGGAGGAATAGGCATAGGTCCTGGGGGAATAGACATAGGTCCTGGGGGATAGGCATAGATCCGGGGGATATGCATAGATCCTGGGGGATAGGCATAGATCCTGGGGATAGGTAACAAGTAGTGCCAAAAGGTAAATACAGTCCTTCAAATATGTAGTGCAGGGTATCTGTCCCATTTTAAAGGAATAATCCCGTAATTTGTATTTATACATACACGATAAAGAAAACTTTAATGTTGAAAAACTGTTGATATCTTATTCCATTTAGTCTAGCTATAAACAATTTAAAAAGAGTAGAACAATGTTCTTAAAAACACCTCGTTCAGTATATGTCCTTCAACTTGATGATGTCATAGAGACAAATGCAACACAATTCTTGTGTATTTCTTATAGATTTAATCATACTTTTTTAAATTATCAAAAACATTTTGTTCAATAATGAGATTTGGTGAAATACACAAGTGGCATGAAATTATTTTGTTAAGTTTTTCTTAATGTACATCACATTTTCAATATATAAAAAAGTCAATTTTAAAGAAATACAAAAAAATCATGTTTCAAAAAATTGTCATTATGACATTACAGATGTTGCCAATCCACTACTTTTTGTCGAAATTGGGCAATCTTTAAAAACCATATCTCCTAATGGAATGATATCAACCTCATTTTTGTGCCAAATTATTTCTAAGATTATTCTCTTTTAAATAAAATTTTACTAAAAGCCACAAGAATATTCTTTTAATATGTCAAGAAATATATAATATATAAACTCTCTTTACAATTTTGCATTATCTTATTTTGCAAAACTGGCAAAATTACTTACGAGGGTATGAAATATGACAAATGGTTCATGTATGTTGGGAAAGCTGTCCACTTCATTACCAAATTTAGCAGGAAACCATCCTTTCTTTTAATTTGATAGAAATATACCCCTGGGTAACACCACAACCCATGCGGTTAATATCTTTGCTTATTCATTCTCTGATTGATAAATGTATTGGCTGTCTGTTTTACTTTCATCTGTGATATACTCGTAACAAAATGCCATTTGTTTTAGTGTGGTAAGTGCTTCTTGAGTTTAAGTAATATCAGATGGTATTCCACAAAAGGTATTTCAGTTCTAATTGACTTTTTCTTTATTTTAGGTAGAGAAGTATTCATAAATTCCTGTTTCCAAAATGGAGAATTTCTTCTCCAGTGGACAGCTAATTACAGCAGAAGAAGGAGATGAACTGGGGAGATAGCATCGTCTAGATACAGATTTTTCATTAAATCTAAGGGCAAGAATGAAATCGTAAGTACATAAAAGAGGTATAAACTTGCAAATCGCAAAGGGTAAATAATCATGAATGTAATCATGCATTTTAATACAAAGGTTAAAAAATGTTCATGATTGGAAAAGGGGTCATGGCACAAATCTTGGGATGAATTTGAAGAAATAGGTCTGGCAAGAAATTCAAATTATTACTAACTTATAATCTGTTGTGTTAAGTTACATATGAATTGGGCAAATTATTAATGAATGGGTATGGACATGGGAGGGGGCACACAAATATCCATTATCCCCTTAAACTAATTTAGTTTTAGTTGTCATGAAACTCAGCAGAGATGACTTTTTGTTGTGGAACTACTTATACATTCTGCATAAACAAAGCAATCATAAAAGATTTTTGCTTTTACAGTAAACAAAACCATTGGTGCCTGCATGGGGAGGAGGATTTAAAGGTCAAAGCTAAATATGAAAATGTAAAAAATAGCTGAAAGCACCATTTCTGGATAATTTTGTTTTTAGGGTGCAGTAATTTTTTCTCAGAATTCAAGTAAAATTATCCAAAAGCTCCTCCCTATCTGTGAAGTGCTTTGACCTGACAGGGCGCAAAATTTACATAAGCCTATTTTGTTTCATATACCCCATCTGGATGTTTTATGTTTAACTTTTTTCTTAACATAGAAGTTGCAATAGAAGCCGAAGCTGGTGAACCAGGCTCTGATGAGGATAACGTGATGATGACTGTGTTGATCCGGCCAACTGTGAAATGGACATCATCGGCCATAATGAACGGAAAGGTACAGAAATTTATTGTGTAACTGTAGATTATTTACCTTTGGTGGTGGGGAGATGCACTAAGTATTGAAAACAACCAACCTACTTTTCAGTTCTTTATTATATTTGGTTACAAATGCACAATACTCAACAATGTCTTCAGCATGTATATAAAGTGTGTGACGTAAACACTGCTGAACATGGTGCAAAGGTCCTGACAAGAGTGTGTGGCTCCTGACCACTTTGAGGATCAGTAACTGCCACTCCTATAATAATGATATATTTTGCTTTTGAGACTTTGGTTGTAATTGAAATGAGTAAGATAGGTGTATGCAGGTTGCTACTGCATACTCAGGGAATCAGGGATGATCCTGTTATTGTAACATCAAAATAGTGATCATTTCATTGCTAGCTATACCCCTGTGATATTAGAGTAATCTGAGATGTATCCCTGCTGATCCCTTTCAGTACACCATACTCAGTTGCTGCACTGAATAAGGATACACACAAGTCTACCATGTGTGAAGTGGGGATACTGTGCGAATCTGGGATGGCCTTTGTTTTTGACATAAACTTGGGGATCCTTTCTTTGCTTGCTGCACTGCATGACAATTGAGTGGTATAGATCCCTACATATCCCTCCTCTTTATACTATTCCATTTGTGATGCTGAACAAGGATACACAAACGTCTACCATGTGTGAACTGGGGATACTCTGCGAGAAGGGCCCTTGGAATCCCAGAATCTTATTAAGGTAGAGATCATTTTTCAATAAAAAACTCAATTTGGCCAAACATAGATCTAGGACAATGTAGCTTTCCTGCAATGATGGGGATCCTCTAACTGCTGGCAGTATACCTCTATGAAATTATGTGATTCAAGCTGCATCGATCCCTTCTTATCCTGCTCTGTACACTATACCCAGTTGTGGTACCGAACTAGGATACCCTCTAATCTATTACATATGAACTGGGGATACTTTACAAATTTTGGATTACACATGTACATGTTTGTAATTTCAACATGGAGATCCTTTCGCTGCTAACTGTACCAGTAGGAAAATTAGAGTGATTTGAGATCTATCAATTTCTTCTGATGCTCGGTCTGCACACTATTTTCAGTTGTGGCGCTCAAGAAGTATTCACACAGGTCTACCATGTGTGAACTGGGATACTCAGCGAATAGGGTCGGGGTAATCTTGGTTTTTAACACCAAAATGGTGATCCTTTCCCAGCAAACCATACACCCTATGAATCCTATGAAATTTAGAGTGATCTGAGCTATGTCAATTCTTTCTTATCCCATCTGTGTACACTATACCCAGTTTTGGCATTGAACAATGATACACACAAGTTTACCATGTGTGAACTGGGAATACTCAGCGAATCTGGAATGATCCCTGTTTTTCAAATCAACATGGGGACCATTTCACTGTTAGCTGTACCCCTATGGAAATGAAAGTGATCTAATCTGTATCAATCCCTTCTTCCAGCTCTGTACTGCATACCCAGTTGTGGCGTTGAACAAGGATACACACAAGTGTACCATGTGTGAACTGGAATACTATGTAAATCTGGAATGATCCCTATTTTTGAAATCAAAATAGAGATTCTTTCATTGTTAGCTGTACCCCTGGGAAAATTAGAGTAATCCAAGCTGTATCAATCCCTTCTTATCCCTGCTCTGCATACCCAGTTGTAGTGTTGAACAAAGACACACACAAGTAGACTGTGTGAACTGGGGATAGGCCTACTTTTGTGAATCTGGGATGATCCCTATTTTTGACATCAACATGGGGATCCTTTTACTGCTTGCTATGCCCTATGAATATTACAGTGGTCTGAGAAGTATGGATCCCTTCTTATAGCTCCTCATATGAACAGAGTTCCAGATTATCGGTCTAAAAATCTGTTATTATCACCTTCGCTGGAGGTGGTCATTCTGGATTTTCAGACCAAAAATCTGGAACTCTCTTCATAGTGTCTGTTCACCATACACATTTGTGATGTTTGCCAAGAATACACAAAAGTTTACCATGTATTATGTGGCGATACTCTGCAATCTGGATAATCCCTGTTTTCGACATCAACATGGGGATTCTTTCACTGCTACATGTAGCTATTACCCATGAAAATTAGGATGACCTGAGCATTATTGATCCCTACTTTTTCTCCCTCTCTACGCCATACCCACTTGTGGTGTAGAACAAGGATGCACATAAGTGTATCTTGTGTGAACTGGGAATACTCTATGAATCTGGGATGATCCCTGCTTTTGACATCCACATGGGGATCCTTATAACTGCTTGCTGTGCCCTATGATAATTAGAGTGATCTGAGCAGTATGGATCCCTTCTTATACCTCCCTACCCTTTTTCCTAAAACCCTCTCTGACATCAAACCGCTTATTGCTTCCCTTGTTCGTGACCGCTGGCAAACCTCATGGAATGCCCAAGTTGATAACAAACTCCACGTCATCCAGCCCACCATTCCGATCAAACCCACCATCAACAACCTCTCTCGTATCAACAACGTTCATATTATCCGTCTTAGAATAGGTCACACACACCTCACTCACTTCCACCTCCTTATTGGCTCCCCCCACCTCTTTTGCAACAATTGCCATTGCACCCTCACAATCCATCACGTTCTCCTTGCTTGCCCCCTGTACAACCTTTTCAGAGCTTCCCTCGCTCCCCACAACTCAATTGCTGAGTTCTTCCAGAAAAATCCTCCGGATAAAGTTATTTCCTTCCTTCATCATGCTTCCCACTACAACCATATTTAATTTTTCTCTTCCACCCCCTCTCTCTACTTTGTTTTTGTTTCAACCATGCACCTCCTCTCTCGATCACAGCTTTCTGATTTTTTGTTGTTGAATTTCTCTTATTCTTCCCCTGTTTCCTTTCCTTCCTACCTCTAGAATGATCTGACCTTTCAGGCACAATTTGACCCTCGTTGTCGTGGTGCTGTTAAGCCCTCATCAAACAAACAAACTTATACCTCCTCTCGCTATGAATAGAGTTCCAAATTATCGGTCTGAAAATCTGGAATTATCACCTTCATCGGAGGTGATGATTTTAGATTTTCAGACAGAAAATCTGAAACTCTCTTCATAGTGTCCGTTCACCATACCCATTTGTAATGCTGTACAAGAATACACACAAGTCTACCATGTGTAAACTGGGGATACTGTGAATCTGGGATGATCTTTGTTTTTGACATCCAGATGGGGATCCTTATAACTGCTTGCTGTGCCCTATGATGATTAGAGTGATCTGAGCAGTATTGATCCCTTCTTATTCCCCCCTCAGTACACCATTCCCAGTTGTGGTGTTGAACAAGGATACACACAAGTGTACTGTGTGTGAACTGGGTATACTAATCTGGGACAATCTTTGTTTTTGACATCAACATTGGGATGATTTTCTACAGCTAGTTGTGCCCTATGAAAATTAGAGTGACCTGGGCATTATTGATCCTTTTTATCATCTCCATGCCATACCCAGTTGTGATGTTGAACAAGGATGCACACAAGTGTACCATATGTGAACTGCTTATACTCCATGAATCTGGGATGATCCCTATTTTTGACATCAACATAGTGGATCCTTCTACTGTGTGTGTGCCCTATGATAATGAGAGTGACCTGAGCATTATTGATCCCTTCTTATCCTTCCACAGTATACTACACACAGTTGTAATGTTGAACAAGGATACACACAAGTGTTCCATGTGTGAACTGGGGATACTTTTTTAATCTGGTATAATACCTGTTTTGACATCAATATGGGGATCCTTCACTGCTAACTATACCCTATGTGAAAATGAGCTGTGTGCTGTATCTGTACTAACACCATCTATATACTTTATACCCATTTTTGGCATTGAACAATGGTACAATACTATACACTCACAATGGTCTAATCAATTCAAATAGTATGACATTCCTCCCTTCTTCCTCAATGTATAATGTATACATATAACGTTATAAGACATATACCCAGTTTGCGTACATGCATATAATGATGGTTATGTCAGTGCATGGTTCATCTTATATAATCAGATTTGGATTTCAAGTTTTAAATTGGCATTTGAAGACACTTTTGTAGAGATTTTGTTAAATTGATACATATTCCTTCCATGTAATCAGAAATAAAGTTCTTTCTGTCCAGATAAAACAAGAAGAAAATATTTTCCTCTTACAACCAAAATAAACATATTTGGCTTACACATAAAGCCAAACATTGTAAAGTAAAATTTCATAGAGCAAATTTTATCTGGCAAAATAATAAACATTTAACCAATTAAATGAAAATTAACTGATTTTTTTTTTTTTGCAGGAAATAAACAAAAACATGAAGATGATGGCGAGGATGGAAACTGGAAGAAACTACCCAGCAAAGAAAGACAAAAGAAAAGACCATGGACTATACAGGAGCAGGCTGCAGTAAATCGGCATCTATCAAATACATTGCAGCATCAAGGTTGCCTGGAAAGTCTGCGATCAAAAAATGTATGAACGTGGAGCCAGGTCTTCCAATCGACATGGTGGACTAATGTTAAAGATTTCATATGCAACAAGATATGTTCTATGCTCAAAACAAAAAAGTGTTTTGAAACATGATTGTTAGGAAAATGATGTCATTAATCAAGCTTGAGTGCCACCTTACAATTGGTGGGTTGCTAGGTGTTCAGATTAACATGGAACAGTTACAATTGGTGGGTTGCTAGGTGTTCAGATTAACATGGAACAGTTACAATTGGTGGGTTGCTAGGTGTTCAGATTAACATGGAACACTTACAATTGGTGGGTTGCTAGGTGTTCAGATTAACATGGAACACTTACAATTGGGGGTTGCTAGGGTGGGGGGATGGAACAGTTACAATTGGGGGTTGCTAGGTGTTCAGATTAACATGGAACAGTTACAATTTGGGTTCTAGGTGATTCAACATTGAAACAGTTACAATTGGTGGGTTGCTAGGTGTTCAGATTAACATGGAACAGTTTTGCTTTTAAAACTTGAACATTCTAATTATAGTCTGTTTGTATGTTTTTAGATAGCTGATGAATAGCTAAACTCAAAAAGTTAATAAGTAAACTTAAACTTTCTAAAGCTTTGCAGAAACTTTCAGAATCCTTTAATCATACAAGGAGGTTGTACGGATGTTGTACCGTATGTAAATGACCAAATAGGATTAATGAAAGAATATCCGAGTCTGTAATTGTCGTGAAGTGTTCATAATTAATTCTTTGTCATGGGAACTGTTTGTTATGCTTGATCAAGGTAAAAACTGCATATTGGAACAAAAAACTTATAACAAGGGATTTTACCTGAGGTTAGATCCTAGCAGTTGATTTGAATTCTATTAACATTAGATGAAAAAAGTTAGATTTAAGCAGTTGATTTACATTAGATAAAAAGAATTTTAACAATATGGTAACTGTTGTAAAAGTTGTATGAAAATACTTTGAAAATTGGCAACTGTGCCAATGCAAGAGAAATTTGCATTGCACATCCTGGTTTCAATGTACAAATATGTGACTGAATTGCATTACACCTAAATAAACATTGAGGATACACAGGTTTGCAAGTGGGATATCTGCAATTCCTTAATTTTATAGCAGAAAATAGCCTTCAGGCTTCCACTTAAGTGCGCTGTAAATTTGTTGCAATACATGCATACAACTTGCGATATCACAAATTTAAAGTCCTAGTGATACCAGAGTATCATTCTGTATTATTCTAGCAGGTGCTTATCCCCAGTTGGGGGATTTTGAACTCATGTCTCCGATTTCCATCATTTACAAGATTGGATGATTAATCTTGATTGATAGTAAAATTTTACCTGTGGGTGTGAATAATGCAACTTTAGCTTTATTAAAAGTTTTTTTTTTATTTTATTTTAAAAAAAAGTCTTTTAAGCTTATGATGTAGTTTTGTTGCTTTCATTGAGTTGTTATCCAGACTGTTGTTCAACTAGCTTAAAATGGAAAAAGCTATAAAGCCAGGTTTATTGTTTTGTTTATGTAGACGTTTGGTCTTAGCCATTGATCAGAACTTAAATGTTATTAACACAAACAAGTAAGATTACTTGTACTTTATCACCTACTTTTGATAAAAATATGATTATTATTAATCATTTTATGATGTTACATGTGCTTTTTCATGAGTGTCTCATCATAGTACTCCATGTCTCTAGGTGGGTGTGCATCTTTAGGTGGGTGTGCTCACAGTGCCCCATGTCTTTAGGTGGGTGTGCTTTAGGGTGGGTGTGAGTGGGTGTCACAGTGCCATGTCATGTCTTTTGCTCACAGTGCCCCATGTCTTTAGGTGGGTGTGCTCACAGTGCCCCATATCTTTAGGTGGGTGTGCTCACAGTGCCGCATGTCTTTAGGTGGGTGTGCTCACAGTGCCGCATGTCTTTAGGTGGGGGTGCTCACAGTGCTCCATGTCTTTAGGTGGGTGTGCTCACAGTGCCCCATGTCTGTAGGTGGGTGTGCTCACAGTGCTCCATGTCTTTAGGTGGGTGTGCTTACAGTGCCCCATGTCTTCAGGTGGGTGTGCTCACAGTCCTCCGTGTCTTTAGGTGGGTGTGCTCACAGTGCCACATGTCTTTAGGTGGGTGTACTCACAGTGCCCCATGTCTTTAGGTGGGTGTGCTCACAGTGCCCCATGTCTTTAGGTGGGTGTGCTTACAGTGCCGCATGTCTTCAGGTGGGTGTGCTCACAGTGCTGCATGTCTTTAGGTGGATGTGCTCACAGTGCCCCATGTCTTTAGGTGGGTGTGCTCATAGTGCTCCATGTCTTTAGGTGGGTGTGCTCACAGTGCCCCATGTCTTTAGGTGGGTGTGCTTACAGTGCCGCATGTCTTCAGGTGGGTGTGCTCACAGTGCTGCATGTCTTTAGGTGGGTGTGCTCACAGTGCCACATGTCTTTAGGTGGATGTGCTCACAGTGTTGCATGTCTTTAGGTGGGTGTGCTCACAGTGCCCCATGTCTTTAGGTGGGTGTGCTCACAGTGCCGCATGTCTTTAGGTGGGTGTGCTTACAGTGCCCCATATCTTTAGGTGGGTGTGCTCAGTGCTGCATGTCTTCAGGTGGGTGTGCTCACAGTGCCCCATGTCTTTATGTGGGTGTGCTCACAGTGCTGCATGTCTTCAGGTGGATGTGCTCACAGTGCTGCATGTCTTTAGGTGGGTGTGCTTACAGTGCTGCATGTCTTTAGGTGGGTGTGCTTTATGTTTTGGAAAGTGTGCCAATTCAAATGTAGGATTGTAAAACATTGTACAAGTACAGAGTGCATGATGTGTACATACACAACACATTTCAGGTGTTGATTACCTGTTTTATGCATAATAATTCTATAGGGATGGAGTGTAGGGAGAAGTGGAATGATGACATAACTGTCATTTAATTGTTTGAAGAGGGAATCCTACTGCAGCTCTCGTCCATACTGTAATTGGTCATCAGTTTGTGTCATGATATCCAGTTTCAGCATTTATCTTTATTTTGTTAGTTGCATTCAGGTAAAATCAAAATATCTTCTTACATCAGTGCCTATGAGGGATGCATATTGACCAGTTTAAGAAAAAACGAGAGGAATTACAGTATGTTAAGCATTGATTAATTTGATTTGGAATACCAAGTACGTCGAATTACCAGACAAGTTTCAGACAATCATGAAATAAGCCAAAAAGTAACTGTAGGAAAATCTGACAGTTTACGATGGGTAACATACAGTAGATGGCTACCATCTGCGTTAGGGAGAAACTACAAATATGCAAGTACAAGTGGTACATACTCCCCTTGCACAACCAATGCAATATTTCAGTGGGTTCTATACTCTACACTGTTTGAAAAAGCCCTGCCCTAAACCAGGCAGGTAGCCAGTACTGCTCTCAAAGGGGGCACCGACACTTCAAGAGGGGGCATGGCGACACAATCTCCATATACTTTTGTCTTTTATTTTTTGTTTGACTTCACACAAGAGGGCACAGATCCCTGTATGGTGCCAAATGTTTGCTATGCGCCTGTTCCAAACAAATGTAAGGAAGAATGCAGTTAAGTGTATGAAAGGTACTGATCACTTGAAGCGGGTTTATTGTTGTGTTGTTCATTGTGTGTTACAATAAAAGTTCTGGTGTTTTCATTTAACTTGTTGGTTTCATCTCATATTTTAGCAGTGGAAAAAACACAAGTGTTGCTAAGATCTTACCCAAATGTTTCATTTCATGGCCACCACTCTTGTAGCCTAATATTAAATTGCATGTATTCCCTGTCCGCTCAGGCACTTTGCCATTTTCTCTGACTCCAAGGCTGTTCTTACTTCTTTACTCAATCTTAAATTGGATAACTTCACATCCCACCTCTTTCCTCCGGAAACTCCTTTCGCCCACCCTCTGTAGGAAAAGTATTATTTTCTTCTGGATACCCAGCGATGTTGGCATCCCTGGCAATGACAGGGCTGATGTAGCCGCTAAGCTTGCCTTTAACCTCCCCCTACCCCTTTTCCCAAAAACCTTTCTGACATCAAACCGCTTATCGCTTCCTTTGTTCGTGACCGCTGAAAAACCGCATTGGACTCCCAAATTAATAAGAAACTCCACGTCATCCAGCCCACCATTCCGATCAAACCCACCATCAACAACCTCTCTCGTGTTGACAACGTTCATATTACCCATCTTAGAATAGGTCACACCCACCTCACTTTACTCCCACTTCCTTATTGGCTCCCCCCAACCCCTCTGCAACAATTGGCGTTGCACCCTCACAGTCCATCACGTTCTCCTTGCTTGCCCCTTGTACAACCTTCCCAGAGCTTCTCTCACTCCCCACAACTCAAGTGCCGAGTTCTTCCAGAAAAGCCCTCTGGATAAAATTATCTCCTTCCTTCATCATGCTTCTCTCTACAACCATATTTAGTCCTCCTTCCTCACCCCCCTTCTCTCTACATTATTTTTCTACCCATACCCCTCTCTCGATCCCAGCTTTCTGGCTTTTAGTTCTGGTGTTTCTCTCAATCTCCCCCTGCTTACTCTTCTTCCTACCTCTGGAATGATCTAACCTCTCAGGCACAATTTGACCCTTGCTGTTGTGGTGCTGTTAAACTCTCATCAAACAAACAAACCTGTTTCGTTTCCTTCCTACCTCTAGAATGATCTAACCTCTCAGGCACACTTTGACCTTCGTTGTCATGGTGCTGTTAAGCCCTCATCAAACAAACAAACAAACATTCCCTGTACTTCACAAATGCATAGTTAAGGAGAGCAACATCAATTGCTACTGTGTGATTACACTTAGCAGTGGGATACGTTTCACAACTTGGGAGTGAAGGTAGGGGTTGGTAATAGAGATATAGCAGGCCCATTGGAACCAGTGCGGCAGCTACTATACTTTTCAGCCCTGCGTTATACAAATTAAGAAGTAGGCTCTGGCCAATTTCTGCTGTACCACTTTCAATTCTGCCGTATTACTTTAGATTTGTTCCGAAGGGCCTGAGATATAACTCATATTGTTGCAAATCTCACTGCTCGTATAGCTACAGTAGCATTGAAAAGGGCATTTTGTTGGAACAAAAATGGGACAGCCTGTAGATCCTCGTAATATCCCCAGTTCATACTTTTTCGTTTAGTGGCAAAAACATACACCCTTCCATCTTGATACAACGTGAACTAACAACAGGACAATCGATGAAGGTTAACTATTCTATTCAGCAGTTTACCCAAAATGACCTTATCATACACTGTACACCATGAAGTTGACATGGTTCTAAGAAAAAGCTATCAAACAGACAGGTAGAATACTTAAGATGTCAACAGGTCAATATACACAGGGTGAAGATTCTTCAATTTGACTTCAATCATGGAAGGAATGTTTCTTTCTGCAGTGTAATGTTAGTAAAGAAAAAACTACTAGAGCCACTTAGTGTAAGAAAAAAATTCATTGCACTTTAAGAAAACAATTCAAGTTCGAAACTGGGAAAAAATGTGACAATTACGATTTTTCGCAGCAAATGGCAACCCTATACCCAATTTCATGTCAGGTAAAGTGAAATTGCAGATACCCACATTGCTATACCTAGCATGCACACTAAGCAGGGAATTGGGAATGTGGACATACATTTACTGGGTTACCATAGACTCACATTGAAGATATTGCTATTTTACCCCGCTTTCATGTTTAGAAAATTGGAATGGGTATCCCCACTTGGCTACGTAGTGTACACACTACAAAGTGGGGATGTTGGATACACACATACTGGGTTTTCCACAGACTCACTGGGGATAGGGCTATTTATTCCCAGTTTCATGTCCAGCAAATTGGAATGAGTATCCCCACTTGGTAACGTAGCATACACACTACAAAGTGGGGATGTTGGATACACACATACTGGGTTTTCCACAGACTCACTGGGATAGGGCTATTCATCCCCACTTCGATATCCAGCTTCGTGGGATGTGTTATTCCCACTTTGCATGCACAGGTTCAATGAAGAGAACAATAGTCTTGTAACTTTTCATTGTCATTGCACAGATCGTCCATGAGCTTCAAGAAATGATGAAAACTTTATTGAAAAATCACTTAACTCAGAATTCCCCAGTTTGCATTAATACAACCTGTGTCCCCGATATATGCGCCAGAAACGCGTATGTGTATGTGAGTGTATAAAATATCATGTCACGTGTACAGAGAAAACCGTACAGGCTATTATATTGAAACTTGGTGGGAGGGTGTAGGGTGAGGTGAACTTGTGTTCACATAAGTTGGGTCATGTACCTTACAGGTCAGAGGTCAAATGATTAATTGAAATTGGTAAATTTTGTTTTGTGTTTCCTGGGATAAGCGTTAGTGATACTGGGTTGGTACTTGGTGGGTTGGTGGAAGGTGATGCAGAATTGTTTTCTGCAAAAAATGGAAGATGTCACTTAAAGGTCAAAGGTCAAATAGTCAATTTAATATGCAGATTCACTACTAGCTTATGTAAGGTATGTACTGCACAAATTGGGACAGGTCATTTAAAGGTCAGAGGTCAAATAATTAATTTAATATGGTAAATTTTGGTTGGTTGCCTGTTATGCAAATAGCGCAAGTGCAATTGGGTTGTTACTTGGTGGGTTGATGAAGGATGATTAAAGGTTGTGTCTCGGGAAAGATTGTAACCCGTCGCTTAAAGGTCAGAGATCAAATCAATGTTACTTGCTGGGTTGGTGGAAGTGGATGTAGTGTTGTGTCTCACCCATAATGTCCTTTAAAGGTCAAATGTCAGAGGTCAAGTAATTGATATGAAATGATCCATACTATGTCATGTTTCCTGGAAAAACATTGATTATTTTACAAATAATATGTGGCAGAGGCGATAAAGTCAGCAACTCCTTGGATTGGCATCTTGTCTTTAGTTTTAAGCAGTTATAAGTTGCATTTCTTCTTTGTTGATTTCCTCTTTCCCAGGGGTATAAACAAGTTTGAAAGTATACAGATGGACTCCGATTTTGACCTTCAAAAAATATTTTACAGAAGATTGAAAAAAAAAGAATTTACATAAACAATTAAAGACATGTTCAGCTGCCTATGTCACAATTTTTTTTTCAATAAGACAAAGTTGAAAATGCTGTAAAATGGGCAGTTTTTAATTTCATTCTATATTTTGAATTATCTAAACTCAAGTTGCCTCTAGATGTCATCAGATCTTAAATGGGGCGAGTTAACCATGGAGGGTGTATGTAGTTAAAACTACTTAAAGAAATCAGGCAGATGGGATTGGCAGAGTTAGTTTATATTTTCATGCCTGATTAGCAATATCTCCTGTGATTAACGTTTTTATGCTGAATCTTCAAATTGCTTGCTATTTTGAAAACACAGCCTAAATAGCAAATACGTGGGTGGGTGTTTAAGGCTGATATAATGCCTATTTCTTTTTTTATTGCTTGATACAACATGTTAATCTTTATAATTTGCTAACTATAATTGGGTCACTGTGAGTCATTCCTTGCAGAATCCATAAATTACCTTTTTAACATATCAGTGGTGCAATCAGTTGCTTTGATTATTAACTTTACTTGTGTCTGAAACTTCTCTTTGAAGTTGTGGTTTGTGGCACTACTTTGAAAAGATTTCCAAAGTAGATCAGGTATAAAATATAAGTCAAGTGGCCAATAATGCCGTCATATATTGGGCAGGACAGCATTAAGGAGAATTAGAACAGGAAGTATTCAAAGAGAAATTCAAATGTAAAGCCTTCAGAATGTTTCAAAATTGGAGGGATCAGAAACCTCCTACTTAAAGGAGGAATTTGAATATTTTACTAAAACAGTTCCCTCATTCTTTGGCTTGCAACTGTTTAATAGAAGTTAAGTAAGACATATTTTTATATTCATTGTAATTTTAGCCCATGAACCGAAATTACTTGGTCTTTTTTGTTCAGTTGAAGTGACCAAATTAAAATATCTGTGAGATAGATGCATTAACAAATACAAAGCTTTCTGTAAAGTGCATATTTCTGCAACCTTGAGAAAAAAAAATATAATTTTTTTATAATCCCATCAACAGTACAATCTACCTCTGACATCCTTGCCTTACCAGACAGCTTCTATTTTCAAAGTGGATTTCTATTGTAAAAATGGACTGGAATAAAGCCTTTACATTACCATTATACTCCTCTTTTGGTACTTAATAAATTCTGTACCAGAATAGCTAACATAATTTTTGTTTGCTATTTCGATACAGAGTGTATTAAGTACCAAAAAAGGAGTATAATGGTAATGTGAAGGCCTTCTTTTAGTCCATTTTAACAATAGAAATCCATTTTGACAATAGAAATCCATTTTGACAATAGAAATCCATTTTGACAATAGAAATCCATTTTGACAATAGAAATCCATTTTGACAATAGAAATCCATTTTGACAATAGAAATCCATTTTGACAATAGAAATCCATTTTGATAATAGAAATCTATTTTGACAATAGAAATCCATTTTGACAATAGAACTCCATTTTGACAATAAAAATCCATTTTGACAATATAATTCTATTTTGACAGTAGAAATCTATTTTGACAATAGAAGTCCATTTTGACAATAGAAATCCATTTTTACAATAGAAATCCATTTTTACAATAGAAGCTGTTACCAAGTTTCATTCCCAGAACTTCATTAATTTCTTATCAGTCTTGCAAACTTGCATTCTAAGCAAACATGGAAGTTTTAACTTTCTGATTGATTTAGTTTCCAATCTTATGCAAAGTTATGCAGAATATGTAAAACACTTGAAATGGAATGGGCTCCACATAGCATTTACAAGAGAAACAAAAAAATAAGAAAATAGCAAATTGTTGGGGAAATGTCCAAAAATACTATTCAATGTAATTGTTAAAAAAAAATATTAAAAATTGTTTGCGGCAGAAGGCTGGTACATTGCAATACTTCAGACCGATTGTTCCAAGGAAATGTAAATGATTCAAAACAAAGTGTTTTCCACTGAGGAAGTCAATTAGGAGTTCTGGTATCATGTGATTTAAAATCATGAAAATTCTCAGGGAAGAGATTAACAATGGCCAAAAAAAAGTCAACTTAAAACAAGATTGTCCTTGATGTTTTCTCTTGAAGAAATCTCTTTTTATCCTTTTTTTTGTAAAATATGCTTCTGATATGAGACATTTCTGACACATTTGTGAGGCTTTGTGCTGGTTTTAGAAATCTTCCTTTGTTATTTCACTCATCACACTTTTGTTTGCTTATCCTACAACACGGACATGGTCAAACATGAAGGGGATACCCTTTACAATTGGTGTTTAGGGCATTAAAACTATGATATTTCAAACCTTCCATTGACAATACATGTTTTATGATGATGTGGTGTTCATGAAATGTGTAATTTAATTAAATCATTTGCATTCATTTTGTTTCTCTTTTATTTTTGTCTTCAGTCTTCACTGGGTCAATGACTTGCCAGGAACTTTGCGGAAGGTATGAAAGAATTTACATAAATATAACTTTCTGCCGGATATTTTCTCTTAGATTTTCTCAGAATGCTGTTTATGTTTCTTAGTCATCTTGTCATTAAATTTTACAGGAGTAAGTGATTTTTCACGGGTAAATGATATTTTTCTATGTTTTCACGCAAGTAATTCTGTGTTTTAAACGAAAATGTAGGCGTGAACATTAGTGGTTTACTGTTTCCAAAAGATGGATTAGTGTAGTGGTCCAACATGTTTATCTTGTATGATAGGGATTAAGTGATCAGTAAAGAAACAACTTAATTATCTTGTTTTGTTCAGCAGAAAGTTTGTTCATAACATGTCAAAGTTTGAGTGAAAATTGGTTGACAAAGTTTATTAGTGACATCACATTTTCACTTTCTTAGTGAAGATTATTTTACATATTTTACTAATAATTACTTCAAAAGAATCTTGTTTTAATATTCTTTTAAAATGGTTGTAAGTAAAGAAGTTAAAATACAAACAACCTTTCGACTGTGATATAATTTTGAATTTGATTTCAATCATTTCTACACAAAATCTGCACAAATAACAGTGGGGAGAGAGACAGCAAAATTTGAAGAATGTTAATATATGTAACAAATTGGTGTCAGTATGTGAAACCAGAAACAACTCCTATTGTCTCATTTGAAATTAGATCCATTTTTGAATTTGATTTTTATTCATGATCATTAAATAGAGAATTAAAAGCATTAGGAATATGCTATGACAAGTGAGATTTAGGTTGTGGAGATTTTCATCACCACAATTGAATTTTGTTAGTCAGAATCACATGCAAGCTTTATTTACCATCACTTCACTTTACTGAGTAAAATGGTATATTTTGTTGTAAAAGATTCAGCAACCTTGTTACTCTTTCTTTTTTCAGATTTACAACATTTTGAAAAATGACCAGCCTTTCATTGGTGCTATGTTTGGTGCAGATACACTATTTGAGCTGAGATGTTCCTTGCAGCTTGCAGAAATAGAAAAGGAAGGAGTAAGGAGGTTTTTACATAACAAACATGATACAGCAGGCAAATTATTTAGAAAATCAGACTTAAAACAAGAATTGAAGTTAATAAGATTTTATCTGGCAGGTATGATAAGGAAGTATCTAATTTTTTACCTCTAATACAAGACTCTCTCACTCATAAGCAAAAATTTTTCAAGAGAAGACCAAGGTTAAATATCAGAAAGAATAATTTTTCTTTCCGGGTGGATTTATGGAACAATTTACCATGTGATGTGAATAAATCAACAAGTATTCAGGCCTTCGCAGAAGGCTGGATAAATTTTGGAACAATCAGCTAATGAACTACATTTATGATGAAAACATTAAAGCATTCAGACAGATGATTCAGAAAAAGAGCTGGTACAAGAGGAACAGAGGTGCCTTCTACCAGAAAAGGATCTGTAAGAATCTGTAAGAAAAGAATTTAGAATTAATAATTTTTACATCTTGCTGACTGTCTCCTCTCTGCCTCTTTTCACCTCCGACATAATATAATCTCTAAGGCACAATTTGACCATTGCTGTTGTGCTGCTGTTAAACCTGCCAACCAACCAACTCCATACATGATAAACTTTAGCGAAAAGATTGTTGATGGGAATCTGCTAGAAATGCATTTTTGTTCTGGTCGTAGAGAAATTTGCTTTTGTTGGGTGGGATTTTTTGTCATTGTGAAAATATTGCTGTAGTGAGATGAAGATGTTCTTTGAGTCAAATTTCACAGCTCATCTGAACAAGCCTTGTGGGAGATGTCTATGAAAGCAAGAGGTCAAATGTTTGTCTTTTTTAATTTAATTTAATTTTTGTTTAAATAATTGCTTGTTGTTTCATGTTCAGTGTCTACGGGCCTTAACAATTATATCCAGAGGCATTTTATTTTTATCAATCAAGGACCAGATATGATGCAAAAAATATTGAAAAAAGTCAACATCACATCGTATCGGCTTCTTATAACACACAATATCACAATTTCATTCAGTCTCATTCCACGCCAGTCAAATCTTTCCAGCTACAGCTAGAGAGACGGCGCCCTGATGTTGACTGGACTGGAATGGAATGTGAATGAACACTGCGTTTCAACACTTTTCTTCTCAAATAGTGTTTAGAGAACCAGGCAGGGGTGAATGTATTGCCATCGGGACCATCATTTAACATCCAAGGGACAGGGAGCGGCATCCAACCATTGTCCACTTCTCTTAAAGGCTGGATGAGGAGCAGATGATGCAGACGACATACTTCTGCACCTAATATCAGGCATGTCTATCTGCAAAGCTGTGGAAAAATCTTGTAGTTGAATCTCGTGGATCTCAAATCTGTAATATCTACCCCCAAGAAGAGGGCGTTTCCCAAGGCACCATCCTCTCCTCCACTCTCTTCAACATTAACGACATCTCGGACAACCTTGGCCCCAACATCAAATGTACCTTCTACGTAGATGACTTCACCATCTTCTACTCCTCCCCTAGCTTTCCTCTTGTTGAAAATAGGCTCCAAATCAGCCTCAACCAGCTGCAAGTCTGGTGCAACAATAACGGTTTTAAATTCTCCAAAGACAAGACAGTCTGCATGCACTTCTGTCATTTCAATAGCCTCCACCCCAAGCCAAACCTTGTGCTCAATGGCAATCGCATCCCTAAAGTTGAACACACAGAGTTCCTGGGTCTAACTCTAGACCCCAAGCTCACCTACAAGTAACACATCACCAACCTGAAACTAAAATGCAACAGCTCCCTCAACATCCTCCGCCTCCTCTCCAACACTACTTGGGGTGCGAACCGCCATGCTCTCCTCAAAATTTTCAGGCTCACCATTCGTGCCAAGCTTGACTACGGCAATATAGTTCTTCTGTGTCGCTCACAACTCATACCTCAACCACATCAACACGATCCAAAATGAAGCCCTCAGGCTTTGTCTGGGTGCCTACCAGACCTTCCCAATCACCAGCCTTCATGTTGAAGCCAACGATCCCCCTTTCTATTTAAATGTAGAAAACTTAGCCTCTCCTATGCTTTTAGAGTCCTCACCAACACCCAGAACCCTGTTTACAACCTCATTAGGTACCCCAATTTCTCCACCCTCTTTAATAGGACTAAAACTCTATCCCCTCCCTTCAGCCTACGCATTAAATCAGACCTCTTCCATCTCGGCATCAACCCCGCCACTCTCGGCACCTTCTCCTGGCCCACTTTTCCTCCTTGGGCCACCCCCTCCCTTCTGTCCGTCTGGGCCTCTCCACTCATCACAAAACTCAAGCCCACCCTAACCTCTTCATCAATCTCCACAACCAAATCAAAGACCAACTCTCAAATTACACCTCCATCTATACTGATGGCTCCAAGGAAGGCAACAAGACAGCTGCTGCTGCCGTCATCCAAGACATCACCCTCAGTAGCAGACTTTCAGACTACCAATCCATCTTGTCAGCCGAGGCTAAGGCCATTCTCCTCGCCCTCAACTTTATTGTGTCTTCTCCGCTCAGCCACTTTGCCATTTTCTCCGACTCAAAGGCTGTTCTTACTTCTTTACTCAATCTTAAATGGGATAACCTCACATCCCACCTCCTCCTCCGGAAACTCCTTTCGCCCACCCTCTGCAGGAAAAGTGTTGTTTTCTTCTGAATACCCAGCCATGTTGGCATCCCTGGCAATGACAGGGCTGATGCAGCCGCTAAGCTTGCCCTCAACCTCCTCCCTATACCTTTTCCTAAAACCCTCTCTGACATCAAACTGCTTATCGCTTCCCTTGTTTGTGACAGCTGGCAAACCTCATTGAACTCCCAAATTGATAACAAACTCCATGTCATCCAGCCCACAATGCCGATCAAACCCACCATCAACAAGCTCTCTCGTATCGACAATGTTTATATTACCCGTCTTAGAATAAGTCACACCCACCTCACTCACTCCCACCTCCTTATTGGCTCCCCCAACCCCTCTGCAACAATTGCCATTGCACCCTCATAATCCATCGCATTCTCCTTGCTTTCCCCCTGTTCAACCTTCCTAGAGCTTCCCTTGCTCCCCACAACTCAGTAGCCGAGCTCTTTAAAAAAAAACCTCTGAATAAATGATCTCCTTCCTTGATCATGCTTCCCTCTACAACCATATTTAATTCTTCTCTTTAACCCCCTCTTTCTACTTTGTTTTTGTTTTAACAATGCACCTCCTCTCTCGATCACAGCTTTCTGACCTTTTGTTATTGAATTTCTATCATTCTCCCCCTGTTTCCTTTCCTTCCTACCTCTAGAATGATCTGACCTCTCAGGCACAATTTGACCCTCGTTGTCGTGGTGCTGTTAAGCCCTCATCAAACAAACAAGCAAAGTACCAACTGAGCCACCAGCCTCCTATGTCACCTGACATAAAATGGCATAGTATTAATGAAGAGCAAAACTAATGAAACTTTCTACAGGATTTTGAAATCCCCCTAGTGATAAAATTAAGAGAAGCAAAAATCTGATATCAATACAACATGTGATTAAAACTATTGCACGTAATGACAACTTCTGTTGATGAAGTTCATTGATATTTTCATATGAAATAATTCCTGGTTGACAAGGAATAACAAGATTCATGACTTTTCACCTGTCTTGGACAAAACTGATGAAAAGCCTGAAGCATTGTTTGATTGTATGTATTGGATACGTGTTGAACTTTTTGTTTTGAACTACATCTTCTGTCATTTGTTCATTGAAATTAAAAGTGTACGGCCTTGACAATGGATCAAACAGACAGGAGATATCACTGCACTGTAATATCAGGCTCAGAGGATACAGCAGAACTCACATTTTTTAAAGGAATATTCCCATGGTTGTTTTGTAAAATTTTATTTGAAAGAGCATACTTTTAGAGCCAATTTGGTACAAAAATCAGGTTGATATTATATTCCGTTCAGGAAATATAGATTTTGAAAGATTTCCCAATTGCCTTTTAAAGTTTTTGTACAGTATGATTAATGAGTGTTTGATGAAGTCATAGAGGCAATTCCATTGCAAACGTTTATGTATTTCTTTGAATGTTAATTGGTTGTTTCTGTATGATAAGAAACATTTAAAAAAAGGAAAATTGAAGTGGGATATATTTGCAATGTATATTAATACCTAACTTTCATCGATTTATTTTTCTAGCAGGTTTTACTAATAAAAATGAAGATAGATTTTATTGAGAGAAAAAAATTGTGGAAGAATGTGTTGCTGTAATGCCATTTTGAGCCTTTTCCTATTTGTTTATTGGCTTTTTTTGTGAACCTTAATATTTGAATATCTCCTGGTAGGAATAACATATCAACATAATTTTTGTACTAAATTGTTTCTAAATTTTTTCTTTTTATGAAAGGTTACAAAAAAAAAAACATGGGAATATTCCTTTAAAACATGGGAATATTCCTATAAAAACATACGAATATTCCTTTGAAAAACATGGGAATATTCCTTTAAAAACATGGGAATATTTCTTTAAGAACTTCAGTAGGACTGCACTCTTTAAGAGTTTATATATACCTATGCTAAAAATTTCTTTCACAAAATGTAAGATGAGGACGGTGTGGTTTGTGTATCACAATTGAAAAAAAGTGTAAGAGATTTGACTCCTAATGCAGCATTTCCATTATGTGTTCAAAAATGTATGGACTACTATAACTTTACCTCAGAAACCAGTGACATCTCCATTTCACTGCATATAAGCAGGAAGGGAAAGGTTTCACAAATTTTGATCCAAAATTATACCAAATTCCAAAAAAATCTTGTAAAAATGCATCAAGGATTAATTAAACTGTACTCAACTGTTCTTGCTGGGCAAATGTTAACATTAAATAACTACTGTAATATTAAGTAAAGTAAAGACAAGAGTAGTATTTAGTACATTTTTCATTTCTTCACTTTATTTGCAACACAATTCTTTAAACAATCAGAACATTTTTACAGTAATAGAAAGTACAAGTTAATATATATTTAAGGAAAAGAAAATGACATACAGCATGTTGATCAAAAGAAAAGGTTGAGGAGACTACAGAAAGTTTAGAAAACTTGTTAAACATAAAGTCCCCGAGACATGACATAAATATATTTGAAGATAATAATCTTATCCTCATTGTTATTTCATTGATTCTCAGCTTAAATGTTCTGAATTAGAGATTAGCAGTCTGATGAATCTTAGTCCAAAATTCATTTCAATTTTTTTTTTTAATTTGATTCTTCCTTAAATGAATCTAAGCAAAAAAATCTTTTAGGTTAACTTTCTTAAATCTTTTACCTGTAACAACGTACATATTTCTGAATTAAGTAAGAAGTGTGAGTAATACCTTATCAGAGCCCCCGACACAGGTTTCATATTGGGAGGCCAAGTAATATTGTTTTCAAATGATTAAGACAAATAAGGCCTATTTGAAAACCATTGCTTTGAAAATTATTAAGGGGAGGGGGCATGCTCCCCCCGGTGTTGGGGGCCCTGCTTATAGGTCCTACGTTATGTTATTTGTTGGTTAAAGTTTAAAGCTTTTGGTGTGAGGCAATAGAATACTGTTTATAGCATGCTTACTCTCTAATAGGAACTGGTACCTAAATTGTAATGATTAAAAGAAAGTGTTTTTCATGATGTTATAACTGATACATCCTGCCAAAATCACACCCATTACCTTCTGACTATGAATTTCACTTTTACCAAGTACCCTGTATTGTATTCACTGTTTATCTTTTTCATGGCATTTTTTCTGATTTTGTAGGGATTTGCTCCACATGTATCACCATTCACTGATGTCAGAGATCTTGGTAACCTTTTGACCCGAGCTGGCTTCAACCTCTGACAGTGGTAAGTGTAAATTGAATTTCTACTGAGACAGGTAGGAAGCTGGCATATTTTGAGCTGGGTTTTCATGTGTGTGGAGTGTATTATAATTTGATTCTGGAATAGATTAAAGGAATATTCCCATGGAATTTTATTTCTATGTATCTGATAGAGAAAAATTTAAGAAACAGATTGGTATAAAAACCATGTCTAGAAGAAGCTATTGAACTTTGCAGATTTTTCATTCTACACTATTCTTATTAATTTTGAAGAAAAAAAGGTTCATCCAAATAATCATTGAGTTATTGATAAATTTCATTCTACACTATTCTAAAAATGAAATTAGTTTTCAAAGAAATACATAAAGAATAGTACAGAAGTGCTGTGATGACATCATAATGATGACTTAGACCCAAACCAACAATCTCTTTTATGCAGACAAGAAAAATCTTTAAAATGCAATACTTCTTGTAGGAATAAGTTTTGAGCATGTTTTTTCCACCAATATGTCTGTCTCTTTAATTGTCCTCTATCAAATATATTAAAATGAAATTCCATGGGAATATTCCTTTAACTATTTCTCGTCATTCTACATATACTGATACAATACAATAATGACTTATTGGTGATTGTTTCTTGGATGGGAAGTCAACTAGAATGATGATTTGACAGACATCTCTTTCACCCTCCCTTATGAATAATATCCATTTTGAAACTCATGTAAATGTGTCTGGAGCAGAAATTATGTTTATCTTACACCAAGCTTGAGTAATAAGGAGATGAAGGGTGTGAAACTGGGTCATGTTCCATTTGATTTGTAAATTGAAATCTTCAAGAAAGCAAGTCACATTTGGGGCATTTTATGGCTCTGGATTCTTGTTGACTTTATGGACTTGGGATAAGAAAGTATCTTGAGCAGAGTGCATCTTCTGCTTCTGCTTCTTACTATGCAGAGTGTGCCCCGTAAAGAAATATTTCTGCTCTACACCATGTATTGGTGCAGCAGAGGAAATCATAAGTGACAGGTGAGGGTGCATTTGTGTTGCTCAGAGATGTTTTATTTTTTTCAATTTAAAAACATGGCTGTAAGATATAAACATTCAAGTGGCTGTGGACATCTGTGTATAACCTTAGCTGTTGAAAGGGATGTAAAGTACCCCATCTACCTACCATAATGTTTGGGATAATTGTATCTTATTGTAACCTTTTAATGAACTTTTTGACAGCGTCAAACTGCCTGCATGAATTGTCACAAGGGTGGCCATAAATCGAGCTTTTTTACATTAAACACAACTTTATCTATCTTATATGTCAATTAAGGCACTAGCTTTGAGGCTGGTATCTAATTTTAGATTGGATCCAGGGGCCAGTTCTGAGCTTATTACAAGAGTGAGACTCAATAAAAGAGTAGTTCAGTGACAAAGTCGTCGAGTCGATAATATAAATATCAGCATTACTCATAGTCGATTTAAATTGTATTTGGTCAAAAACTTAAGTGGAAAAAAACTATAGAAGTATTGAATAACTGCACAATCTTCATGAATAAGTTAAATCTTTGGTTAAAAAAGAAAGCACTAGCTAAGATAAAAAATTCATAAACCTCTTCTGCAGGAAGTAAACTTTTATAAAGAAATTGAACTGTTGATGCAGTCTGAAATTTTATTGTGGAAATTTACTGATAATTTTACTCCTTAAACGTGAGTGAAAGTGTGAAATGCTATCTTTCTGACTTTTGTTAGAGAAAGGCAACTGAATAGTGGATGGTCAAGTAGTCAAGACATATGTATGTAACTTCTAATTGTTTTAGTATGCTGTTCTATATATGGACAATACTATCAAGGACTGCAAAACTACTGGCAGCTAACATTGTGCAGTATGTAAGCATTTCAATTTGCATTACCCAAAGGTAGAGTACAACATTCTGCATATTTAGTTAAGTAACCACCTGTCCCTTACCAACTCATACAGCTACTATAGAGCAAAAATTAGAGATTTTTTTTCCCAGTCTTACGTGGGTGTGTGTAGAAGTAGCTGCTGTATCACATGATTTTAAAGATCTATCTGAGAAAACTGTTTTTTTACACTAAGGGACAAGACAAGAAAAAAACTGGCTTTCTCTATTTCTTCTCTTTTATTAATTTATTCCTCTTGTTTTTATTCTTTTAATTACTTATGAACAACCCTCGACAATTCCTGTCATCATGGCAATAAAAACGTAAATCTTGGTGACCAAAAAATTGAAAAATGATGATTTTAATTGCCAGAGAAATAACACTTTATGTCTCACCTGGCAACCAGAATAAACGTTTTAGTTAAGGTAATGAAATGAAAATATTTCGGTAGCATGAAACACCTTTATTCTTCTGTTAATTACTGCCCTAAAATTACTGGCATCCTTATCCCAAATTTTTACACCGTAACTTTGTCCCCACAAATCCCATGGCGCCAATACAATTTAAATTTGATATCATATCACTAAGCAACAGTATCGTACAAACATACATTGTCCCGTTAGCCAGTTAGCACACATGGTACATGCAGAGAGGTGCCTGAACAAAATTATGATCATTTTCCTTATGGACAAATGATCATATTGTTTGCTCTGTCGATCAGTCTTTACTTTCTATAATTGTTTTGTGCGTTTTTAAAGTTAAAAAGAGTTGTCATTAAAGTATGAAGTTAAATTATTCATGCAGAAAAACCTCGGGGGAAGAAGGGTGTTTTTCATTCAAAATTCTAATCTATAATTTGTACTGGTGAATAACTTAATTATTTTGGTGATCAAAATTTTGGAAATGAAAGAACATTATTGCCATTTCTTTCCGAGTTTGCGATCGCAAAGCAAATGCAATTGTCTAGGGTTGCTTATGGATATGTTGTAGTTTAATTTTCTCTCAAAAATCCTGTAATCACTTGGTTTCTAATTTACCAAGAATCCTACTTACCACAAAGATTATGGTTTTTCAACCTGAGGAAATGTTTCCTTGTTCAAGAAATTTGGCAAATTAAGTTCTAAAATATTTTGGCAATGATGGAAGGGAAACAGATCTATTGTCATTTTCTTGGTTTGTGCAATCCATTTCTTGCTGTTCTTTGCATCCTTGCCATTTGTGAATCCTCTGAAAATGGATTCCTTTGAATGAGTATGTAGCACGTTGATCAAAAATTTCCTAAAAAATCATGATGAATTGAGGTGAAGTGTCTGTGTTTTGCTTTGTACACAATTGACTTCCTTTTGAAAACCATTGTGGCTTCTAACAGATATGGGATACTGTACTGTTTTAAGGCACTCCATGTCGTCTGCATTCTCTTTTACTGAGTTCAAATTTTCTGGTGAGATCTTTGTGTTGTCATCATTTCTCAGTCTGCACTTTACTTTTTCAGGTTGAAATTGTTTTGTCGATAATTAGCAATTATCAGCTTCAATGTTACAGACATCATTTTGATATCAGATATGGGAAACTGATGGACCAATAAAAGATTTTCAAACTCTTGGCTGAACTCGAACAGATTCAAAAATGGGTCTTGATTGAGATTATATTGCAGCTGGTTCGTTTGTTTTCTTTGTAGTAGGAAGAGAGTAAAAACATCAGAAGGGAACTAGAAAATGTAATGAAGTAACTGTTGCATGTTTGCTCTGCTCTGCTGCAAGACTGGTCACTCATTGTAAACCATTCACTCATGCAACTCCAATCCTTCACAACTTACACTGGCTCCCTGTTAAATCACGCATCAACTTCAAGGTTCTTCTGTTAACATTCAAATGTGTTCACAACCTTGCTCCCACTTACTTACAGGATCTTATCCACATGTACACTCCGACTCGCCATTTATGCTCTAGTTTTAAAGTTATCTCTCGTACCTTCTTCTGTTTCTACAAAGTCATATGGTCATTGTTTGTTTCAATCTTCAGCTGCTTTTCTCTGGAACAATCTACCAACACATATCAAAGAGGCTTAAACTGTAAATTACATAATGTCTTTGTCTGCAGTATTTCTCTTGTATGACTATTTTAAGAACTTTAGCAGGGCACTTCCTAGGCCTTATTTTTGTCATTTTCTGAAGCTTGTTTCATTGGAGGCAAAGAAAGACTTTAATGGTCTAAATTGAAAATTCATCTTATATGATAGAGGACTGGAGGAGTAAAATGGTGAAGAATTTTTTTGAAAATTGTGAAGACTTTTGTGTTCTTCTTTTGTTATTTTGTTGGTCAGACTTTCAATCTCTTTAATTGCTAAGCTCTAAATTTCTGGTCACTTCAAACTCTTATTCTTGTGATGATCATAGACATTAAAAGTGTGTTTGCATAGCAAACTCAATTTTGATAGCTGAATCTCTCTCCACATCAGAATTGACCTAGTCCCTTTTATTCTTATCTAGCCCTAGAATCTTTACTATCATGTGCTGCAGGCTTTTAAGTGCCTAGAGACCTGTGTAATAAAACCTTTCCAATTGTATTAACTTCATTTTCATATGTAACATAAGGTTAATCCTTGCCATTAAAAGTGTAGTGGCTCCCACAGGAAGAACTGTCAAATAACCATAATTTTAAAATTAAACTGTTTGTATAGTGATAAATTGCTAGATGAGTCATTTCAAGTCATAAACCACATATCTTGCATTCAGCTGTTTATTTTCTTTCATTTACCACATTTCTTGCAAATCTGAAAACAGGAAAAAAGTTCCATGACTTACAACCATTACTATTTCAGAAACTTTCTTACTTGCAACTATTAAATATTTCATTAAGCAATTGTGGAGATGAGTGCTTTGCTATCAGATAAAAGAATTAATTAGTTATCACAGTATAAAGTGTCAGAATCCTTAGATGCTTATCTCAATGCATTTAAGAAGACCACAAAGTTAGTGAAGTAGAATTTTAAGGTAGAAAAGCTCAACAGTTTTGTTATAAATTGTTGCAGATCAACTCCTCACAGAGTAAGGTGCTTCAATTAGGGAATAAAAATCAGGGTGCCCAGTCATAAATTTTATTTAAGACCGATTATGACGTCATCGTGGGGTTTGAGCAGACCGAGGCGATAGCTGAGGTCCACTGGCTCTTGAAATTTCTTTAAAACATGAAACAAAATTCAATTTTTTAAATTTAATTTGTTACAAGAAAAATTCTCCCAACATGTGTGACGTCAGAGCTGAAGCAATTTTGACTCTTACAAGAAAGAACACAAGAAGTACGACTGCGTCACGATTGAAAATATCGGCAATTTTAATCTATAATATCAGAACTTGTAAAGAACCTTGGACAATATATAACTATGAGCGGCTGAAATCTAGCCTATCCTTCATGCTATCCTAACATTTTGACCCTCAAATGACCTTTCTAAGGTCAAATCAAGTATATCTTGCTTTTGCTGTTGTCAAACTAGACTTTGCATTAAGTAGCATAGCTGGCGACACTGGCTGAATGAAAAGGTAAGATCAGACGACACTGGCTGAATGGAGAGGTAAGAGCAGACGACACTGGCTGAAAGGTAAGGTAAGAGCAGAGGACACTGGCTGAATGGTAAGGTAAGAGCAGACGACACTGGCTGAAAGGTAAGGTAAGAGCAGATGACACTGGCTGAATGGAAAGGTAAGAGCAGATGACACTGTCTGAATGGAAAGGTAAGAGCAGACGACACTGGCTGAAAGATAAGGTAAGAGCAGACGACACTGGCTGAATGGAAAGGTGAAAGCAGACGACACTGGCTGAAAGGTAAGGTAAGAGCAGACGACACTGGCTGAATGGAAAGGTAAGGTAGTAGCATAGCAGACGGCACTAGCTGAATGGTAAGATAAGGTTAATTTTAGACTACGATTTTCAATTTCGACCAAGATGAAGAAGTCTGCAGAATGAAAAAGTAACCACGGAAATAGATTTAGAGTAAAATAAAAATTGTAATTCTGGTTTATTGGGATTCACTTTTTCTGGAACTTTGAAGGTGCAGTCAGTGTGTTGCTGAACATATGCAAGCCTAACTTTAATGGCTTAGGTAAGTTGCTTGTCACACTAACACATGCAATATGTTGTTTTCTCAGTGTTGCTCACTGCATAAAAAAGTGGCAGTGGCGTTTGTTTGAAATTCAGCATGTATTGACCCTGTAGTATTAGCCCTTATAGAGCTAAAAAAAACCTTTTTACAGATTTTTAAAATATTCTCGATAAGGATCTCTATGTAGTCTAGCACACTATAACGTTTTTGAAACAACATTCACATAGGTTAAATCACAACTGCAGTAAGGGTTCAATTGAGGTCACTTTCAAGCTTTCCTCCAGTTGCATTGGCCGTGTTACATGTTCTTTTCAGGCTCATAGTCTGCCATGATTCTCTTGTGAGAAGGCAAAGAAACTCAGTTTACTTCTAAGTTCTAATATTTTTTTTGTTTTGCTGAAATTAATTAAGATTAATTTGAACATATTTGTAGGAATAACACAACAGAAAAATTGATTTGAAGTCACTCATTTTC
This sequence comes from Chiridota heheva, assembly GCA_020152595.1. NCBI lineage: Eukaryota > Metazoa > Echinodermata > Holothuroidea > Apodida > Chiridotidae > Chiridota > Chiridota heheva. The sequence continues at coordinate 746,288 of JAIGNY010002021.1, forward strand.
TCTAAAAGTTTATGATGCTATTGATGTAGACTTTTATTAGTAATACAAAAGAGTGCAGAGCAAGTTTGACTTGTTGTGAATGTTACCATCAAAATGAAAACTTCCTTTTTTTTTTAAATGTAGAATAAACAGATGATGATCATGTTGATCAATTCTCCTTACTATCATTGACCGGTCAAGGTATAAATGATATTGACCAATTAGATTGCTGCCAAGTTTATTGACTATTTATGAATTGCTTTGGTGTGAAAGAAAATTGTGACTAAGACTGTTCTTCAAAATGAATGCTTATTTTGATGTACCAGATATACTTTATAGAATTCATGATGTTGTTCCGTAAATGTATAAGCTATCAAGCACTGCTTTTAATATTACTCTCTCCAACATATTAGAAACATGACAGTTGCAAACTTCTCTTCCCTCTGTCTGTCATGATTTTGTGTGGAGAAAAATTCTCTTTTTACAATTGTGGGCTCGGTTCCTTTCTTTATGCTGTGGTGTTTTGGGAATAAAAAGTCAATTGGGCAAATTTCTACAAAGCGGCGTGCTTGGTATGTCCATTAGCATAGCCATATGTGAACTGCAGAAAAATCTAGTGTGGATGTCTGCAATTTCTAGAAGTGTCATCAGAGTATGATCCTTGATCTTCTGAATGAGCTTGACCTTTCTAACTTGCTATTTTTTCTTTCATTGAGTGTGTTTGAATGTCTTATTTTGAGTGTTATCTTCATGCTGACTGAGCCATTGGGTGGCATATGGTCTTCATGTGACAGTGTTTTATAAGTCCTTTCCTGACAACTACAGTGAAGCAGAAGAACAAGTGTTTCCTTTTAAGTTACTGACAAATAAGTGAAGGTTTAAGACCTTATAGTCAAGGTTATTGGCATAAACATGTCTTTTAAATTGTTTTAATTTTTTTATTTTAAATTTTCAGCTGATTTTGAGCATCCATTTTCAATTGTTTTTCAATCTTAAAATCCTAAGTTTAAAATAGTGATGTGAGTTATATCATTGTACAAATAAGAAATAACTGAGGACATGAAATGAATATACATTTAATTTGTAAATTTTGTCATGATAAGGGGCTGTCATTTTGCAAGTGCCATGTGTATAAAGGCCTTAAGCATATTTACGTTGGTTGAATATATGTTACTGGAAGTGCGACCTGGCAGTCAAGCAAGTACAAAAAGAGATTTTTTTCTTATCATCACTGATTAGAAATGCTCTTATCAGATTATTTTCATGGAAATAATGTTCTTTTAAATTCACTTCATTTGATTTTCAAAATGAGCTTGCATTTCACCATTTTAGTACATCAGATTAGAATGATACATATAAACAATTACTATCAATCAAGGTGTTAATAAGATTGACAACTTTTTGAATTGATATTTTTTGCAAAATTATAGTAAAAATTGATACAGAGAATGCTTTTAATACATTCATTAGTCCAACTCCATGGGGGGCAAACTTCATGTTCAATCAGAAGGAATTGCTCAATCACATTTGCACCAAGTGACACTGATTCAATTTGTGTAAGATTCCTTCTCATAACTCACACTATGTTTCACATAGACCTTGAAGCATTTGTCGTATATAATCTAATTGCCTATGGAAGTATCATGTCATGTCTAATTCATCAGTGACTGGCAAATTTGAGATCATTTTTAATGTATTTTATCGACAAAATGTTTGTTGTAAATTATATCAGGTATCAGTAAAATTGTTTTGACAAGTTTTTTTGGCCTTTTTAGAGCAGCTAAGAAGTAAGATGTTCATTTTTCTGGTTTGCTTCTATAAATTAGAACCACATAAACATCATTTTGAGGCTTTTGGTGATATTTTCAAAGTGCTTTTGTTTAGTTAGTAAAAAAGTTGCACTTTTACTTATTGAAATTGACAATGCATTTCAAAAAGTTCACAACTTCTGGATTTAAATGTGTAAATTATGCACACAGCTAGTGAGCATTGCGTGTTAAGATATTTATGAAGAAACGAAAGAAGTTTAGCTTCATATAAGCACTCATTATCTTTACCCTCAATTTGCTTTTAAGTCACTGTGGCCTGCATTCATATATTATTATTATCTATTTCAAATTTCATTTAAAGTAGTCAATAATTTGTAGGTGTTATTTTTTACCCAAACCCTGAAAATGATTTTTGACAAATTGTCATTTCAAAATCTGAGCATTCTTTCTTTCTTTCTTTGCTGACCTGCTTTGAGTTGGATATAACCCCACAGTTCACCTCTTGATAGATGTGATGGTGCCTAAAAGCTTCCATACTAGTATGTTCTTTGAGGAAAAACGTACAGTCTTTGTAAATATTGATGTTATAGTTGTATAGTTTCTTAAATGAAGCAGTTAAGAAGGTAAACTGACATTGTTACTTGCATAAACATTCATGTACCACTGTAAACATTAATTAGATTATTTTAAGTTGTTCCTTGAAGTGTCCCAAATTGTTTTGGCTGTCACCTTGGCACTGACCAATTTTTTCATTGATCTAAAAACTGTCTGCCTAAATTTGAAGTAGCTACTGTACTTATGTCTTTATGACAATCAGCTGTATATACAATGTCTACTAATAGGATTAGCTATTGTGTATCTTTGATGATAATTTATCTCTTAGGATAAAATACAAAAAGAGCTGTAAGAAACTACTTGTTCTTGTATGAGGGGGATATTGATATTTAAGCTGTAGCAAATTTGTACAAAAATGACTGGTTTCTAAAGTACCTGTAGAATAGTGACACCATATCCACACCAGACATGGAATATATCTACGGTTCTGGCAGTTACAGACTACGGTTCCGGCAGTTACAGTCTACGGTTGCCGCACTTATAATCTATGGTTCTGGCGGTCATAATCTACGGTTCCGCAGTTATAATCTATGGTTCCAGCAGTTATAATCTATGGTTCCAGCAGTTAAAATCTATGGTTCTGGCACTTATAATCTACGGTTCCATCAGTTATAATCTACGGTTCTGGCAGTTATAATCTACAGTTCCGGCAGTTATTATCTATGGTTTCAGCTGTTATAATCTACTGTTCCAGCAGTTATAATTTACAGTTCCTGCAGTTATAATCTACTGTTCCAGCAGTTATAATCTACGGTTCCGGCGGTTATAATGTACGGTTCCAGCACTTATAATCTACACTTCCAGCAGTTATAATCTACGGTTCCGGCAGCTATAATCCACGGTTCGGGCACTTATAATCTATGGTTCTGGCAGTTATCATCTACGGTTCCCGCTGTTATAATCTACGGTTCCGGCAGTTATAATCTACGGTTCCAGCAGTTATAATCTACAGTTCCAGGAGTTATAATCTACTGTTCCAGCAGTTTTAATGTACGGTTCCGGCGGTTATAATGTACAGTTCCAGCAGTTATAATCTATGGCTCCAGCAGTTATAATCTTTGATTCCAGCAGTTATTATCTACAGTTCCGGCAGTTATAATCTACTGTTCCGGCAGTCATAATCTACGGTTCCGGCAGTTATAATCTACGGTTCCGGCAGTTATAATCTACGGTCCAGCAGTTATAATCTATGGTTCTGGCAGCTATAATCTACGGTTCCAGCAGTCATAAGCTACGGTTCCAGCAGTTATAATCTACGGTTCCGGCGTTTATAATGTGCGGTTCCAGCGGTAATAATCTACAGTTCCAGCAGTTATAAGCTATAGTTCCAGCAGCTATAATCGTCGGTTCCGGCGGTTATAATGTACAGTTCCGGTAGTAATAATGTACGCTTCCAGCAGTTATGATCTACGGTTCCGGCGGTTATAATGTACGGCTCCAGCAGTTATAATCGGTTACGGTTATTCCAGTTCAGTAATAATCTACAATTCCGGCAGTTATAATCTACGGTTTCGGTGGTTATAATCTATGGTTCCGGCAGTTATATTTACAGGAATAATGAAAATTCGCAGGAAGAATGTGGGTTTTTTTTCATTAAAAAAATAAATAAATAAATTTGTTTTAATAGATTTCTTGAATAAGCAACGGTATTGTGGTAAATATGTGCTCTACAAATATCCCCTGTGTAATTGCATAGTGAAAAGTACATTAAATTACAAAAGATTATTTACTACATTAATATTATTTCTGTTATAATTTTTAATGGGAAGATTTTTGACATCTTTATTTAGAACTTTTGGAAATTCTATAATTAATTCCAACTCTGACCCACACCTTCTTAGCAATTGCTTTTTATTATTTTAATTTAACTTGTCAATGCTGCCCACCTCCATCCCCTCTATTCAGGTCAAAATTTGTGATAAATTTAGGTCAGTTTATATATATTGAATGTTGGGCAATGGTTATTTTGGATTTAAACCCTGATGTATAAAATAGTAAGGTTAGAATAGGTTTATTGTGCTACATGTCTTTAGCAAGTTGTTTTGTTTATGATTTATAGCATAAGTTTATTTCATGTGCCATGAAATCTTGCTTTGGTAAGTATTTTCTGAACTACTTTCCACTTTGTGAGAACTTTTTGTGTCTTTACTTTCTTTAAACTAAAAAAAAATCTTGGAAAGGGATCAAATTATTGTCACAAAGATCTAAAATGAGGCTACAAGAAATTGGAGAGTGTAATCCAATTAAGATAGCAGTTGTCCTTCATCTTCTCCTGTCCTTCCTCAAGGATACTTACAAGGTAAACTTGAGAAAAGTATGCATCTCACGTAAGATGCTGTAATTATTTAATGCCAATTAAAGATTAATGTTGAAGCAGGGTGATTGTATACACAGTCAATGCAATGGGGGAAAACCTTTGTCCAGATGGAACGACTTAAAGAGGACCATTTGTGAGTGCAAGTTCTTTGAACAGTGCCTTAAATTGTATATAAACTTGAAGCCTAAATATTTGTATGAAATGTTTAATATACTTAAATGAAACTGAAAACAGTCATAAATGATAAAAGTTTACATTTTTTTCTTCCTTGCCCTATGAACCAATTCACCTGTTGTAAAAATGGGATAAACAATTCCTGTTTTCAGTTTTTTTCTATTACATATTTTAACAAGCTAACACAGAAATTTCATAAAAATAATAATTAAAAACAAGGACTCGCACTCAAAAATGATCCTCCTAAAGTTGGGATATTTCATTTGAACAGAATATATTTAAATAAGCAGAATAAGATAATTGATCAGAAATTGAGTTAGAAATTTCTCTCATATTTAGTTTGTATATCAGCAAGTATGATTTTTTCTATACTGAATTATGCTAGATCATGACCTGATATTGAATAAGACCCACTACAGTCTTTAATCACCACTGAAAGGATTGATTTGAGAAGATTATAAAAATAGCACCTCCTTTTCACATGTTCCTAGTTTGCATTTGTAAGAAGAAATTTTTTTTTACTTGCATGAAATTGTAATAGTGCTATGAGGCAAAGAAAAGTAGTAAACAAGAGGTGTTTGTTTTTGATTTCCATATTTTGCACTAATTTTGTTTCAAGGTTATAGTCCTTCACCTTCTCTTTTTCATATACTGTACCGGGAACACCATGGCAACATCCAAAACAAACTGAAAAGTGATAGTAGTTATTAATTAAAAAAGTGATTTGTGTTGGTATTTATCTGAAATGTCAATGTACTTAAAAGTATATCAATTTCACCAGGGAGCTTTATAATGGCTCCCTGATTTTACCTAGCTCCTGAAGAGAGTAGTCTCACAATCCTTGTTATCATGTGACTATAAAAGGTGTAAAAATAACAGGAAATTATAGATAATATGTGCTCATTTGAGTGGGTGACATCTTACATTAGTTTGTGTATACCAATTTTTGTTGTAGTGTTTGTTGAAATACAACGTAACAGAAGAATTAAGGTATGAACATATTCTTGATGGTACTTACAATAGCGATAATGTGTATCCGTTCATTTTTGTTTCTGCACATGTGGGTGTGTTTAAGTCCCAGATTTTGTCTTGCACACTCAGTTTTGAAACAGTACTTGTATCCTTTCTTAAAACCTTAGCTTGAAAATTAAAATTGATGAAATGATCAAAGTTGAAGGTATTTAGCTGAATTCTATAAATAAGTATTATTTGTAAATATTGATATTTTTGGTGTTTTAATAGAATCTTAAAATTGTACACATTATCTATTTTTTATACGATTGTTATTTTTTCCCTACATTTTATAAAATTTTATGTAAAGTGCATTCGTTGCGTTAATATTTAATGTCTATAATTTGTTATAGAAATTGATAATTAATAATAAAATTCTAATACCATAATTGTAATGGTTTTAAAGGGACCCACTCAAGTGTTTGTTGAATTGTCAAAGACCTTTGATGGTAATAAGTACCATAATAAATATAATTAGTTTTGAAGATGATTTTAGGCTTGTGGCTGCACTCATAATATTTTTCCCAAGTGTAGAAATTTTGAGTCAGAAAATTTAATATATTGTCAGCTTTAACATTTGCATGCTGAGATTTTTATCAAAATGCTTTCAGCAAATAGAGGTGGTCATTAACAAACAATTTATAAGGGAATTTATGCATATGAGTGTATATCATTTCAATGTTGGAATTCATTCAGTAGTGATGGAATGATTCACAATGATTTTGTTGGAATTGCAGATTGTGGGAAAAGTCAAATTTAAATAGGAATTAAGAAGTAATTCTTGTAATTCTGTCAAATATAGATGTGTAAATCACTTCCCTTACGGGTGTAGAACCAAAGATACCAGTGTATCTATCATAGTAAATCCCTTGAGATGAGTGTAGAAAATAGTGTGGAGAATTACCTTAAAATTGATTTTTAATGATTTCTGAGTGAGTTAGAAAATATGAGAAGTGTGAAATGTCTGCCTTTTTATTTCTGGTATATGAAGGCTAGTGGTTTTGAAGGTATATAGACAGCAACATAATTTGTGTGTTTATCTTCTATTATAAACAGCATAAAATGCTGAGTTGAAAAGTTGTTAAATTATGAAAATAGCATATTCATTTTTTGAGTTATAAACTGATAGCTAAATCCATCTGAGTTATTAAGCTCATACAGCCAGTACTTATCCCCGGTTTCAATAGTGCAAGTGGATGAGAGTTTATGACTCCCCTTGGATGGGACACCAGTCCATTGCAGGTTAACTTCCAAGCAGTGCTGGTACTCATTGTACAGCTGAATGAATTGAAGTAAGCAAAGTTTCTTGCTCAAGGACACAATGCAGCGCTCATGATGGGAATCAAATCTGGTACCTTTCAAATATGAGCATGACTCCTTGACTACACTGCACCATGACTTATGTTTGGTCAAAATTTAAAGGTTTTCAGACAAAAGCAAAATGTATGACATGATGTAGAAATCAACTCAAACGCATCATGTAGTGGGACATGATTAAAAGATATAGTATTTAAGAAAATAGATATGCCTGCATCTTCATATATCACAAATTTGCATAAGAACACGCAAAAAAAACAAAAACAAAACTGTCAATTTGTAACCAATTTTAATAAATTATTGCTGCTATTTTGTAGTTTTTACTTGATCTTTAAAACATATTAGGCAATTGTTGGTCAACAGTTAATGCATGAGATGGGAAGCTCAAAAGAATCTATCGATTTTGGTAAGCTCATTGAATTAAGTGACGAAGTAAGTTATCGAGGAAAAGATTTGCTTATGATTCCATGCATGAAAGTCAAGCAAGGTATTTGGATACCTCTACTTAAAAAAAAATCACACTTCTGTGGAGTTTGATAAAAATATCAGTTCATTTCTTTCATGATCTGTGTAGGAAAATGTGTCATCTTGTTACAATAAACTTTTTTACAATCTTTAAATTTTCTGTGGTACTATTTGCCACCTGATTCCCTTAAGATGTAAAATTGTGTTCCCAGTAATTCTTCTGATACCATAATGCCAATGGGATTCCTTTAAATGAGTGTGAATAGGGGGAGGGATGGGGGAGGTTTATCACATGTTGCATGTGTCTGAAGGTTCCTATCTCGTATCGACAACGTTCATATGACCCGTCTTAGAATTGGTCACACCCACCTCACTCACCCCCACCTCCTTATTGGCTCCCCCTAACCCCTCTGCAACAATTGCCACTGCACCCTCACAATCCATCACGTTCTCCTTGCTTGCCCCCTGTACAACCTTCCCAGAGCTTCTCTTGCTCCCCACAACTCAATGGCTAAATTCTCCCAGAAAAATCTTCCAGATAAAATTATCTCCTTCCTTCATCATGCTTCCTTCTACAACCATATTTAATTCTCCTCTTCCACCCCCTCTCTACTTTGTCTTTTTATTTGCTTCAATCATGCACCTCCCTTCTCGATCACAACTTTCTGACCTTTTGTTCTTGAATTTCTCTCATTCTCCCCCTGTTTCCTTTCCTTTCTACCCCTAGAATGATCTGACCTCTCAGAAACAATTTGACACTCATTGTTGTGGTGCCGTTAAGCCCTCATCAAACAAACAAACAAACGAAGGTTCCTCATTTTTTAAAGTAGTGCCGAGACAGGTGCAAGATATCCTACAAAGTCATTACATGCAACCCTCATGAATATTCATCGAAACTGTATAGATAAAATATACCGCATTCGCCGTAATAATCGCCCAGGGTGCTTGCGGAAATAAAATTGAACCACTTTTTATTGCCTAATTATTCCTGATAAGTGCCCATGCTAAAACTTATTCCCTTGTTGAAAGACAGAAAGAATAATTACCACGCTGTACCAGCCCTTGTGAGATCCCTCTCTTTTTATAGTTATCAGAAAATTTAGGCAGGGCGCTGTGTTTGGGGTTCATGGCTGAACATGTCAGCTTAAGTTACAACTAAATTATGTTGGTTTGCTGACAATAATGGTGCATGCCAGTTGAATCAGCCTCGCAGTCACTCACTTTTGTTGGCTGTGCTTTTCATCCAGCTTGCTACACTCAATTTGTACCAAAAAAGACATTAACATATTTAAGAAATGTAAACAGCATATATTATTATTTTTATGATGAGATATGTTGTCAGTCAAACAGTCAAATAAAATGTTGGGTGGGCACTTATTAGAGCATGGGCATTTATTAGAGCATAGGCACTTTTTAGAGCATGGGCACTCATTAGAGCATTCATTAGAGCATGGGCACTCATTAGAGCATGGGCACTCATTAGAGCATGGGCACATTAGAGCATTCAGAGCATGGGCACTCATTAGAGCATGGGCACTCATTAGAGCATGGGCACTCATTAGAGCATGGGCACTCATTAGAGCATGGGCACTCATTAGAGCATGGGCACTCATTAGAGCATTGGCACTCATCAGAGCATGGGCACTCATCAGAGCATGGGCACTTATTAGAGCATGGGCACTCATTAGAGCATGGGCACCCATTAGAGCATGGCACTCATTAGAGCATGGGCACTCATTAGAGCATGGGCACTCATTAGAGCATGGGCACTCATTAGAGCATGGGCACTCATTAAAGCATGGGCACTCATTAGAGAATGGGCACTCATGTCATAAATCCTATGAAATATCAAGATAATTCCTTAAATAGTAAACATTGTTTTGTATTTCATACTTGGTCATTTCATATAAATTCCTGTTATGTCATTTGTGTTATCCATTCTCACTTTTTAAAAGTCATTTTGTTACTGATTACAAAGGTGACAATAAATGTGGTGATAAATGTGTCTCGTTGGAATCTAATACCCAAGGAAAACCAGTTTACATCCTTTTTAAATGTGCGCTTTATAGAAATTGATTTACCTGAATCAAGTTTGATCTGTTTTCATGATTGTTGAAAAAAACATTCTTGTAATCTTAAAATCAGCATCATTTCATGAGTAAGTGGAGCATTTACTCATTATCAAAGACCATCAAAGGCAGTCGGTATTAAATGCTTCTAATAAAGACAGATTTTATTTGACCTATTATGGTTTCTGGAGCAGATGGAAATTAAAAAAATGAAGGTCTGTGCATACTACTGCTTGGAAGTAAACGTCAATTGAGTATTTGTGAATTAATCACAGACTTAGTGGATCATTATCAGTCTTCTTAATTATACTGCATTGACAGAGTGTAGTATTAGGATGAAGAAAGACAGTGAAGACAGTTTTAAAAATAGAGTGGTTATTATCATTGAAATGCTTGTGGTCATCATCACAGGCGCGTAGCCAGGATTTTTTAACGGGGGGGCCTAGACCATCAGCCCTTGGTGAAGTTTGCCCTATTGTAAGTGCGCTACGTACGCACCACTATGGGTTGGCGTGTAACTTATATGGAGGAAATTTTTAAAAAACACCCCCTAGACTTGCAGGAACTGCCCCCCAAAATGGGAAAAAGTAACAATATTTTCTTCAATTTTAGTCAGTTTCCCCTGATGAAGGTTCCTTTACCCTCTCCAATGACGAAATGATCGATTTAAGTCCCCTTGTTCTCACATTTTTCCTTAGAAATAAAAAACAAAACTCAATAACAAAGGAAGTGATTTTTTCATCTTTCAGAAAAGTGTGCATGAAAGTCTGGGGGTATTTACCCCAAGGTTCTCCTGTAACTATGCTACGCGCAGGCGCGTACCCAGGATTTCTTTCTATCAAGGGGGTAGGCCTGGACCATCGACCCATTTTCAGAGAGAAAATTAATTCCTGTTTTATAGTATATACCGCAACTTGTGTGCAGGGGATCATGAGGCCGCTAGGATGCGTCTTATGATTATAGATGTAAGAGGCAATCATGGCAATGATGTTAATATTTGGAACCTGGGGCATGAAAACAATGAAGAGTGACGTCACATACATCCACAGTCATCAATGTTCATGGTTATAAACATAAATGTTTCGCACAAATACCTATTTGATATACTGAAAACAAATTACAAAATGTTCCATGTTTTTCTTTGTTCCTTTATTTACGATCTGACGATTAAAACACTGTTCTAATACTCACTATGATAAAAGCATTTTATTTTAGAAATATCTGAAAGTCACACCACGGATTTTGCTGAGAGGACAAATAGACATAAGATTAAAAAAAAGACTTTCACACTGACTGTCTGGCAAATCGATGACACCACTAACTAACATACAAATCCTGAGATTTTTGAAGTAGGCCTTCTGACTTTACTTCAGAAAGAAATTAAGAAGGTTTGTCCTCTTTCATAACAAATAAAAAAATTCCAAAGTTTTTATTAAAGTTGTTCAAACAGCTAAAATATGATTGAAATTCCCATATAAAATAATGAGAACCCTGCATAATTAGGAATGATGCCATTCCTAATGCTCACTGGGGTGAAAAGTCTAAAAAATGCCGAAATGCGCTGTTCCTTGAGAGTTATTGTTGTAGTGACTGTAAAAGAGGATAACGTTTGTTTGAAATATACTAACTTGGCTTGGAATGGCATCAGTTTGTTAACATTTCTGTCCTCTTTTGTACAATACATTTTTTTCTGGAGCTTGTGTCTCATTTAATAAATATATTAATCACTATAATAATATATTGAAGAAAATGAGGAGTATAGGCCTAGTTCAGTATTGTTATTGAATGATATAAGTTCTCCGACAAAACTATACTTAGTGACAGGTCACAGAAAATTACAACCCTAACAAATATTGCAACATGTGTGGTGTTGAGATTTCCTTGCCACAATTGGCACATGAATCACTTGAAGGTATAAAATCACCCCGCTCTACATCACCAGTCAGAATATCTTTTAATTTACTGGTCTATGAACATTTTTAAGAGATGGTCCTTTCCAAAGCTTAAAAACATGAGTAAAACCGTCATTGCTGTTATCTATCACATGAATTATACAACTCTTATTAATTCTTAAATTAAGCAATTATATCTTTTAAACACAAACATGAAATCATATTAAAAATAAGTGCAACGGTGCAATGACAATCAGATAACAAATTTCAGTCTTCTGGCAGCAGTTGCTGCGAAGCGATCAATCACCTCGTCAATGGAAGGTGTGTCTTGGCGATGAATTTGGAGAAGAATCAAAGCTTTAAGGCGTTCTTCCTCCATACTTGTCAGTGTACGCTCCATTTTGAAAAACATCGCTCTGTCAGTCTGTATCAGTCTGCCAGTCTGTATCACGTCATATATGTTCGTGAAAAAACGTATGCGTAATGGGTTTCGATGTCATTAGTTTTTTATGTCCAGTCTTTATATAGTTCATTACTGGTGTTTAGATTAGATCTCGAGTTTGCTACTTGGAGAAGGGAGGGGGGGGGTATTCCTTCTTTTAAAAATTTTTTCTAAAACTTTTTTTTTTTTGCGAAGGGAGGGGGGCTAGGCCCCAGGCCCCTCTGGCTATGTGCTTGCATCATCATTGTAATGCTTGTGGTTATCATTTTAATGCTTGTGATCATCATCATTGTAATGCTTATGGTCATCATCATTATAATGCTTGTGGTCATCATTGTAATGCTTGTGGTCATCATTGTAATGCTTGTGGTCATCAGTGTAATGCTTGTGGTCATCATTGTAATGCTTGTGGTCATCATCATTGTAATGCTTGTGGTCAGCATCATTGTTATGTTGTGGTCACGATCATTGTAAACCTTCTGGTCACCATTATTGTAACCCTTGTGGTCATCATCATTGTATTTCTTGTGGTCAAGATCATTTTAGTTCTTGTGGTCACCATTATTGTAATGCTTGTGGTCACCATCATTGTAATGTTTGTGGTCACCACCATTGCAATGCTTGTGGTCACCATCATGGCAATGCTTGTGGTCACCATCATTGCAATGATTGTTGTCACCACCATTGCAATGCTTGTGGTCACCATTGCAATGCTTGTGGTCACCATCATTGCAATGCTTGTGGTCACCATCATTTTAGTCATTGTGGTCACTATCATTGTAATCCTTGTGGTCAACATTGTAATCCTTATGGTCATCATCATTGTAATGTTTCTGGGCAGCATCATTTTAATCCTTGTGGTGGCCATAATCGTACTGATTGAGGAAACCATCATTTAATCTTTGTGGTCACCATTATTGTAAAGTTTGAGGTCAGCATCATTGAAATGATTGTTGTCAGCTTCATTTTAGTCCTTGGGGTCACTATCATTGTAATGATTGTGGTCCAATCATTTCAGTCCTTGTGATCAGCATTATTGTAATGCTTTTGTGGTCACCATCCATTATTGTAATGCCCATCAGTGTAATCCTTGTGGTCACCACTATTTTAATGCATGTGGTCAGCATCATTGTAATCCTTGTGTTCATCATCATTTTCGTCCTTGTGGTCACCATCATAGTCATATACGATCATCTAATCATTGCTATCATCCCTGTCATCATTGTGGTCATCATGGTTTATTTCTTCGCAGTTGCCATCATAATCGTCGTCATCATCATTGTTGTAGAACACCATCATCATCAGTGATGATGGTGTTATCAAGTTATTTCCAATCAATCAAAACTGATTGGTATTCATGATAAAAGATTGATATTGTCTTCACTCTCCTTTTCCTATTTTCCACCTCTTGCAAAGTTTATAGTTTCATGCGAAATATATTTTAGTATAAAATAAAAGCCACCATTAGTGCAATTGGAGCATTAATCAGCTGGCAAGAATGTCCTCACTCACTCTGTAGTCTGTAAAGGCGATGCTCTATAAACTTATCATATTGATGTTACATGTGTAACTTTAATATTTATGACTAAAATCTGAGAAAACTTTGTGTTAGTTGAAGTGAGGAACATTAGTCATGAACATGTCAAATATGTACTTTTGCCAAAATTGATTGAAAATATGTCATGTGGACTGCTTCAAATGATTCAATATAAGTCAAAAGGGTTGATGTGGCAATCTTCATGCTCTGATTTCTCCTGCACATAAATTGACATATTTTTACATGTAAACTTTGTCAATTGGAAAGAGATGCGATTGCAATCGCTAAGTTTTACTGTTTTTGTTTTAATTTCTTAAATTATTTGTCAAGATTCACCAAGAAAGACAACTGATTCAAGGTTCCAACCAGGAGAAGTGGTTGTCAAACTTTTTTCCCTAAAGTTTGGAAAATAATTGAAGTATTCATACTTCTGTCAATTTTGCACTTCAAGTTCAGTTAATGATGATTTCTATGACATCTTTGCCATCAAAATACTGACTGCACATATGATCAAGTTTTAGAAAAGTGTGGCTGGAGACATGATGTAATAATGAGGGGACCATCTTTGCAGTTAACCAGCTTGTGAACAATTGTGACCAAGATCACCAAATTTGTAATCAGTGTGGAAATGGTCATTGAATTTGCTGTTTACAAAATTGTTCATAGATTTGGCAACATTCAACATAGTTTGCTGTAAAGTGCCCACCCTCTGCAGGAAAAAGTATTCTTTTCTTTTGAATACACAGCCATGTTGGCATCCCTGACAATGACAGGGCTAATGCAGCTGCAAAGCTTGCCCTCGACCTCTTATTCCATTTCCCAAAACCCTTTCTGACATCAAACCACTTACCACTTCCCTTCTTCATGACTGCTGGCAAACCTCATGGAACTCCCAAATTGATAACAATTAAAACTCCACGTCATCCAGCCCACCATTCCGATCAAACCTACCATCCACAACCTCTCCCATGTCGACAACGTTCACATTACCCGTCTTAGAATAGGTCCCACCTTACTCACTCCCACCTCACTAAGTCCTACCTCCTTATTGGCTCCCCCAACCCCTCTGCATCAATTGCCATTGCACACTCATAGTCCATGACGTTCTCCTTGCTTGCTCTATGTACAACCTTCCCAAAGTTTCCTCACTCCCCACAACTCAATAGTCAAGCTCTTCCAGAAAAACCTTCTGGATAAAATGATCTCCTTCCTTTATCATGCTTCCCTCTACAACCATATTTAGTCCTCCTCTCCCACCTACCTCTCTCTACTTTGTTTTTTTTCACCCATGCACCTCCTCTCTTCATCCCAGCTTTCTGGCTTTTAGTTCTAATGTTTCCCTCTAATCTCCCCCTCTTTTCTTTCCTTCCTACTTCTAGAATGATCTAACCTCTCAGGCACAATTTGACCCTTGCTGCCATGGTGCTGTTAAGCCCTCAACAAACAAACAAACTAGGATAAAAAAGGAGAATAAAATTAAAACTAGTTGTTTTTACAAAATGCCAAAGTTCCCACCAAGTTTGTACACTACTTAATTGTGGAGACATTGAGTCATGCTCCTGCCTGTGCCTGCCTTGTTGTTTGATGTATAGAGCTAGATTGATGTTGAACAGTCATGGATGTTTAACTCCAATAAGATAAACCTTTTTAAGTAGAGATGACTGACCATTAAAACTAATGTTAAAGATAAACACACAGCTGCACAAGAGCATAAAAATGACAAGGTCTTGCATGCTGAAATGACTTTCCTGATTCGGTCTTGTTGGAAGATGTTACTAATAATAGTATTTCCTTATTAAATAGAGATTGCAAGCATGGATGAATCTAATGATAATCTTACCTGTTTTTTTTTGTATAATTGCTTTCCATTGGTTGTGATTAGTCAAGTGACAAGTTTGAAATTATTTCTTGTCTCAAGATTTCAACAAAAACCAAAGAATTATTTTGATAAAGATAGTACATATATAAATACAGTAGCTATGGAGAAAACTTCAGAGAAAACATAATTCTCTTCAGTTTGTTTATTCTTAAAGGAGACATAAAGTCTGATACAATCAGTATTTCATATGATAGAGGCTTGAAATCTAAACCAACTACCAAAACAAGTCAAAATCTTGTTCCTATCTCAAGTAATTCATGTTTGAAGACGACACATGGAGGCTGCCATTTTGTTCAATTTTGAATTGAAATGATGAAACTATATTTCCCCAACAGGGACAAGAATTATAATGTATTTCTTTATAAATTGTATTAAAGTTTTTATTCCAAATTGATGTGACACAAGCTTTAACAACATGCTTTAATGATTTCATGTGTACACAAAAATGTCCTTGAACCTTACAAAAGGAAAACAATTTTTCATCAGCTAGAAAATGTGAGATAGATTTTAAAGAAATACAAAGCATTCCAATATCCTGTTGGGTTGATGATATTATTTGCTGCATGTTCTAAAATCAAAATGGTGGCTCCCATAGTAGTTGCATTAAAGATTTAAATAATTACAAAAATTGTGTTAGATTGCTTCTGGAGGTATAAAACTTGGTCAGAAAGTTCTTTTTTCATAATTCTATCATATAAAATAAGGACTATGTTAGGCTTTATATACCCTTTAAAGCTTTCAGTCAAGTTGATATATGCAGTGCACCAACTGAATCGTAAAGAATGTTGTGCAGCATCTTCACCAGCTAGATATGATTATGAGTCCTGGGTCTGATCATGTACCATGAGATTAATCTATTACAGTATGTACCAATGTGCAGATCCAAAGAATTCCTTCATATCCTTGTTAAGACCAGTGGCACCGGAAGATAGGGACCATGCCCTACCCCCCCACAAATAATTTTTAGGGCTTTTAGTTTTGGTCCCCCCACTTTTCTTGCAAACTCAGTATACTTTCTAGCAAAATGACAAGAAAAATATCAAGATGACAAAAACTGAATTTATTTCAGGGTTTTGATAACGTTTTATGGCTGTGGGTTGAAATTTAATTTGTTAAGAGCTGTTTGTCATATCAAATCTTTCAGAACTGACAGAGAAGAGTATTTCACAATTTTATCTTGTAATCAGCTATTAAGAAATAAAACAATTAAGTGAATCAATAATATAGCTGACTTCAAGTATAATATCAGTTTTGTAACTTCTCAACTACCCTATTGATCACCTACCCAAGATTTTTCTTTTTTTTGTTGTTCAATAATTGTTTGAAAGTGATTCTGCTTTAGAACAGCATTGTAACCTGTAAAATATGCTTTATAATGTTTCAGTATTAATTAACATATTTGATTGGAGTTAATGACTTGTGTATTTGATATCTGCTTTAGATCATTTTTAATTTGGATTGGGTGTGACACCCCCACACGCCCCTGTATAATGTAACGAGTCCATGAACTACATTTATCATCCCACACTGATAATGCCACAATCACAACCACACAACTTTTCCTTTTGGTTTTTTCTAGTTGAAATTTTGTTTTTGTTTTTTTGTTTTACATGATAAAATAGTTTATGTTTATTTTGCTAACTTTCTGTATTTGCATACACCTACAAGCCAGCATATAATCCTGTCATTGTATGTTAATTATACTTGACAAACTGTCAAGGATTTCAGCTAATAATTCTCATCTATCTGGTTTGATTAAATTTGATAAAGAAGAAACAGCATTAGTGACTCCCATTTCATATATTTCCATGTATTGAAATCATTTGTCATCTGTTGCTTAAGGCAGGCATCCCAGATGTGTTCTTTGAAAAGCTTTCAATAGAACTAGACTTTGAAGGTCAGATGCTATCTCACACTTCCTAGACCAGTTATGAACCCGCTAATGATTTCTTTTTTCCCAAAAGAATGTTCTTGTATTTGAAGATGTTTGGAAGACAAATCTGAAATGTAAGAATCTAAATAGCAGCTTCTTTCAAAGGTTTAGTCTTAGGGGATGTCCAAAATGTGGATCTATTTCTGTTTAATTCTTCAGGTTTTTTTTCAGATGTCATGAAATAATGAAAACATTCCACCCTCTCTGGAGTTTGCTGCTTGCTAATGTAAATGCAGCGTTTTCTTCTAAAGCTTTTTTTGGGGATTTATTTCAAAATAGTTGTAATTACCATCACCGAAGTGACTTTTTGTGATTTTTGAGTGATTCAGTAAGCGTATACCACTCTGGAGCAGTATGAAGTTATATCATTTGAATCTTATGGTACTTAATAAGAGCTCTTGACTGCTTTAGGCCTGGAGTGGTTCATACAGAGAGAACGAGAGGCCCTCCCTTCATGCTACATTGGAGCAGTCCCTCAGAGGGTATAAATCAGAAATTTAATCTGAGTAGCAAGACAGGCTGGAGAGGAAGATTCATCCACCTTTTCAGAGTGGAGCATCGAGTCAAGTGTTTTCTACTTTTTATGTGTGTTACAACCAGGAGGCTGTTATAATCTCGCTGCAATATTTGGTTGTTCCATCTGTGACAAATCTTTTACTCAAGAAGGTGTTAAAAACAGGTTAAGGGCAATTCATTATTACCATGAGCTGCAGTTATATGCAGCTGCAGATATAGGGAGGATGTAGATCATGTCAAAAGCTTCACAAATTCTTTCGTAGTTTGAAATTAGTTTTGCTATGTAAGATCAAGTATCAAAGCCACCTTTTTATTATCCCTGTCCACTTTAGATGTCAATTTATGATGAGCAAGATCTAACTGATTAAATGCTCGATACTTAGATTTTTGAGATCAATGACGTAAGTAATTGTAAATGCTGCAGGTACTTTCCTATGCTTTATACCATACGTTTTCTTCATGAAGTTGTAAACTACTTCCAAGAAAGTGCAGAAGATTCAAGTTTCAAGCTATCAATCAAGTGTAAGGGTCACTAAATAAGTCATGTACATGTGACTAACTTTAGTTCCAAAGAGAAGACCAACTTGCCATTTAAATGGTATAATGAAATGTTGGCCTACTTTTTGATCAATGCCGTCCATTTTGTATTTAATAGAGTGGGTGTGAATTTGTTTGGCGGGTGAGGTGGTGGGTGTTTGGTCCTATTTTTACAACACAAAAAAGTTGTTTACTGCATCTGATTTTATTAAAAAAGCCGCAGCCATGTTCTTGTACCCATAAATTTGTATGAAATTTGCTTTTTTTTTCAACAGGCAATGTCTCTAAAATTGAATATAATGCTTCCTGAATGTAAATACCTATTACAGCAAAGAAGGGGGTATTATTTTGATAAACTTTTTTAACCATTAAAGTGAGGAAATGAATGATGTACTGCTGCTGATATGACTTGGTGAGTAGTGGCAGGGGGCCAGTGGCAGGGGGCCAGTGGTAGAGGGCCAGGTGGACCCCACCCCCACCATGAAGCTTTTTGATAGTGTGCCAAATGCTCACACTCTCACAGGGACACAAAAAATGTCCTAAGGATATATTTTTCTTTATTTTTTATTCTTGACTTCTGCACTTTGTATTATTACAAAACAGACGTTGTAAATGCTTTCTCTCAAAGCTTTATTATTATATCAAAAACATGAAAACCATTCCTGGACCCTAAGTAAAGACGCTTTTTTGGTCAGTGGGCTCCTACATTTTACACGTACGTTACAAAATGTGTATTCCTTTTAACTAACTTTAGTGTGAAATTGACACAATTCTAAGCAAATTTCTGATACCAAAATGTTGCCAAAAAATGCTAAGCTTCTGGGGGCTTTGCCCCTGGGCACCTTCTAGGACACATTACAGCAAAGAAGGGGATAATATTTTGACAAAAATCTTTCAACCATTAATGTGAGAATGTACTGCTGCTGATATCTTGGTGAGTACAGGATAATCCTGATCACTATTGATGCTGTTATATCAATTAATAGAAAGCTCAAAGTTGATTGACAGTTGTGCTGTTCTTTTATTTTATTCCTATGTATTATAAATAATAGGAAAAAGCATGTTATGTTAATGAACAAAATTTCAGAATAATTTCTTCTTATTTCTTCATTAGTATTATTTAGTCTTCTTCTTTCTTACAGAACAAAAATTCACAAATATTTAGAAACTCATAGATTTGTTTCTTGAATATAATGATATGAAATGTTTTTTTCTAGACTGCTGTCCTGTTATCTCGGAGGCGTACTTGTTTACAGGGCCATAAGTCTTGAGTGACTGTGAACCTTGTCCCTGCACTTTCAGACAGTATTTTAAGAATACATTGTTTTAAAAAAATATTTTCCTTGCTACTTTGGGGAGAAAAGTTACAGACCTGCATGTCCCCAATTTGTGAAGGAGAAAAAGAGCTCTGTTTGTTTGGCTTTTAATTTAAAAACATGGTCTCAGCTCTTACATGATTCTGTTTATGATACCTAAAAGGAAGGAATACTTAGTGATCCTTACACTTTTGACCTAGGCAGATCAAGGAGGTGGCAGATAACTTTTAGCTTCTAATCCCCTATTCAAATTCTTCTGCCGTCTTAGGGAATGAATAGTAAACAGGAACACAAGAGCTTCACCTCTGATTGATACTTCAAGTAACTTTGTGGGAGTAATTGGAAAGGTTATTCTCACCTAGATTCCCTCACTCAAGACCTAGACTGTTTAAATTTAGATCAATTAGAAATTCTCAGAGTAGCGTACTTGTTTCTTCTCAAGAAACTTAAGTGTAAATCAATTGTGATTGAGTCACTCTTCCGTCTTGAAAAAACAGAGAGTGTTGACCAAATGCTTATGGTCAGCAGAAGATGGTTATCTCGTTTGTAAGAGGGTATAACAGCTTTCTGTTCTTGCTAAACAATTGTACAGATGTAGGTCATGCCCTACATTATTATGTAATCCATACTGTATGCGAAATATTAACAGTTTATTGATAGTAATGGTGTATATGTTTTGTCTGGATGTGAAATGTACTAAAATATTTTGAATATTTTTAAAGAATGGAAAATTGTTGACATGCTTCGCTAGTCTTTTTGATGAGGTGGATTAGTTGTTAAAAGTACAGGAAAACAGAGAATGTTTTTATATAGACTGGTTAACTTTAGATCATTTGAAAATCCTCAGAATAGCATACTTGTTTCTTCTCAAGAAATTTAAGTGTAAATCAATTGTTTTGATTGAGTCACTCTTCCGTCTTAAATAAACAGAGAACGTTGACCAAATGCTTAAGATCAGCAGAAGATGGTTATCTCATTTGTAAAGGGGAATATCACCTTTCTGTTCTTGCTAAATAATTGTATAAATGTAGGTCATGCCCTACGATCTTATGTAATCCATACTGTATGTGATGAAGTCTTTTTAGGTTTTCATTTCTGTTCATTATTATTTTGTACAGTGCATTTGAAATTTTAATATGTATATAGTAGTTGGGCTTTATAAGTAACCATTTTATTATTATTGTCATCAATTTCTTAATTCTTAAAGGGAAAAATTGATATAGAAACCAAAAGAGCTGAAAGATTTATTTCAATATAATCTACTAGTGTTATTATCAACTTTTTTGTTGTTTACTTGTTGTTTACTTGTTGTTTACTTGCTGTTTACTTGTTGTGTACTTGTTGTCTACTTGTTGCTTGTTGTTTACTTGTTGTTTACTTGTTGTTTTGTTGTTGTTTACTTGTTGTTTACTTGTTGTTTTGTTGTTGTTTACTTGTTGTTTACTTGTTATTTACTTGTTGTTCACTTGTTATATACAGTTTTTGTATCCTTAGCTCTGACCCACACACATTTCATACATCATGTCACCACTGCATACACGCAATGACAGGTGCAGTGGACAAAAGGCTACATTAGGACCAAATTCAGGTTAGATTACAGAATTTGAAATTCAAATTAAGAACACATGAACCTTACAGATAGAGCACATAGATTTGCATCATAGACATATACTTGAAACACTGGTTGAATTAAGTTTCAAGTTTAAAAAGTTTGTGAATAAGTTTTCTAAAATAGAGACTGGCTCACAGTATTATCAATGTTCAACCAGGGGATGATCTACCTTGTTTGTTGACTGGACAATAATGCTTGGAACTGACATATTTAGGTGATTTGATACGTAGAGAAAAACAATTAAGAGAATGCCTTGATACAACCATTTTAGCAAATTGTAATGCAGATCTGGCTTCCTCTCAGATGAGAATGAAAAATAACTAAATAAACAGGTTTGTACAAGTAAAGTACTGATTTTCAAGTTATGAAGTTTTTGTTTGTCTTAATTTTCTCTGCATTACAGAGAGTGCTCCTTGCAGCCATCTTAATGACATACATATCTAAGTCCTTTTTTTCTGAAGGACATCTCACTGTTACATTTCAGGTTGTCTCATTCTCAGTCAAAATTTGTTTTGATAGAATGGTTAAGGTATAAAAGAAGGGATGAATAGTGACAAGCTATAACTAAAACTTGACATGTTAATTCAATTATTGCAGAAGATTGTCTCACTTGTAAAATGATACCATTTTTAACAGAAAACAAAATATTAGATTATAAGCACATCATCTCGCCTATATTAATTTCCAGTGTTGCTCCACACAGTTAAGAAATTGTCAGAAAGAGTTTTCAATGATTAACAGCTGTACGGGAATGATGGTGCTATAGAGCTGCATTATCAGACTTCAGCTCTTGTGGCATTATTAATGTTTATGTGTAATATTTCCGGTAATGAACACTGATACGCCAGGCCCAATACCAGTTGGTAGTATATCTGGGTTTAATGTCATGAGGTGTTGTTAAGTAAAATATCTCTTATATTTGGAGCTTGTTTCTTGTATTTTCATAGTTTAGGTCATACTTGATGCTAGACAGATGTAGTTGAGTGATCGTCATCCTATATTACATTAACATGATAGATTTAATGTAGGATATATGATACCTACATCTTTGATGTTCTATGTATAGATGTAATTAAGGGTATAAATCTAGTTGTTATGATTTGGTTTCCAATTTCATTTATTTTATTGGAATTTGCGTCATTGTCCTTATGTGTATGTTTAGATTATCAGCAGCATGTGACATAACACATTATTGATATTAATGGTGCATATGTTTTGTTTGGATGTTGTGAATATATTAAAGAATTGGAAATTGTTGACATGCTTCTCTAGTCTTCTTGATGAGGTGGATTAGTTGTCTGAAAGTACAAGATCACACATCTTTTTATTGCCTATCAGAGAATAAATTTGCGGATATCTTCCTTGTTATTCCAATGCTGGTCTATGAAATTTGATAGTGCGATGTCACTGTAGTTTAGTTGTTCATCCTGTCATGACGTGAATGTATTCTTCTTTTGGGCTTGTATTCCAATTACTATTCGTGTATATCATATCGTGTATATTTATGTATATCTCACATAGTGGGTGTTCAGTTTTCATCAGTTAGATGACTTCTTTCCATTGGTTGAAAAAGCACTTTATTTTTTCAACATTTTTAGACATGTGTACATTGAATATGATGTTCTACTTAGACTCAGCATAATCACATACACCAGCAAAATGAGTTATAAGGAACGATTAAATGTGTGGACAACATTACCATGTTAGCATAGACCAAATAATACCAAATGAGACAAATATAAATCTGTTAAACTTCTATAGATGAATAACGATTCATAGCCTATTATAATAGACAAGAGTTTTACATCATATATAGAACAGTAGTTGAATTTTGGAAATATCTCTGATATATGCTGAATTTGAGAGGTACATATGACTTAGTGGGTAGATATAAATCTTTATGTCATTCTTTTATTGTTTTTCCTTAATTGCAGTTTAGAATTTTTCAATTCCACACTCATATACCTCTGTCTCTCCATCTCCAATTATTTTAGTAGGACCTGGCAAGACTCCTGTTATCATAAAACCAGTAACAAACTTCACACCATCAAACCCAAAGTCAGGACCAACACCCCCTGTACAGTCGCAATCGCAGGGAAGACGTTGTTGTCACCTGCATCCATCTCAATCACTCCTCTCTCACCCACACCCATCTCCTTTCTAGCTCCTCTTTTCCTCTCTGCCCCACCTGCAACACCAAAATTTCCATCAAGCATATCCTCTTAGCCTGTCCCCTATACCTGAACTCCAGGTCTCTTATCTTTTAGCTCACCCACTTCAATCTCAGATATATTCAAAAACAATCCTTCCTCCAACATTATCAACTTCCTCCACAACAACAACCTATTCCACCATATCTAATCTTCCCTTCTACACCTAACCCAACACACCCCTTTCTTTTCACCTTAATTTTTTCCCAAATTCACCCTATTTTCACCCTTTTCTCCCTCTCAATCCTCCATCTCCTCTCTACCCTAACTCTTACACCTGAATCATTTAACATCCTGGTGGCATATTTGACTCTGACTATTGCGGTGCCATTAAGCATCAACGAACCAAACCAAACCTAAATCGCAGTCACCAAAAATCAATATCTTCCTGCTAAAATTGGATTAGGGTATGGTGAAAGCTCAAAATGTTTAGAAATTGTTGCATCCCTTTAACGAATAATGATACACATTTCAAAAACAAAGCATAAACACAAGAAAATATGCCAAGAACACCAGTCATACATCACAGATTGTATAATGGTAAATTTTCTAACAATTTTAATGACATTTTTATAACGGCTTTTAAAGTTTTGCAAAGTAATGTAACTAATGTTGTCTCTGTACATCCATAGACTGGTGTGATGTCATTGACATTTTAATTGATTTTATTTACAATTATGCAAACGCCAGTAGGCAGCATTACCATTTGTGTTATGATATACTAATTTAATTACTCTTTCATGTGAAGAAATCAATGCATCCTGTATGAGTTTAAATATGGTACAATAATGATAATTAAACCAACAAGTTCCTGATGTAATTATGTTCTTATGAGTTGATTTGCAGCCAAGATAGACCACAAAAAAAGAACTGACTCTTTGCTTTTAGAATGAAAACTTGTATGGTAATAATCTGTGCACATTTCTCCCAGAGCTTTCAGCTTTAATAAGATATCACACATTGTTTTTTTTTGCCATTTACATAATTATTTGATATTTTAGGAATATCAGGAGTTCTATTCATTAAAGGTTGTTAATTACAATTTCAAAATCAAAATTTGAAACTCTTAAGTTAAGATTTGAATTTACATATTGTGAATTTTCTAATTGTTGAATAAAGATATGATATCACAAATTTCTAATCTTAGTAAGTAACAAATATTTTGACTTTGGTTCCAATTAAATGCAGAAGGTTTAAAGTGTAGGAATGTTATGATTTGTAGTTTCATGAAAATAGATGCATCATCAACATTAATAGTCATCTGAAATTTTCAATAAAAGATTTTTTTGTAGCATTTTTGAAAAGTTGCTTACAAATTGAAGGAGAAAACAACAATTTTGCAAAGTTGTAAATGAAAGGTAAATAAATGAAGCTGATACATTGTCTGATCATAAATGTAACACATTTTAAAACATATTAATTAGTGTAATTTTCGTTTAAAATGCAGGTATCAATTGCTCTTTTCATTGCTATAATTGAATTTTTATTAGTGAAGAATAAACCAATTTCTATGTTGTGTGTGAAATAGAAATCTACTCTCATCACAGTAATCAAATTTGCAATAATTGCCAAATGAAAGAATAATACATGACAGCAATCGTATAATCCGTTTATTAGGTTGCAGTTGTATAAGAATCAATTTTTAAAGAATCGCGATTCTACCTGTATTTTGAGCTCTGATGAATGGTTTTAATTAATTTCACATGTTTTTAAAATGAGGGTAATGGCCCCCAGTAATGCATTGTGCTTTAAAACTACTGTGCTTCCACTATATATTGTGGGTGTGAAGGGGATAATTCCCTAATTTTCACTAATGCAACTTCTCCCCAAATAAAATAAATCTTATTATTTTGCACCTTTGCTGTGATCTATCCAATATTTTAAAGATCAAATTTCAATTAAGAACTCGATTAGCATTATGTGCTTGTTGGTCATTGTATATACAAAATATGTTTCTTTGAGCTAGTGCAGATGTAAGACCAACAAATAAAATATAACAAAAACTAATGTTTTCATTCAAATAGAAAGTCAATTGGGTAATAAAATGCCCAATCTATCATTGTGTTGTTAAATTGTTTAAAGTTTTTGAGATTTCATTTTCTAGCACTTAACAGATCATCAGACCTGCAATGAGTCATAACAGCTTCTATTTTCAAAAGGATCTATATTGTCAAGATGGACTGAAAGAAGGCCTTCACATTACCAATATACTCCTTTTCTAGTGCTTAATACACTCTGTACCAGAATAGCAAACACAAATTGTGTTAGCTATTCTGGTACACAATTGATTAAGTACCAAAAAAGGAGTTTATTGGTAATGTGAAGACTTTATTCCAGACCATTTTGACAATATAAATCCATTTGAAATAGAAGTTGTTTCATATAAGCCTTCCATCAATATTAAGCAGTTCATTATACTTAAATCCAAATTATACAGAAAGGTGCCGTATGTCCAGTTTTCACTTCATGCATTTCCAAAGCTTCTAGCTGTTTGCAGTTTATACAAATGTCTTTAGTTTTACTTGTTGATGAATCGTTTGTAAATGCATCTGTTTTGATCTGATCAAATTACCCCCAAACTTTATGGAGGCACGATGATGTGTAACATCAGCCTGTCATCCAATTCTATAAATTTCTGTTTTCACAAAAAAAAGTGCATTAGCAGTGTGATTAATGGTCATAAAATTCATTTAATTTTTTAAATAATTGTCACAGGGATTTTGAAAATTACGCGGAAACCTTTTCTGAATAAAGAAGCCGCCTTTGAAGCAATCACCGAAGAGTCGTAAATTTCTGGGACAAAATGATAACAAAGTAATATTAAGCGTCCTTTTAGAAATTAAATTTTTTAGAAAATGGTGCATCATTGCAAATAGAGTGATTTTAAGACTTTCTTACACTTTTAAAATTATTCCTTTATTGCAGATTTAGTGTCTTGAAATTCTCGTTACAAAGAATTATAATTGTTAATGGTGGCAGTTTTAATAGATGTCATATATCAAATTAGGGTATAACATTTGACATTTGTTATGAGAATGATTTTCAATTTTAAACTTTTAAAACATAATGAAAAATAAAATGAAATGTATTTGTGAAATCGGTGTACATTACACTGTCCGGATGAGAGTTTACATTAAAGTAACGAGTGTGAAACATTTACAAACCATTTCTTGAAAGGATCAATGACTTGCTATGCAAACTTGATTTCAACCTGTGTGTAGCATTTGTAGTAATAAACAAGTACAACATAGTGGTTGGTTGAGAGATCATCAAAAACTTTCTGCATATTCCACACAAAAAAATCACCCCTGCTGGCAATCTTCTGGTCATATTTTGAGGTGTAAAAATGATCTCACATGAATAAAGAATGATCCATTTGGACATTTAAACTTTGTTGATAGTTCTAACCAACATTAAAAAGGGAAACCGGGTGTTTCAATAATTCTGTTAGGTTTAACCTTGTCTTAGCTCTCAAGAAGTTTGCATGCATTGTATCTCACATGCTGTTTTTATGATAATTAGTTTCTTAAAATATCTTTGTTTAGTCTGTTGCTTATTTTGGAAAAATACATGATTAAAAGCTATGGTTGATCTTAAAGATTTTGAAACCATCTTGAAAGAGAGATAAATTTTAAAACAAATTGAAATACACCATGTGTTATTTATTTTTATTAAAACATCTCAAGGTCAAGTATTTATGTCGGAAACATATAATAAACATTGCAGTGTTATGAAGTGAAATTTATCATTCATGCATGTTTCATCCATGTTTGAAAATATTGTGAACATGACAGGAGAGTTGTTTCTGCTGAAAATTCTTTATTTAAACTTTACTTTGATTCATTTATTGGTAATAACTGTCTCCTCATGCATGTTCTGCCATATATCATGAGCAGGTAAACAGCAGAAGTGGCGTTTTTATGCTCCGTATCAAGCTGTCATGGAAAAGCAGAAGTGGCATCTTTATGCCAATATTTACACTTTGCAGGGCACTCGTTACTTTATGATCATTAAAGGGGGAACATAAGCAGAAGCAGAGTACGTTTTATGTGCAACTGACCTCTCACAAAAGTATTAACTTATTTTAATGAATGAAATACACAGTTGGAGGTTTTGTGAAAAAGAAAATCTATTCGGAAATACCTTGGAACCTCATTTTTGAAGATAGGAAGAAAGTAATCATAAAAATACTTCAGTTACAGAGCTCCATATTATTACAGGGCTCATTTCTTAAAATAAGTATTTATGTGTCTTAAAAAAAATACAGAATGCAGAAAATACAGAATTTATATTTATTCATAGACCCGTTGAATTATGTGATGTTTGTGATACATATATTTAAATGTGATTTATTAATTGTGAGGTACAAATGGTTGTGTATAAAACATTGGTCTTAAAATTCAGTTAAATGAAATGCCATGAATAGTTGAATATTTAGTTGTAAAGGCCGTTACATACCGAATGTGACTTGGCGAGGGATTTTTTAAACAAAATTGAATAAAATACAGGAAAAGAAACATTTTGATCACTTGTTTTTAGAGATAGATTGTCATCGCATGGCTATTCAGATGATAACTGAAAATTGATTAAAAGGGCCCTTCTACGCCCATTAAAGCAAAATTCGCGTTGCAACAGAAAATTGCACCCCACTAAAGCAAATTTCTCCACAGTTTGAACAAAAAAGCATTTCTCACAAATTTTTTAGTATCATCAAAAAACCTCAATTGTAAAGTTCATCGTGTGTAAGCAAAAAGTCAAAGCAGCCTATAATTCGTTCGCCACATCGCGTTCAGTGTGTAACGGCCTTAACCCTTACTCTACCACGCGGCGATAGTATCGCCATTTTGGGTGCCCCATCTTTGGCTCCACCTCCCGAGCGCTTTTTCAGAAAAGTGCTGTAGAGTAAGGTTTAAGACTTAAAATATTAGCTATGATGAAATTGTACTCACCATAGTTTATGAGCAAAGTTGAGGCATATAATATGTAATTGACAGAAGTTTCAATGGCATGTCATTCATTACTTTACATAGTTTGAATGATGCATATATACTGGCATATCCAGGATCATTATAGACTATATTACCCGTGCTTTGTCTTATCATTGGTGCCCTTTCAAGCCACCTTAAAGATTGTAATTTGATATACATTTGGTTCCTGAATTAGCACTTTTCACTTGGTAAAAAACTTTGGTTAACTTAATCTTTTAATGAATAAACATTTGAACAACAATTAACTTGTAATTTAGGTTGACTGCAATTCTGAACAAAAGTAATCAACAATGAATGCCTATTATTGCATGGACATAAGTAACATTATATGAACTGTATGAAAGGCCCATGTGGTCTTGAACATATTTGGAGAATTTAGTGAATGTGGGGAACATGTGAGTGTGACAATTTCTTCTTCCTTTTCAAAATTTAAAATTTGAAAACTCTTTCCATCTGTTTTATCATCTTGTTTGACTTAAAATTAGTTTGCACTGGTAGTGTGACCAGGATCCAAAAAATGTATGTGGATCAACCATGACTTTTGATGTCAATGTGCAAAACATGGGGATACATAAGGCTTTGATAATATTATTTCTGACAACATGAAGGGTGGGGTCATATCATTGTCAACCTTTCTCAGCGAATTCCCCCCTCCCCCCCCCTTTCCTTTCATCACCTGTGAAAACGCCATTCTAATACACATTGCAAATTCAAAATATTTGTACTTATGTTCCCTTCATTTGGAATTCTTTCTGAAGTGAGCCCTCATTTGTATGATGTACACCACTAAATTCATATACATTTTATTAGAGTGTGATTTAATTAGGTCTTGGAAGCAGTCCCAGGGAAATTAAAAACTCAGACATGAGTGTGATGAAAGGTTATGCTTAATGAAACGTTGCTGCTAGATCTGCCCATAGTTTCAAATATAATCATGTGCAAATGAACACGTCAAAAATGTGACAAAGCACAAGAAAAGTTCATTTTGAAAATTGCACTTGACATTACACTGTGGAACAAATGTTGTGTCATATTCATACATTATTGGCAGATAAGGAGCGGCAAATCTTTAAGGTCCAAATCTTTAACATCTAAATTGGGATCGATTTCTCACAAACTTCTGGTCATGTAATTTGATTAATTGCAATTACAATATTGTGATAGTTTTATTCAATGTAAATATTTCAAAATTAGTTAATCATCCACGATAGAATATAATCACAAATTACTTTAAAAGCAAAGTGGACTCTTTTACCTGATTATTGGCTCAAGTTACTATGGCAATGTTATTATTCTACTTGGTGTGGGTGATGCAGGTAGTGATGTATCTCAGGAACAAATTCTGTATTTCAGTTCATTCTTGACATCTTATGTGCATCTTCATCATGCAAGATTGTGAACCCATCACATGAACACAATCTAGAATTGGCATCAGGTCCCTAATGAGTTTATTGACATTACACTAAAATGAATGTTATTGAGCCAGCTTACTCTTTTCCCAAACACAGCTACTTCTACAATTTACAACTTTGTAACCCAAATTTCCAAACATGCACCTGCAGAGATGGAAAACATGTCGCTATTTGCATTCTGTCTCCTGCCTCCAACGAGCAGTAGAAGAAAATTTTTTCCAGATGTTGTCTTCATGGCATGAAACCCTGTTACCTGGACAGGGTTTGGATAGCAGGTACTTAATTAGTACAACTTAATCCCTGTCTGTATATGTACGTCACAGCTGATCTATAGTACAACGTAATCCCTGTCTGTATATGTATGTCACAGCTGATCTATAGTACAACGTAATCCCTGTCTGTATATGTATGTCACAGCTGATCTATAGTACAACGTAATCCCTGTCTGTATATGTATGTCACAGCTGATCTATAGTACAACGTAATCCCTGTCTGTATATGTATGTCACAGCTGATCTATAGTACAACTTAATCCCCGTCTGTATATGTATGTCACAGCTGATCTATAGTACAACGTAATCCCTGTCTGTATATGTACGTCACAGCTGATCTATAGTACAACGTAATCCCTGTCTGTATATGTATGTCACAGCTGATCTATATGTAATCTCATTTTCATGCAGGGCAATAAACAATAAATAAACTAGAATAATGAAGAATGCTCAAATATTTATCTTTAATTGTTTTTTGTTTTTTTAATTTTATCAGAAGGAAGGATAATGATTAACAATGGATTTATTTATTTAGATTATTTAAATTAGGCTTTAACTGTCTGAACTGTATTGCATTTAATATTAGGGACATACAATTTTGTTTTTATTTTGAAATTAATAATTTAATAATTTGAAATTTTGAATTATTAACTTGATAATTTAAAATTTAAAATTATTAATTTAATTATTTGAAACTTCAAACGAATTAAATAGCAAGTTTTAGATTAATTAATTTCAAAGTAAAAATTAAAAATGTCCATGATAGGCCATTGTAGAAATCATATAAAAAAACATAATAGGCTCTCGTAGAAATCATATAAGAATACAAAGTCCAGTGAAATTGCTTAACTCTTGGGTCTTTCTGTAGCTATTTGAGTTTGAGACGTGATTGTTCAAACTTCTTACAAAAGAGGATTTGCTTTTTTGTGAATTTACCTTTTAAACTGAAAACTGAAAATAAAAAAAGTTTCCAAACCACATTTTTGAAAATAAAATGAAGTTTCCAAACCAAATTTCTAGGTGCCAAAATGATGTATATACATGTACTGTTAGGCCTATGTGCAATTTATTGATCTCTTCATGCAGATTGTATGGTATGTACAACTTACAATCTGGGAGCAACCCGATAAATAGGGTACTCAAAATGCCCTGAAAATAGGGGATATTGTCATGTGATGTTTTCATTTTCCGTTTGTGAAGTTTTGACTACTGGTAGTATATGAATATTAAAAAGTTTTAAGGCTGCTTTTTGAATTTCACCATCACCTTTTTACCCGATTTATTTGGTGTTTCTCCTGGACTGACTTAAATTGCACACTAAAATGATTAATAGTTCATTTAAAAGTTTAAAGATGCATTGTGGGATGCTTTTATTTAAGATCTGCTGGACCAACTTTGCTGTCCAGACAGCCTCCAGTTTTCATTTGAATGTTTATATATTAATTGATGTCTTTTGATTGTGCCAATTGTCATTTAAAAGACTTCAGAATTAATTTCATGAAGAAATATTAGTTCTGAAGGAAAGCTTTTTCTTAAAGCTGTAATATTTTATCTATTTAAAAGAAATAGGGGAAAGGTTACATCATCACCCAACTCAAAGATGATGTTTACTAGTATTTTGCATTATTTATTACACCAAATTGAGATTTTAATCAATTCTGCAATAAAACCTATATTTACTGTTCAGTAATCTTTTAATTTGACATGACTGATTTGCATTGTAAATCACTCTTAAATGTTATGGACATTTGTGGGAAAATATTAAAACTGTTTATTGGATAGTTTAATTAAACAGCTTTTAAAGTCAGGGTAACACAAATTATTTAAACTATTTTGTGAGAGGTGTGTGGAGAAATTACTGTTTGGTTACTTAAATGTCTTATAGAAAAGGTCTGAATACAGAAGTCATTTAAATAAACCAGTTTTATGAGTCTCTTTAATAATTAAAATTGCCTAGAAGCAGAATGGGTGATGAACATTGCAGAAGTAAGATAACAGGATATCCATATGCTATCTTTTTTTTTTTTTTTTCATATACGGGAAACAGTCGTTTTCTTCATCCATTTAACATGAAATGGCTGATGACAAAGATTTTTACGAAATTACTGTTTACCATGAATCATCAGTGGCTCCCCCTTTCACCCTATAAAGTGAAAAAATGTTTATAGTAAAAGGAAAGTAGTTGAACAAATGATTTGAAGTCAGTCCAGTCATGATGTGTTTCCTCAAAGTAACCATATCTATTGATCAAATTGATTTTGCATTTTAAGTTTTAACTGAAACAAAGTTACAGATAGAATTCACCTGTTTTATTTTTTTATAACACTTTTTTGATAAACATGTAACTAACATTTTGTTTAAAGTGTACACAGTAAATGTCTGCAGCATTCTTGTCACATGTTATTCCTCATATTAATGGGAGTCCAAAACGTTTAATGTTGATAATGGTTTCTCTCTTAAGAAAACATAACGATATTCCTCTTGGAGCCAGACAGTTAACCTGAAATGAACTGGTGCCCTTTGGGGCTGGCTGTGGTCTTTCAATCTTTTGAGTGCCACAGGGAGCAGAGTAAAAGCAGAGTAAGAGGTTTTATATCTGCACAGAGTAAGTGGTTTTATATCTGCAAATAGACTCAAACGAAATGCAGTTCAATCTGTACAAATTATTATTAATGTGGAAATGTGAATAGCTGATCATATCTGCATATTATAACAACCATGTACCAGTAGATGCTCTCTCAAGCAAATCTATCTTATATGAAAGAAGATTTCAAAAGAAACAAAATACTGAAGAAAGCATTCAAACATCTTATTCAGTTAAGGAGATATTTAAGTTTAAACTTTGTTATCATTTGTGCAGAAACAATTAAAATCAGACTATTTGTAATGTCATAGCCTTAGATTCCCCAAATTCTTTATGTATTGAAGAACGTTTGAGGGAAAATAATTTCAATAGTGAAAAAGTTAAATAAACTTTCTTTAAAATACATTAACAATTGTTAAGAATGTGAGGATGAATATGCTAACTTTCCATAGTAGACTTACTACACTAGTCATTTCTACATAGATTAGACTAGGTTTAAACTTGAATATCTCCTTACTGGAAAAAGAGTTTTGAACGTTTTTTTCACCATGTTTTTTCTTTTGAAGTCCTTTTGAAGTTCTCTTTCATGTAGGATAGACATGCTTGACCACTGAGCTAATCCATTAACAACTCAAAGTACATTTGAAATAAGGAATTTTCCAAATGTTTAAAAATTTTGATTGGAAATTCTAGGGTATTTGTATTGAGTGTATTAGGTTTTCCTCATCCCTATCAGGTTTCCATTGAATATGTATTGAATTTAAAACAGCATGGTGTAATATTGAAAGTTTTTGCTTAGGCCCAATAAGAAATATTATGGGCTTATCACCCTCATGCGCATTAATTTTGAGAGAATGCCAGATTTTTAAATACTTTTTTTTAAGTACCATATTTTTTTCTCAGATCAGGCATTCAGCTTCCGTATTCCCATTTATTCTACTTTCTACTGAAATACGAATGATTCCTTCCGAATATTTTGCAATATTTATTACACCTGATGGGATTGACCTGATCCGGAATGCTGCAAATGGCTGAAATGAATTGGCTTGGGAAGAAAAAATATGCCCTTCATCACTTTTCCAACTGGACTTGGGTGATAAGCAAATAAATCTTCATGGGGCCTTATATTGCAGGGAGATTAAGGAGGCAATCCTGCCAAATAGTGGTGTATTTTTTTGAATATCTTTTTTAATCAGGAATCTCTCTTGATTAGAATATTCATCAATTGTTTTATTTTCAATCCATGCTATCTTGCTTGGAGTTGGTGATGGCAATTGAACATTAATTTGTAAATGCACTTAGTGGTTGTACATGTCCTGATGACACTAATAAGCATGAATAATGACCACTTTAAATAACATTTCTTAAAATACTCACCAGCCTAGTAGGGAGGCATTATTTAGATAATGACTGCATGATTTAAACAAGTCATCCACCTTTATCCAGTTCAATTTTCATTATGTATAACACAGATCGATCATCAACAATTTGGAAAGCAGATATTTTCCGACTCTAAATCTGTTCTTACTAAATCTGTTCTCACTGGCAACCTCAACATGCTCTGGTCCAATCCACTCGACCTACAAATCCTCAATAAACTTCACTCTCTTTCCTCCTTAGGGGAAAAAAAAAATCTTTTGCTGGATGCCCAGCCACGTTGGCATCCCCAGCAACGTGATAGCCAACGGAGTTGCCAACAACGCTCTGTCGAATCACATCTCTTGTTTTCCTATCCTGCACTCAGACCGCTGTTTCTCCACTTCCAGCTACTGGAATCTCGAGACCAGTAATAACTTCACACCATCAAACCCAAAGTTAGGACCAACATCCCCCTAATCGCCACCGCAGGGAGGACATTGTTATTATCCACATCCACCTCGGCCACACCTTTCTCACCCACTCTCACCTACTTTCCGGTTCCCTGCTCCTCTCTGCCCTACATGCAACACCGATCTCTCGATCAAGCATATCCTCTTAACCTGTCCCATATACCTGAAGTTCAGAGTACACCTCTCACCCCTCCATCTCAATTTCTAATTTTTCAAGAACAATCCTACCTCCAACTCATCACCTTTGTCCATAACAGCAATTTATTCCACCTGATTTGAATCTTCCCTTCTCTGCCTTACCTTTCACCTCCCTTCTCTGCCTTACCTTCCTCACCTTCCTTTAATTACCTTAACTTCTTTCCCTCATCCACCTTCTCTCCCTCCTTCCCTCTATCCCACCTCTCTTTCCTCTCTGTCTTAACTTGAACACCTTAGTTTTTAACACCCTCTTGGCACATTTGACTCTAATTGTTGCGGTGCCGTTAATCAACAACAAACCAAACCATTAAAAAAGTTGTTGTATAATTTTTGGTACATTTGATGAACATTTAAGCAGATGAATCCCTGGTGGAATCTGGATAAGTACTTAATTGATTAAAATGGTGACAGATTAAGTGTAGGTAATTGATTAAAATTTATGTTTGCAAACCTTCTTGGGATATTGTAGTATTTGGTAATCACATAGAATTAGATTATTTCTTGTACTTTTAATGAAATACATTTGAAATATTCCTATGTATTATGCACCTATGGGAGGTATCCCTCTAAGTCAGTTTTGAAAGTCTTTTAGAACTCCTGTGGAAGGTTCACGATGTGACCTACTTTGTGATTGCCATGTTTTGGCTTTGTTCAGTAGTATGGAGGTAGGTAGCTGCATCCAAGGGACCTTGATAATGTTATTTCTGAACAAATAGGATTGTAAATATCCTCCCATTTTACCTGGTGGTATCGTAGAGGAGGTAGAGAAGGGGAAAGTCATGGCAGTTATAAGGTTTTATACTTTCCTATTAGTCAATTCAAATTAAAAATATATGGTCTAGCTTCCCTGAATGTCCCAGTGCAGGGAACAAATAAAGTTCTTCAACTTTGTAAAAGGTTCAAGATGTGACCCACTTATAATTTTCAAACTGTTTTTGGTTTGATTATTAAGGTATAGGGATAAAGAATGAATGTAGGATCCACATATAGCGTTATATATTTCTTTTGGTTAAGAGTCAACACAAAGTCTACCCTTAATTGGGAAGTAAATGTGAAATAATCTTGAGAATAATCCGTCTTAAAGTAAAGTAAGCTCTTAGGCTCCTTTCAGAAGTTAGAGAACTTCTACTTTTCAATAGATTTGCTTTGAGAAATCTAACAGTTAGAAAGGTGAGAACTATAGCAACAAAAGAAATTTCTTTATAAAAATGTTGATTTTGTATTAGATTTCCAGAAATTATATTATTACTTGTCCACAAGATAGCGTAGTTTAGTTTGAAAAGATATTAATTTACAAGATACCAGTTGTTGCTTCAGGAACTTCACAAATGCTTTGTATTCTGTTACAATGTTCTTACCCATTGTCTAGACATGGAGTCTAGCAATGTTCTTACCCATTTTCTAGTCGGAAGTATAGCAATGTTCTTACTCATTGTCTAGTCGGGAGTCTAGCAATGTTCTTACCCATTGTCTAGTCGGGAGTCCAGCAAAGTTCTTACCCATCGTCTAGTCGGGAGTCTAGCAATGTTCTTACCTATTGTCTAGTCGGGAGTCTTGCAATGTTCTTACCCATTGTCTAGTCGGGAGTCCAGCAATGTTCTTACCATTGTCTAGTCGGGAGTCCAGCAATGTTCTTACCCATTGTCTAGTTGGTAGTCTAGCAATGTTCTTACCCATTGTCTAGTTGGTAGTCTAGCAAAGCTCTTACCCATTGTCTAGTTGGGAGTCTAGCAATGTTCTTACCTATTGTCTAGTCGGGAGTCTAGCAATGTTCTTACCTATTGTCTAGTCGGGAGTCCAGCAATGTTCTTACCCATTGTCTAGTCGGGAGTCTAGCAATGTTCTTACCTATTGTCTAGTCGGGAGTCTTGCAATGTTCTTACCCATTGTCTAGTCGGGAGTCCAGCAATGTTCTTACCTATTGTCTAGTCGGGAGTCCAGCAATGTTCTTACCCATTGTCTAGTTGGTAGTCTAGCAATGTTCTTACCCATTGTCTAGTCGGGAGTCCAGCAATGTTCTTACCCATTGTCTAGTTGGTAGTCTAGCAATGTTCTTACCCATTGTCTAGTTGGTAGTCTAGCAAAGCTCTTACCCATCGTCTAGTCGGGAGTCTAGCAATGTTCTTACCTATTGTCTAGTCGGGAGTCCAGCAATGTTCTTACCCATTGTCTAGTTGGTAGTCTAGCAAAGTTCTTACCCATCGTCTAGTCGGGAGTCTAGCAATGTTCTTACCTATTGTCTAGTCGGGAGTCCAGCAATGTTCTTACCCATTGTCTAGTTGGTAGTCTAGCAATGTTCTTACCCATTGTCTAGTTTGTAGTCTAGCAAAGCTTTTACCCATTGTCTAGTTGGGAGTCTAGCAATGTTCTTACCCATTGTTTAGTCAGGAGTCTAGCAATGTTCTAACCTATTGTCTAGTCGGAAGTCTAGCTGCTTTTGATTCTACTGTTCTATTTTCACACAATTTTTGAATAATTTAAATAGTTGAAAAACAATGGTTAATTTTAATAGTTGAAAACAATGGATAGTTTTAATAGTTAATTTTAGATACTTATGTACACATTAGTAGTGTGATTATTAGAAGTATTGTATTTAGTAGTGGATAGCAGGGAAAAAAGAGAAGTTTCCCCATCCCTGATGTTGACTGGCCCTCCAAAATTGATGATATTTTTACTTGTTTAGTAAACAAGTACAAATCTTTTGCTTTTTCACTTCATAGTGTTACATCATGAATATGATCGGACCATGGGCACAGGAAAGGTCACTATGGGCACAGGAAAGGTCACTATGGGCAAAAAAACTCAAAACTTTTGCACTGGTAAATTAAGTTTCCATTAATTGTTCCTGCTATTTGTGAAATCAGTGCTTCAATGTTTGGGAAATTTCCTTTATTTTGGGGAAATTTTCTTCAATTTTTGTGAAATTTTCCTAATTTTTGTGACATTTTGTTCAATTATTGGGAAATTTCTTTCATTTTCAGGAATTGTTCAATTTTCAGGAAATATTGCTAAATTTCACTGAAAATTCCCAATAATTTTATCAAAATTTCCTTCAATTTGATGTTTATATTTTACCATGCAACCAGGAAGAAAACATAGCCCATTGCCCTCCTCCTCCCCCCTCCTTCTATTTCTCTATATAGGACATGAAATACTCTTCACTCCAGAAAGTTTTGCTCCAATCAAACTTGATGTAGAGACCGGCCCCAGACTATTTTCGGCCCTAACAAAGCTTAATCCGACCCTGATTGTTTTAATGTATGAATAACATCCTATATCTTTGAGATGTGTGCTCCTTTAAGCTTGTGCCATATATACAACCTGCAAAGATTACAGCCATTTTAATCTTATTCTCCCCCATCTTCCCTCCATCTCTCCATGAACATTTTTCTTAGCTGGTAAGATTGCAACATATAATTCCTGATGCTCATTTCTCTTCCTCAACTTATTTAAAAGACACATGGAAGAAAGTAGGCCTACATTTTGGTATGTTTTGCCAGAAGTAGGTTGCAGGTAAACTGCTGATGATGTGTATGGGATGCTTTAGGTGAATTTAGATTCCTCAAGTGCAGGTAGAGAGGAATTCAAGTGGTACAGGATATTTGGGTTATGAAAGTGACAACGTAGTTTCTGCTAATCAAGTTCTTGTTCCTTTGCTCTCCTGAAACGTCACTATGTAAAAAGTTAAACAGTACACCGTTTGTTGGTGCTGTGTTTTCTGTAAATATTCTTTCGATATATGTGAATATTAATGCACAAGAAGTATTTAGGTTCATGAATAATTGATTATACTGTGGGAAATTTTATAGTTATGTTGAGAAAAGGAATGCTTTGAGCAATTGTTTTGAAGCTTAAATGTTTAGGAGAAATGGGTTGCTAGAGGATTCGTCCTTCATGTTAGAATTAAGAGGGTTTAATTTAAAACTTGTTTGAAAATGAGGATATTACCTTAACGATCATAGTTGGTTTTTCTTTGAATTTGCATTTTAGGTAGCCAATTAAAATTTCAATTGAAATTATATATTTGTCGTTGTGATTATTCTTCTTCCACACGAATATATTCTCACCTTCAATGCTTATCTTGGATATCCTACACCTTACTGCAGGCTTTGTATACTAACTTTGCATTATATTCTCTTGCATGTCTACCGTTTTTTGTCATTCATGTAATTTGCAGGAATTTGCAGTTTGCACTCTTTTTGCATATATACTCATTCTATAATTGGTTCAGTCTTTGTTAATTCCACTCATAGTCATATTCTACACTTCATTAAAGTATTCCTGAGAATTTTCATTTTCATACCAATTTTCAAGCAACAAATTAACCACATCATTCCACAAGATTAACTTTGCATCGTAACATTGAGGTATATTATTTCTATGCTCATAGTTCATTTCACCTTTCCCCAGCTGCAAAGACAAACAATGCAAGCTTTGATTATGGCTACTACTTTTATTACAAAGGATTGCCATTATATTCAGATGTGTGTCACTAAAAATACCATGTAACACCAGTGGGAGTAGTTGTTATCTTGAGGGAGCTTTGGAGAGGTGAAACTGTATACAGTTTTGTGGTTTAAAGAAATATCTTTTTCTTCGACCGGCCCTGCTTCATTCGAGGGCAGGTTGAGATATTCCTGGTTTTAGGCAGAGCCATTTCTAATGTCAGCAGATGGGTAAAGCATTTTCTTTGCATGCTGTACTCCCATCTTAATTATCAAGCAAAAATAATGTTTCTATTATTTTAGAAAGAGGGAATTAATTTTCAAAGAAATACATAAATATTGTATTGCATATGCACTTATGACATCACACTGTACACTAGATGCAAGATCACTTTTCAATACACTGGTGATATCTTGGAAATGCAATAACTCCTAAGCGGAATAAGAAATTAACATAGTTTTTCACTAATTTGTTTCTTTAATAGTTCTCTGTCAATATATGCAAATGAAAATTGCATTCATTACTCTTATAGAAATATGTATTAATTTTGTATCTTATATAAACATTTTCATTCCATACTGTTTCACTAATAAGAAGTTCATTTTACATTATTGCTAAACTCCATACTCGTTCACCCTTTTACCCTTTCCATTTTTTACTCTTTCTGAATGTATGATTCCTATCTTATTGTATTATTGCAATCTGCTCCTTATCAACTGTGTCATATGTTATTCATCCATCCCAAAATGTTTTATCTTAAGTCTTCATAAGGGAAATAGTTTACCTTCTAACCATTCTACTGATCAAATTTCCTCACTATCTTTAGTAATACAAATTTAAAATGTATTTTTTGAATCCTTAGTTATACAAGTGCCTTTTACTGTAAGAAAATCTACTTTTTTATGTGAATTATGTGGATGAATTACCACTTATTAGTGAAAAGAAATGAACCTTTCAATGCATTTTCGTACAGATTAGATGTTCAAAGAGCCCATGTTATAGAGATGATGGTGCCATGCGAATGCATAATATAATGGAATTAGAAATTGATACATCTATTGTCATAAGAATTAAAGGTGCATTTGTACTCACATATTTATGAAAACATTTAAGAAATAAACACCATGCCCAATTGGGTTGCATGACTTTTTAAAAGAACTATTTCAAATTTGATTGAAAGAAAAGCTTTAATTTTGGCAGTTTATTTCAAAATATTGATTACAGTGTCTTGCAGGGAATTTCTTTTGTTGAGCAAATTATAATATATTTTGATGGGCAAAAGTGTCAAATAATCCAATTTCAATACTAACAATTAGAAACAGAAAACTTATTGATGGAGAAAACCTTTAATTTAAAGAAAAAGTAATATATCTTTTGGAATGAATTTAGAGCAACTTTTATTTTATTTTATGTGTTGCTGGTACACTTGCTTTAGGGGAGTGGATAATCTACAGGTATCTCTCTCTGTAGCTACAATTGGTTCCACATTTGTTAACCCATTTCTATTCAAAAGATAGTATTTCACATATAATAGTATAAAACTAATTTCTTACATCTTGAAAAGACTCAAAAAACTTAGCAAAAGTTGAAGGTGAGGGAGAGGAAAGTTGTCACCTTAAAAAATACAAGACATAATGTGTGTGTTGGTGTAATTAGGGGTCCATACCTATAAACATATATGGAAATGATGCAGACCTATGAAAGTGATGGTTGTGCCTGCTTGGTCCTAGACTGAATCTGAATTGTAGACTAATGTGGGTACTGGAATTATCATCTTACAGTGCTACTATTAGTTTAGGCTAATCTAAGGAACAACACATAAATGTTCCTTCAGAGGAACAACTTGTGAAGATGGTCATGTTACTCCAATGTTTTATGCAAGTATTTTATTCATTCACTGCTTGCGTCATGGTCATTAATTAGAAAGTTATCGACAAATTTTTTTTGTCCACAGCTCCAACTCTTGTTCATTCATCCATTTCATTTGTACCGAAAAAAATTATATTGGGAAATATCTTTTATTCGTTTTTGATAGAAGCCATATTCCAAGTTTGCTTTTGCAACCCTAGTGTCATAAATCAACATCAGTGGCAGATATATTAAATGACAGTCAAGCCATCTTTTGCTTCTTTGTGCCGCTCTTAAACTCCTCGTAAATTCTGACATATCCACCTTCAAAGACGCATTAGGGAAATTTGCCGTTTCATCTGGGAATGGGTGTATGATGGTCTATTAGCAACTTGATACTCCACAGCTACGAGGAAGGAGACTTTCGGCAAATGGAAAATGTTGTCGTAATATTGTCTCAGAGAATTTGACTTGACACATGGTGGATGAGAGATTGAGAAAAAGAGAGTTGATTTGTGCGAGATGTAATATTTCTCCCTCTTTGATGTTCGACGCCGCATCTTGGATATTGAAAAGACATCTACTGTACACAAATGTCTGTCTGTTGTTGGTTTGGTTGAGTCTTTTACCAAGGTTTTCGATTGATATAAACATTGAGTATTGATTCCAGTTATTTGCCCTTACATGCTATTAACAATCATTTAATAAAACCCTTGAGGATTTGTTGAAAATTGGTTTTGACAACATCAAGTAATATTAGTGCTAGTTTTGTCTGTTACATGATCAGTTAATTTTGTGTTGAACAATGCAGTGCTGTTTGCCAATAAATCATTCCTTTGCTTTTCCAAATACTTTTTATTTTTTTATTATAAGAAAGTTGAACTTTTGCCTAGGTTAATCAGGGTTTCCTGGTATTGTTTGAGCTTGTCATTGAAATTGTTATTGCTTAGTGTAACCTTTTGCACACAAATTGAAAGGTAATGGTTTGAAAGTTTATTGATGGAAACTCTTGATTTGCATATCTTAAATGAAAGTCAGGCTTTTATGGTGAACTAGCTCACTGGAATGACAATGGAATACATGAATGAGAATATTGTTTCTACAGATTAATGCCACAAAATTAGATAAACTTTCTCAGTTATGATCAATTTCAATACAACAATCAAACTAGTGATATAACCAGAGAAAATGAATTTGTATTTAGCAAGATATCTTTTGGAGGTTAAAAGTTCTGACAATCCTGAATTTTCTTGGGTCCTTAATTTCTTCATATTACTATACCCTTGACATCTTGATCTTTTTAGATTTTGAAGGAAAATGAGCATGGCACGAAACATCAATGCTTGAAAACCAAATGTTGTTTTTAACACTCCTTTAAAAGCTCAAGTGTTTTGACGATCTTCTCAAGCATTTCAAAGTGTTTTCTATTCATTGCACATGTTCATTGCAGCTGAATAGATACCAAATGTCTATGACACATGTTTCTGCATATTTTGCTTGTTCTTGTGACTGAAGATACAGTGACTAGTCTTAGATTATATTTGATTATTTTTTTGCAGCTTAGGAAATAAATACTTAATTCCTTTGTTCATTTATTCACAATAAATAGCATTAGATATTGCCTCACATGGACTTGCATTTCCTGTCACTTTGTTGTATTCAACAGAAAAGAGGGTGGATGGGAAAAATACAAGGTGATACATCAAGATGGTGGCATGGTGTGAGGTTGAACTAGAAATCTAAGTAATTTCAATACAATATTTTTTGTAGCCTCCCAATAAGGGAGGGAGGGGGGGGGGGTAGAGGAGCACAACCCTTATGACACCCATATTTTGAGTAAAACAAGGCATTATAAGCCTATTTTGTGTAAAAAGTTGCAAAATATGTATATGACCCAAAATATGTATATGACCAGTTTCATGTCTTATTCACATGGTGTACTACACTCAACAGTTGTGTCAGTGCATCATATGGATTATTTATGACATAAGGGGTCACACCAACAAATAAGGAATTGTGTGATTCAGAATGAGCTTCAAAATATTTCTGTGTAGAAAATAACCACTGTCTTAATTAAACAAAATCAAAACTTTTGAATTCCTATTTTAGTGTCCCCTTCTCAATCTGTGATTGGTTGCAACCAAATCATGGGATATCCCATCCTTAAAGGCCATGGGCTGGAATAACTACCAAAAGTTGGGAGGGGACAAAATGAAAGTTGCCTGCCAAAAGTGAGGGGGAGGAGCAAAATCAGAAAATCACACTAAAATATAAGAAACTAGAATACTAGCACTCTGTAGAGCACATACATCCACCCCATTGCAATTCCAACATGCCTAGAATAATTTTCAAGGTCATTTGATCTCATACCTAATATAATCTACCTCAGAATTCCTAGGCCCACCAAGATACATTCCCAAGTTTTGATCTATAAGAATTAGTTGCATTCTGAACACTTGAAGATTATCTTTTGATAAAAAGTTTCATTCAGGCCAAGCATTCATTGTTTGATTTCCTTTCAGTTAAGATTCACATTCCATCATTTTCCATTCATGGCAGAAACCAATTGTTTTTATTACATTGGTAGTAGAGACCACTTGATTTAATTTTCAATGTGTCCAGAAAATTGATTGTTGGATTTCTGTGCATGGCATGAATTCATTGTTCATCACATTCCATTGGAAAGTTTCACTATGTCTTGACCAACCTTACCCTAAACATCCCCACCCCTTGATTTCTGCCCTTCCCTTGTATCAATACATCCCAAATTTAAATCAATGGTTCCTTAAGCAATAATAAATGACACATCAAATTTAATCCAAAATAAATCTTCAGTTTTTGAGATATTCTAATGACTGACAAACTCACCATGAAATTTCCCCACTCCTCCATTTGTGCCCTTAATTCTCCTATTTCCAGTATGTCTCAAATTTTAACCACTTGCTCCTTTAGCAGTAACAATACTACACACCAAATTGAATCAAAATCCAATCATCAGTTCTTCATCAAACGAACAGAGGTGAAAACAACCTCCATCCAACTTCATTGGCGGAGGTAATTATCATACAAAAGACAAATATGCACTTGCACCTCCCAAATCCTGCTTATGTTGTTGTTACCTGTACAGCGGTTCTCCTATAGTAGTTCCGTGATTTTTTTTTCCACTTGCCTCGGGTCTCTCGGCCCTTGGTTTTTTTTTTTTCCATCATGAAAAAATGCTTCTGCCTTGACCTTGACCCTCCCTCTCCTCCCCGTGACCCACCTGCTACCTCCATTGACCATTCTTCAGCCCCAGTCCCCAAAATTGGAATAATAGAGACCACCAATAAACCAGAAACTTTTAAAAGAGTTTCCCCTTTTCTCATTCACAAAGCGCTCCAAGGCCTTGTCGGTACCCTCCCCAAGGTCTCTACCCTCACACGGTGATCTCCTGGTGCTCTGCACCAGGACACTCAAGCCAATACCCTCCTCACCATTAAAACCTTAGCCAATACCAAAATTGCTGTTACAGTCACCCCCCCCCCCCCCACCCCCACTGTTGTCTAAACTCCAGCAAAGGTGTGTTCAGAACAAAAGA
The DNA here is from genome assembly GCA_020152595.1 of Chiridota heheva. Taxonomy (NCBI): domain Eukaryota; kingdom Metazoa; phylum Echinodermata; class Holothuroidea; order Apodida; family Chiridotidae; genus Chiridota; species Chiridota heheva. The sequence goes on from JAIGNY010002021.1 coordinate 791,032, forward strand.
CCTTGCCTACCTGACCGATGAAGACCTCGTAGAGGAACTTGCCAATCAACATGTTACTGAAACCAGTCATCTCGTCCTCAAGAAGATGGTGCTGAAACACCTACCAATTCCATCTTCCTGACTTTCTATACCAACTTTCCCCTCCCACATCACTGCTGGCTATCTAAGAGTCCCAGTCACCCCTTATATTCCTAACCCTCTCCGTTGTCATAAGTGCCAGAGGTATGGCCATGGTAAAAAGTCTTGCCACAGCCAAGTGCGCTGTGGCAACTTTGGAGCCCTGGACAATGACAGCACATCTTGCACCAGCACCCCACTCTGCACCAATTGCGATGGTACTCACCCAGCTAACCATCCCTCCTTCTCAAAAAAATGCCCCACCTAGCTGGCAACCTCATGGGACTCCCAAGTTGATAACAAACTCCACGTCATCCAGCCCACAATTCCGATCAAACCCACCATCAACAAGCTCTCTCGTGTCGACAATGTTCATATTACCTGTCTTGGAATAGGTCACACCCACCTCACTCACTCCCACCTCCTTATTGGCTTCCCCAACCCCTCTGCAACAATTGCCATTGCACCCTCACAGTCCATCTCCTTGCTTGCTCCCTGTACAACCTTCCCAGAGCTTCCCTTGCTCCCCACAACTCAAATTGCCAAGTTCTTCCAGAAATACCCTGCGGGTAAAATTATCTCCTTCCTTCATCATGCTTTCCTTTACAACCATATTTAGTCCTCCTCTCCCACCTACCTCTCTCTACTTTTTTTCTTCTTCACCCTTATACCTCCTCTCTCGATCTCAGCTTTCTGACTTTTAGTTCTCGTATTTCTTCTAATCTTCCCCTGTTTTTTTCCTTTCTACCTCTAGAATGATCTAACCGCTCAGGCACAATTTGACTCTCATTGTTGTGGTGCCATTAAGCCCTCATCAAACAAACAAACACATGTTAAAGGCCGTTTTACCTAATGTATGAAGTCATCTCCAAATTGTTCAATCTCAAATCTAGATTAATTATTTAAAGTTTATCATTAAAAGTTACTTCGTTTACAATTATCATGTTCATCCTCTTTAGATGGTCATTGACTTATGTATCATATTTTGTATATTTGTATTTGTATATCTAAAGCTCATAATAAATATAGAAAATGATTTGTATAATTCTAAGATGTAAATGAAATTTGACTATCAATCTTACCATATGACTGAAATGTACATATACGAAGCTTGAGGGAATTAATTTTTAAATATGGAACTGTAAGGACATGAATTTTGGAGATAAATTTCTCAATGTAAGCAGTATACCATATCTTTTAAGTCGTGGATTATTTTGTGGATGTTAACGTGATGACTGTAAATTGATGAATTGAAAAATCCTATCAAATTCAATTATGTGTGATGACAGCTTTTATAACCTGGTTGATAGTCATTTGATCCAATTGGTAGTAATTTTTACACCAATGATATAATATCAGTATATGGTTTCTTGCTGACTGTTGAATATCCCAAATTGAAATATGTCAATAACTCTCTATCATGTTATATAGTAGTATTCCAAATTGGATGTCGACAACATTTTTGCGTGGTGTTAATCTCATTTCAAGATACACATTTGAATCCTCTGTGGTAATCATTTCTGTAGTGTCGTAGAATCTTTGATGCCATATAAATTACTTTTGAAAATTTAGATATTGGTGAATATACATCACGGATGAGGTTCATCAGAGTAGATCTTGTATCTTGTCCCCTGATCCAAAATAAATTGTAAATTTCTCCCACTTACTATCTGGTAAATATTTATTTTGATAATGATGCTGATATCTTCTTGAAATGCTATGTAATTTTGAATTAATATGCAGCAATATGAAAGACAAGGTGAGCAATAGGCACCTCATTTATCAAGGTTCTAAGATGTGCCTCTACACTGTTTGTAGGCTTGAATACTTTTGGTGGAATCAGATACAGTATATAAGATAACTGTTTGAGTGAGCCTGCCGGTTCCTGTGCTCCTCCGCAGTGTCAGAACATAACAGTAGTATTATTAAAAGGGAAGGGGGGGGGGAATTACACAGGAGTATCTTTAGCACATTTTGCCTATAAAAGATTTTCATGGGGGAAGACGAACATAAGTTAGTTCACCCATGATGGTTAGGGAGATGATTGTTGCTGAGACCTTTTATCATTATCACTATTAAATCATGTTTATATAGCACTTATTCTAAAAGAAAGCTCTAAGTGCTTTACAAGAGCATGGAAAAATGAAAAGTTAATTACTTATCATTACATAAAAGACACAAAATTAAAATGATTCAACACCTAAAACCCCCATAATAGGTCAAAGCTAAAATATCAGCAGTATACGAATAAAATAAATAATTCAGTTTTAAACATTCAGTTTAGATACATGAATAAGATAAAACAGTTAATAAAAAAGCGGTAAAAACTACCAATCTTAATCACAAAACACTAAGAGAAATAAAAAAGTTATCAAACATTTAAAATGCATTAAAAGGTGAAACCTGGGGTGAATTTTTTGTACTAATATTTAAAAAAGTTAAGATAAGTCACTGAAATACTGTTTAAAAAAATGGGTTCTTAAATCACATTTAAAAGAACTAAGTGATGGAGCATTTCTTATACATAAAGGGATGGTATTCCATTCCTTGGGGGCAAAAACTTCAAAGGAGTGATGGCCAGTTTTACTGATAGTTTTGGGAACTTGGAAAAGATTTTGATTGGAGGATCTAAGAAAGCATACTGGTTTGTATGGTTAAATGAGTTCAATTAAATACTTTGGAGCAGTGCCTTGTAAACAATTAAAACAAAAAACTAAAACTTAAAAACGCACATGGCATTCTATGGGCAACCAGTGAAGTGTAAATAGAATAGGTTTAATATGGTCTCTTAAGCTAGTTCTCATGATTAATTTAGCAGCAGCATTCTGAACAACCTGTAGATGATGAATTAATGACTTATTTACACCAATTAAAAGACTATTAGCGTAATCAATTCTAGAAATTATAAAAGCCTGTATAAGAGTCCTAGTTGTATCAATATCTAAGAAGTGACGGATTTGAGTAATAGAACGCAAATTATACATAGCACTTTGACATTTTGCAGTAATGAAATTATGCATGGACATTTCTGAATCAAAAACAGTGCCAAGGTTTTTCACTTTTGATGAGTTTTTTACTGTTACTCCATCAACATTTACCAATAAAGATGGCAGTTGTGTCAGGGAAAGTTTACTGCCAGGCAAAATGAATTTTGTTTTATCATCATTGAGTTTTAGAAAGTTAGTAAGCATCCACTTCTTGATGTCTTTTAAACAGTTTTCCAGACAATGAACTTGATCAGCAATATCTGAATTATCAAAAGAAATGTAAAGTTGAGTGTCATCAGCATAGAAATGATATCTAATGGAATATCAATATAATAGGCAATTTGTTCAAAGTAACTCAAGTGTAGCCGTTCAAGCGAAAATGTTTGATGAAGTTGACTCTTCACTAAGCATTGTTCATTTCCATGGACATGAAATCGCAGAAAAGATATAATGTATAGTTTACTGACTAAAACATGTCACAACAAAACACGAACAAATTGCTAAAACAACAAAACTATCGGTAAAAATCAGCTAAACATAGTTGTCCATAATGTAAAGGCAATCTGTAACACACATGCAGAAGTTCAAAACTGGGCTAAAAATACACAAATATCAGATTTTTGACAGAAAAGAAACACAGAAGCCGCAGCTATCAACAGCGCCATGTGATCTCCTTGGGTTGGAAGGGGGAGGTGACTTAGAAGAGGACGTATCTGACCATCCTGACTAGGGGTAAAATATTTGTAAATACATATGCACTGCCATTTACACAGATAGGGGTAATTTTCCCCATCTTTGTGAAATTATGTTCTCGCACCTACTTACTTCACACTTCCTTTCACATTTATGACAACCTCATATTGTACAAGGACATCACGCTCTAAATATTTTGAAAAGTTGTTAATTATCTTCTGCCTTTTTTACCATTGTAATACCAAAGAGCTGTGTGGAAGCTCTTTGGTAATACTTGTCTGCAACTCTCACCCAGTTGCTCTTGAATTGTATTTCATGAACTCATGTGCTTACTCATCAGAGTCAGTGTTATATCTGCATTAATTGAAGAGCAGTTTACTGCCCATGGGAGGCAGAGCAGAATAATATAAGACACTTCATTCCAAATACTCAATTTATAGCAGAGAGAAAATTCTATCGAAGAGCAATATGCCATCAGTATTTAACAGTTTTCATTTGGTTTGATATGTGTTTCCGACAAGGATTTTTTTTATGTAATGTTTTTGGTTTGTCCTTGGCCAATGACTTGTAAGTCAAGATTCTAATATCAAATTTGCCTAGGGCAGGATAGGACTCTGAATGATAAAAATGTAAACTTGAATAAGTGAGATATTCAATCTCAATGTGAGCTTTCTTCACTGAACGCATACATGGCCATTTCCTTGTGTAATATACCCTTTCATATACTTCTTTTGATGGCTCGTTAATCATTGAAACTGCTCTGTTCTATTTTGTGATACTCGCAAATGTTGCCATTATGGTCTATCCCGTTACAGATATCTGGTTCATAGATCGCTGGAGGATGCAAAGGCTGTTATTGGCTAAGCAGCTTTCATTTTCAGTTAATATGATCTCTCTGGTATTTACAGTGACAAAAGGTTTGCTTCAGGGACATTGAAGTGTAGAGTGCATATTTTAAGACACTCAAACTTTATTTTAATATGATATGAATATAGGTTTAAGCTGAAATAATAGGCTCTGATTTATAGGAAAAAATTTGCATGATATTATTCATGTTCACTGCTGTGATTTAAGTTTTTTGGAATTCTTATCATTTCAGTGTTTTACAATTTTCAGGTATTACATGTTGCACTGAATTTTTTGTTTGGGTAGGGGTGGGAAATTTAGAGTAGTGTAACAAAAAGTGAGAATGTTGGTTAATACTATATAGGTAGGAATATTGCAAATACATATTTTGCATTTTTTCACAATAAATAGAATTTGTCAATTATGAAAATTTGTGAAACTTTGTATTATATTTGTAGAACTTAAGAATTCAAGTGTTATTGTATTATTTACATACTTTTTGTAAATCTAGACTTAGACATTCTTTTGACCAATTATTACTGTTTGCCATTTTTGATAATATAGATCAAGGGTTCTTAAATAAATTTTTTGAGAGGCCATTATTTCACAACATCTTCAGGCCGTGGGCCAATTGCGTGGCAAAAGCAGTGTCATGTGACAAACAAAACCCATCAAAACACTCCCTGAATACAAACAAGTTGAGAGTGTGCGCGATTAGAAGAATGTACACCAGATGTCGGTGGTTTTCTTATCCACCTTTTTTTGACAAGCTTCAAGCCCAATTTATAGTGGAACTAAAGATAACATTTTATTTGATAAGCCGCGATGTTTTAGTGAGCTGATCTGCCTAGAAAAAACCCAAAATAAATGAGTATTTTGCGATTTTTATTGATCTCATTTGGATTGATCTTACATACAATGCACTGTATTGCATTATGTAATGACTATTGTTTGTGGGCCGGATTGGATTGTCTGGCGGGCCAGATTTGGCCCGCAGGCTGCCTATTAAGAATCGCTGCTATAGTTCAAGTATAAAGACACTCATATGTAGGTTAGCTTGCATCATGTAAATTTGAAGAACAACCTTTTTTGGAGACTCGATCCTCTTGGGTGAAGAGACTCTTTAGAGTAAAGAGGTCCTCAGGATAAACTTTTCTCAAGATGAAAACTCCCTCAGGATAAAACCTCCCTTGGGTTGAAGGTTCCCTCGAGCTAAAAACGCCCGATTGAGAAATCCCTCAAAGTTACGAATACGATGACCTTTTTTATGAATCCCTGAAGATCCGTTTGTGACTTTTAGGAGTATGATAATGAGGTGTGTTTGCGTAAGTGTTTAAGTGTAGATTGTTACTGAACTCAGACCCTGAGAATGTCATCAGGATGAAGCTGATAATAAATCCTCAAGTACTGGTGGTGATCTATCAACTGTCAGTTGTTTTAGATACCCAATTTCTGTCTTTATCATTTCTAGGAAGGCAAAATGTTTGTGTTTATTTAGAGCAGGAAGCCATCTTTTCAAGATATATTTTTTGAGGCAGTACTTTAAGGACTATGGACCACAGTGTTCTGCCTGCAAGGTTGTGAGGTTCAGTCTTTCTTTGCAAATTGTTATATTTCTTTGATGAGGGTTAGTTTATCAGCTATATGAACAGGTATGATTGCTAAAGGAGTTATTCTGCTAAGTGTAAGAGGTGCAAGAGGTTGCTGCAGTGGTTAAAGTTAGTTGGTCTTGCTCGTATGTGAAAGATACCGGGTTTGACTCCCACTGCAAGCACTGCATTGTGTCCTTGAGCAAGACCCTTTACTTCATTGAAGTCCAAGACCCTTTACTCCAAGTGGGGGGCTGGGGGGAATCAGCCCCTTAATAATTTTCAGACCTGTAATAAGAATTAATGCCGTATTTTTGCCTGTTGTCATTGCAAATAAAATAATTAATAAAACTACTCCCCGGCCTGGTGACCCACCAAGGGCCACCAGACAACTGCACACATACATAACCAAGGACTTCAGACCGGGTGTTAACTGAGCTCAGTGAATTCACTGAGCCCTATGCTTTTATTTCTACATGCATACTGTTATCGGCCATGTTGTCCACTTAAATCATGAATTTGTTTGCGAAACATATAGCATAGCATAGCAACGTTTAACGTCCAGAAAGTGCAGGACATTATATAAAGACAGCCACGACCTTTGATAACCAGTTGTGAACTCACTGGTTGCAGACCCACCGGAATGCAGAAATGTTTTGCACGTTGCACTATCCATGAGTTGAATCGCTGTTCAAACTGAATTAAATTACTAGCATTGATAGGCTTAGTGGGATGTTATGTGTTTGAAATAAGGAAACAGTACTGGTTTTGATCAGGGGACAAGGATCCGGAATGATAACGGTAGCACTAGCATCCAAAGGAGTGGAACCTGGGGACTCGTCCCACCAATTTAAAAAAAAAAAAATTTTGTGTGCAAAGTTCAAAAATTGCCCTTTCAAATATTGAAAGGCTGCTTCTAGTATAGCTGCCTTAGTACCTGACATTCTTTTTTTTTAAGAAACCTTTAATAAAAGTAGTACAAATATTTCAACTTAGTATAAGAGAAATTTAAGGTGAAAATTTCTCCATTTCAGGGTATTTCCTTCATTTATGCCTGTTTTTTTATCTCCAGTTTTCAAAAATTTACCCTTCAATTTTTGAGAATTGTTTTTAACTTTTCAGGAACTTTTCTTCATTTCTGGACCATTTTCTTCGATTTTCGGAACATTTCCTTCCATTTTCGGGGAGGGGGATCTCCAATTTTTGGAAAACACCCTTTAATTTTTTTGGAAATTTTCTTCTCTTTGCAGAAATTTGTCTTTATTTCTAAGTAATTTTCTTCAATTTTTTCGAGATGATTTTCAAGAAATTTTCAGGGAAAGATATAAATTTTTGGAAAATGCCCTTCACTTTTCTGGAAATTTTTTCTTCAATTTTTGAAACATTTACAGGAAATTTCTTCCATTTTCAGGCAATTTTTTCAATTTTTTCAATTTATTTTTTAATTATCGGGAAATTTTGCCCATTTTCGGAAATATTTTGGCCAATTTTCAGGAAGTGTTCCTCATTTTCAGACAATTTTCTTTGATTTTTGGAACATTTTCTTCTAATTTTTGGAAAATATCCTTCATTTTCTGAGGGAAGGGGGAGGCCCGGGGAAGGATGATCTCCAATTTTTAAAAATATCCTTCTATTTTTGTGAAATTTCTTCACTTTTCAGGAAATTTTCTTCCTTTATAAGTAATTTACTTTGATTTTCAGAAAATTTTCTTCCATATTCGGGAAACCATTTCTGGCAGTTTTTTCGATCATTAGGAAAATTTGCGAAATTTCAGGAAGTTTTCTTCAATTTTGGGGAAATTTTCTTCAAGGTTTGAAATTTTTTCTTTAATGTTTGGAAAATGTTGCCAAATTTTACCCCCCAACCGGGCAGGAAACATGCAACTGGGAAGGTGAAATCCTCTCAGAGAGGAATCTGCCTCCACCACCCCTGCTTCCTATGCCTCTGCCAACCAACTCTCAGAGAGGAATCTGCCTCCACCACCCTGCTTCCTATGCCTCTGCCAACCAACTCTCAACCAACCTATCAATTGGCCTACCAGGGAAAATTCCTTTAAAAAAAAGCCATGTTTACTTGTCTCACTATACCCCTCCAAATGGGTTTAAGTGAGATGATTTTAGATCCACAATAGATTTAAAATGCACCAGCCACTGGGGTTTCACCTATAAACCCTACCAGGTGCTTTTAAGCAGGCCCATGGACCCACGCCAGAAATCTTGTGCTTTGCACTCAGATAGTGCTATAAACTTTCAGCAAAAACTAATTCAAATTCCCCAATATCAAATAGCTTTCAATGGCACTGTACTCTGTACTCTAGTCCATTCAGCTGTAAAATAAGTAACAACATTGTGGGGGAGTTAACCTGCGATGGATTGGCATCCCGTCGGAGGAGTAATGTGCTCTCATCTGCTTGTGCCATGGAAACCGGGGATAAGCATTGACCCTATGGGCCTAATGGCTTAGATGGATCGATCTTTTAGCCTAATGGCTCTAATGGATTTATCTAACCTATTCTGCCAAGGGGATTTTATTTATTACTAACATAGTTACATATTGGCCCTGAAAGTACTCCTATTTATTCCCTTTTAAACTTGCAAACGATGTCGCAAACCTTGGAGGTTGCAATTTTGCTTGGCACCTATTATATTGTCCCCTGTTGATATTCCTGTTTGATAGGGTAGTAGCCCAGGACCAAGAAGTCATGCCAATGCCACTGAGGAAGAGTCTCCATATTCCCTCTATTTTTTCTTCAATTTTTTGTAATGATTCAATGTGTGCCCAATGGTGTTGCTGTACCTTTTCTAATCTCATGTATAAACAATTGTTGGTTGTTTATGTGATTCCACATAGCTTAAATAGTGTTTATTTGTAACAATGTAATAAGTGATCCATTATAAAAATAACATATTAGTTTGTTATAATTACTGTTTTTGTTTGCAGTTGTGACATTTATAATTTATTTTGACTCAAAAAAATAAGTAAAGTTGAATTTATATCATGTTAGGGGGCACTCATGTAACTACATATGTATAGAATATCAGAGAACATCTTGACAGTCATGAAGCTGTTTAAAGTTGCTATCTTGACCAATGAAAGAGGTAGAAAACACTTATAGTGGACAGCTGAAATTGATATTTCAGCCCTTGAGATATTCAACTGGTTTTCATGACTTTTGAGAGTACCAAAGGCAAAAATTTGAGCAACACATGCTCTCGTGTACACGTTGTAAGCACATAAATTTATTTTGATAAATCAAAGAAAAACACCAACTACAAGATAGAAATTGAATTAAAGAAAAAAAAATTAAACATAGTAAAAAAAAATATTCCATGTTCCATGTTTCAAATGAACATTTGAGGCAGACTTCCTATTCAATTGAGGAACCCATGTTATCTTCAATTCACTGACTCAAAATCAATTACATTTATTATTTTGACTACTGTATCTTTTATTCCTCAAACTTCATATCAATAATCTTTTCACATATTTTGACAGGATGTGGAACAGGTGATCGTGAACTATCCATCCATGTTTGAACTTATGAAAGACCTTCAAGGAATGGCTGAGAATAATGCAGGCTGGAACAGAAAGATGCTGCACAGGGAAACAATGAAAGCCGCAGCTGAGAAGTATAAAGGTAACGATATTTATTGATTTTTCAGATTTTCGAGGGAAACCATATTAAGTTGTAGTTTACACTTTTAGCCACATGCCATGAAAAGCACATGTAAGTCACCTTTGACTTCCTTCCAGTGTGGACCCAAAGAATTTGCTAGGATGGGAAGTTGATGAACATTAAGTTAACACCCTGCTCTTTTCTAGAAGTGTTCAGAGAGCCAGGCAGAGAGTGTAACTCTTACCATCTGGACCGAAGCTTTACTTCCGCTACGAAAGACAGTGAGCATCACTCAACAATTAGCCACTTTTCCCAAAGGTCTGGTGGGGAGAAGGTGTGATGCAGAATACAAACCTCTTCGATTGATGTCGGCATATTGTTGTGCATATCGCTTAAAAAATTGCTGGTTAAATCCCCATGGGACCTCCAGCATCTCAGTTGTACGTTAACTCGACTGAGCTACCTACCTCCTTTAAACCATATTAAGATGCCCCTACATAACTTTGAGCTCGTTTAAAGCTTTTCATAGCATGTACTGCTATCTCATACCAGCTTGTCGTTAGCTTACACTGTTAGCTTGCCGTTAGCTTATACTGTTAGCTTGCCACTGTATCTTTCAGTGAGCTTAGTATAACGTCAAACAAGCTCATTTTTGTAATGAGTTTGTAAGGTCCCAAAAGCTTCCAAGCCAATGCCAAACTTAAGAGTGAGAAAACCCTGGATAATCTTATTTCACTATAAATACTATGGGGAGATAGAAATGATGTAAAGCCTTATCTGTTCTGTTCTTCTTGTGTGGGATGAAAGGGAGCTCTGGGAGGTGTACAGAACTAATCTTTTCTGTGATTTCTATTTTTACATTTATACTACGCTTCTAAATCTTTATATTCAAAGTATGACATTTATGGAGTAGAGAATTGAAACTTAAGGTAGTACAGAACTAATTAGTATTATTATTAGCCCAAAATGAGAACCCCAGAGAAAGGGCTATTAAAGTATTTATGTATATAATAGGTACTATTTATGGAACAGGAAGCCTAGCATGCAGTTGAAAATATCAGGGATGCATTAAGTATGCATGTGCAAACTGGACAAGCTCTGCTTCACAAAAGAGTTTCATTGAGAATAATTTGAGTCATTTGACGAGAGTGCACAACACCTTTTCATTTCTGCCTTAAAAAAGGACCATTACCTCAGGTTAACCCGAATTGGAATTACACTCATTTGAAAGAATTTAGATATTAAAGATATTAGTTTTTTAAGAAATATCCCGAAATATCCCAAATCTATTACGTCCTGATACAAAAAGAAGCCCAAACTTGACTCTTTTACCATGGATCCAACAGGGCAAATAATTAGTTCAGTGCTACCTTTACATATCAGTAGAGCCTAATTTTGATAAATTAAGAAAAACAGACCTAATGATGTTATGTACCCGTGTTGAAGCGATACTAGGTAATATTAGTTCTATGCATCCTGATTCAAAAGACAAGATAGCAGATCTGACTGATATGTATTCCAAGGTTAATAACAGTGCTAGGCAGCACTCAACAAATATAATACATCAACTGGTTCAGGTTTTATAGTTCACTCATTGCCTCCTGTACCTTGAGTAACATCTTGCCCTTGAATTCAATGTGCTGATTTCCCAGTGGCTAGCCTTACATCTATGTAGTCCCTATCATATGTACATCTTTACTTATTCCTGAACACTTGTCAACCCTGGAGCCCCAGCTCTTCAAGCCTCTAAATCTACTGGAATCTCTTCATTTTAATCAAGTGGAAAGTAAGAATGGATGTCTCTAGGGAGACAAGAATTGTTAAGGTCTCGGAACATTCATGTTCTCAGTCTGGCAAGAAAAAGGAGCTTAGATGTATTTTCTGTATCTTTGATTTAGTGTTGACATCATAAAAGCAAATTTTTACAGGAAAAAAGGCAGGGTTTGAAGTGACCTTAAGAGAAACTGAATAGAATGTGAACAAAATACTGTAAAGGAAAATTTTCTGTTATAGGCCAGAATTCTTTATTATTGTAAAATGTAGTGAAATCTTATGTATAAGCATTCCTGTATTCATCAATATATTTAAGCATACATCCATTATAGCTCACAATTGGAAGCTATTGATAACAAATCATACGCTACAAGCAGGTATATTCTAATGGCACGCTGATATGAGCAGAACACCAAACTTGACAAACAATCATAAGTAGCAAAACATTTGCATAAAATTTGACTAAACATTGCCTATACTTGGTACAACATCTCAGGTATCAATTTGCATATTTTATGTTCATTTTGTGATGTTTTATACAGGGCGACCTTTGTAATGTCTATTGTAAATTCTTTGTTTTTTGAATGTGTATTATTATTCTTTGAAGTGGTGCAGCAAATTCTGACCAAAAGTTGTTTGAGTCTTTGCCATGCCCCCCAATAACATTCTAGCGAAAATACACTTTCCCACCATTTTTAGTGACTAATATTTAGAAAAGTTAACTTAAAGACTAATATCAAGATTTTTAGCTGTCTGCCCAATACATAACAAATTTTGCATCAATTAAAACTGATAAAACTTTGATCAGCCATAAGTGAAAAACTAAAAGTGCATTTTTAAAATTATTAAAACTGATCTGCTCAGATTTTAACACCCTTTAAATTAATATGAAATGTTACTCAAATTTAAAGAGAAAACCTTGTTTAGAAGAAAATTCCTGAGTTCTAGTATTTTCAGGAAAATGTTTGCTCTCTTTGTTTCCTGAATGATATCTGCAGGCCTATATATAATCACATAAAGAGAACTTAATTTTAATTTCTTTGCCATTATGTACATTGCATTGCACTTTATTAGTCATAATTGCACCATTTTAAAGGCAATTTGTCATGATTAAAACACTGCCCTAAGGCTTAGCCTTGGTGCCACCCATACCACCCCCATCACCAGTCTCCACATAGAGGTCAATGAACTCCCCTTCAACCGTAGGTGCACTAGGACCAGCCTCTCCTTCGCTCTTCGTATCCTCACTGATCCGCGGAACCCTTGCTTCCATTCCATTAGCTCTCCCTCCTTCACCAATCTCTTCAACCTCAACAAATGCATCCCCCCACCTTTCGGGATCCGGACATCAACATTTTCTCAATTGCCAGGCACACTATCCCTCCTACGCCCCTTTAAATACTGCCAACTCAGTAGACATTTCCATGACTTCTCTTTCCTCTTCACCGATGGCTCCACATGAGAAGGCTCCTCTGCAGCCACCACCACCTGTCCTGGCCTCACCCTCTCCTCAAGGTTGCCCGATGGAGCCTCAATCTACTCTGCTGAGGCAAAGGCCATCCTCCTAGCCTTAAACCCTGTTGAACTCTCTTTCGCCGCCACTTTGTCATCTTCTCCGACTCTAAATCCTTCCTCACTGGCATCCTCAATATGCTCTGGTCCAATCCATTCATCCTACAAATCCTCAATAAACTTTACTCTCTTTCCTCCTTAGGGAAAAAATGTTATCTTTTTCTGGGTCCCCAGCCATTTCAGCATTCCTGGCAATAAGAGAGCCGACAGAGTTGCCAACAATGCTCTGTTGAATCACATCTCTTCTTCTTCTATCCCACACTCAGACCTCCGTTTCTCCACTTACAGCCATCTCAGTAAGACCTGGCAAGACTCCTGGAATCTCGAGACCAGTAACAAACTTCACACATCAAATCCAAAGTCGGGACCAACGTCCCCTTGCACAGTCGCAACCGCAGGCAGGACGTTGTTATCACCTGCATCTGCCTCGGCCACACCTCTCCCACCCACTCTCACCTACTTTCCGGCTCCCCTGCTCTTCTCTGCCCTACATGCAACACCAATCTCTCGATCAAGCATATTCTCTTAACCTGTCTGACATACCTAAAAGCCAGATCACACCTCTACCCCTCAATCTCCATTTCCGATCTTTTCCTCCAACTTTATCACCTTTCTCTGCAACAGCAGTCTATTCCACCTGATCTAAACCTCCCTTTCCTTCCTTTCTCTGCCTTACCCTGCTCATCTTCCTTTTAACTTCTTAACTTCTTTCCCTTATTCACCCTCTCTCCTTTCCCTCTATCCCTCCTCTCTTTCCTCTCTTTCCTCTCTGTCGTAACTCAAGCACCTTAGTTTTTAACACCCTCTTGGCACATTTGACTCTAACTGTCACGGTGCCGTTAAACATCAACAAACCAAACCTTTCAAATGTGGAGCTGCACATTTTGTTGGAAAAGAGGTACTGATTGACCTGTCAGCAGAAGTGCAAAAGTGACTAATTATGGGCTAATCATAAGACATAAATAAAAATCTATTTATCGCAAACTTAGAGACATTACTGACCTTCAAGTTACTTTGTTATTACCTTTTGTAGTTTGTTTCTGTATCAGATGCAAAATTACTAATTAGAATCAAGGCTTCTGTAACTTTGGTACATTCCAATGTGACTATAAAAGTTTTAAGCTATTTGTTTAAGAGATTGTCAGCCCAATAAAACTTAACGAAGGAAATATATCAATCAAAATTCTAGTTCATGTGTAATATGATCTGCAGCTTGTACATGAACGCTCCAAAGTAAATGTTCTACAAAATTTAGTATATGAAGGCGACACACTGACTATGTTTTTATTGACCCACAATTCATATGCAGGATGTGAGACAAGGTTGTAGACAGTTGCCTTAGATTTGTCAAAGTTTGTCACATGTAATCTTGTTGCAGCATGCAGTAATACTGAGGTGAAATTCTTTTTACAGAGGAATTATTCATTAGAATTGGGCTTTTGAATCTTAGAGGGGCATTTCGGTAGTGTAGTTGCAATGACTAATTCTTATTATTCATTAGAGTTTTGCTATTTGGATTTCATAAGTACTTTTAAGGAGTTTGAGAAATGAGCATATTACATCCATAGATTGTTTGAAAATGTTCACATGGCATGCTGTACCAAACATGTTTGGACTGAGGTATGCTGTACCAAACATGTTTAGACTGAGATATGCTGTACCAAACATGTTTGGACTGAGGTATGCTGTACCAAACATGTTTGGACTGAGGTATGCTGTACCAAACATGTTTAGACTGAGGTATGCTGTACCAAACATGTTTAGACTGAGGTATGCTGTACCAAACATGTTTAGACTGAGGTATGCTGTACCAAACATGTTTAGACTGAGGTATGCTGTACCAAACATGTTTAGACTGAGGTATGCTGTACCAAACATGTTTAGACTGAGGTATGCTGTACCAAACATGTTTAGACTGAGATATGCTGTACCAAACATGTTTGGACTGAGGTATGCTGTACCAAACATGTTTAGACTGAGGTATGCTGTACCAAACATGTTTAGACTGAGATATGCTGTACCAAACATGTTTGGACTGAGGTATGCTGTACCAAACATGTTTAGACTGAGGTATGCTGTACCAAACATGTTTAGACTGAGGTATGCTGTACCAAACATGTTTGGACTGAGGTATGCTGTACCAAACATGTTTGGACTGAGGTATGCTGTACCAAACATGTTTGGACTGAGGTATGCTGTACCAAACATGTTTGGACTGAGGTATGCTGTACCAAACATGTTTGGACTGAGGTATGTTGTACCAAACATGTTTGGACTGAGGTATGCTGTACCAAACATGTTTAGACTGAGGTATGCTATACCAAACATGTTTAGACTGAGGTATGCTGTACCAAACATGTTCGGACTGAGGTATGCTATACCAAACATGTTTGGACTGAGGTATGCTATACCAAACATGTTTGGACTGAGGTATGCTGTACCAAACATGTTTGACTGTATACCAAACATGTTTGGACTGAGGTATGCTGTACCAAACATGTTTGGACTGAGGTAGCTATACCAAACATGTTTGACTGAGGTACCAAACATGTTTGGACTGAGGTATGCTGTACCAAACATGTTTGGACTGAGGTATGCTGTACCAAACATGTTTGGACTGAGGTATGCTGTACCAAACATGTTTGGACTGAGGTATGCTATACCAAACATGTTTGGACTGAGGTATGCTGTACCAAACATGTTTGGACTGAGGTATGCTGTACCAAACATGTTTGGACTGTACCAAACTGTACCAAACATGTTTAGACTGAGGTATGCTGTACCAAACATGTTCGACTGAGGTATGCTGTACCAAACATGTTTAGACTGAGTATGCTGTACCAAACATGTTTGGACTGAGGTATGCTGTACCAAACATGTTTGGACTGAGGTATGCTGTACCAAACATGTTTGGACTGAGGTATGCTGTACCAAACATGTTTGGACTGAGGTATGCTGTACCAAACATGTTTGGACTGAGGTATGCTGTACCAAACATGTTTGGACTGAGGTATGCTGTACCAAACATGTTTGGACTGAGGTATGCTGTACCAAACATGTTTGGACTGAGGTATGCTGTACCAAACATGTTTGGACATGTTTGAGGTATGCTGTACCAAACATGTTTGGACTGCTGTACCAAACATGTTTGACTGTTGCTGTACCAAACATGTTTGGACTGAGGTATGCTGTACCAAACATGTTTGGACTGAGGTATGCTGTACCAAACATGTTTGGACTGAGGTATGCTGTACCAAACATGTTTGGACTGAGGTATGCTGTACCAAACATGTTTGGACTGAGGTATGCTGTACCAAACATGTTTGGACTGAGGTATGCTGTACCAAACATGTTTGGACTGAGGTATGCTGTACCAAACATGTTTGGACTGAGGTATGCTGTACCAAACATGTTTGGACTGAGGTATGCTGTACCAAACATGTTTGGTACCAAACATGTTTGAGGTATGCTGTACCAAACATGTTTGGACTGAGGTATGCTGTACCAAACATGTTTGGACTGAGGTATGCTGTACCAAACATGTTTGGACTGGTACTGTACCAAACATGTTTGGACTGAGGTATGCTGTACCAAACATGTTTGGACTGAGGTATGCTGTACCAAACATGTTTGGACTGAGGTATGCTGTACCAAACATGTTTGGACTACCAAACATGTTTAGACTGAGGTATGCTGTATGCTGTACCAAACATGTTTGGACTGTACCAAACATGTTTGACTGAGGTATGCTGTACCAAACATGTTTGGACTGAGGTATGCTGTACCAAACATGTTTGGACTGAGGTATGCTGTACCAAACATGTTTGGACTGAGGTATGCTGTACCAAACATGTTTGGACTGAGGTATGCTGTACCAAACATGTTTGGACTGAGGTATGCTGTACCAAACATGTTTGGACTGAGGTATGCTGTACCAAACATGTTTGGACTGAGGTATGCTGTACCAAACATGTTTGGACTGAGGTATGCTGTACCAAACATGTTTGGACTGAGGTATGCTGTACCAAACATGTTTAGACTGAGGTATGCTGTACCAAACATGTTTGGACTGAGGTATGCTGTACCAAACATGTTTGGACTGGACATGTTTAGACTGTATGCTGTACCAAACATGTTTGGACTGAGGTATGCTGTACCAAACATGTTTGGACTGAGGTATGCTGTACCAAACATGTTTGACTGAGGTATGCTGTACCAAACATGTTTGGACTGAGGTATCTGTACCAAACATGTTTGACTGAGGTATGCTGTACCAAACATGTTTGGACTGAGGTATGCTGTACCAAACATGTTTGGACTGAGGTATGCTGTACCAAACATGTTTGGACTGAGGTATGCTGTACCAAACATGTTTGGACTGGTACTGTACCAAACATGTTTGGACTGAGGTATGCTGTACCAAACATGTTTGGACTGAGGTATGCTGTACCAAACATGTTTGGACTGAGGTATGCTGTACCAAACATGTTTGGACTGAGGTATGCTGTACCAAACATGTTTGGACTGAGGTATGCTGTACCAAACATGTTTGGACTGAGGTATGCTGTACCAAACTGTATGCTGTACCAAACATGTTTGGACTGAGGTATGTTGTACCAAACATGTTTGGACTGAGGTATGCTGTACCAAACATGTTTAGACTGAGGTATGGTACCAAACATGTTTGGACTGAGGTATGCTGTACCAAACATGTTTGGACTGAGGTATGCTGTACCAAACATGTTTGGACTGAGGTATGCTGTACCAAACATGTTTGGACTGAGGTATGCTGTACCAAACATGTTTGGACTGAGGTATGCTGTACCAAACATGTTTGGACTGAGGTATGCTGTACCAAACATGTTTGGACTGAGGTATGCTGTACCAAACATGTTTGGACTGAGGTATGCTATACCAAACATGTTTAGACTGAGGTATGCTGTACCAAACATGTTTGGACTGAGGTATGCTGTACCAAACATGTTTGGACTGAGGTCATGGTTTACACAAATTTGGATGGCAAAGTTTATGACTGATATTTAAATGAGATATTTTCATTTCATATTGTTTGCAAACCAGCTCACAGGATAGTATTATGAAATTCAAACTTTTCAGTAAATAAAACTGCTTAACTTTATTAATGATAAAGTACTTCCTTGTGCAGAATTGTGTGATGTAGCACAATATTAAGGGAGCTGGCGGTCAAAAAGTGAGGGCATCATGTTTTTTCAATTTATGTTGATTTGAACCAATCAATATAAGTCGCATCACAAGGTCTATTTTTACAGAAATGTTTATGCATTGCGCACAAGCAAACAAATTCCAAATAAGTTTATGGGAAAACATGTACAAATTTTGAGTACAAAATTTACTCGGGACGGGATGTAGTAGTGTTTATGATATTTGGTATCGCTGGGTGCAAGAAAGATATGAAACTCAACCAAAATACGCCCTCAGTTTTTGGCCGCCAGCTCCTTAAAAAGGTTTTATTGAATGACCCATTGGAATGATTGCATTCTTATTGCCACTTGTTAAAATTTCAAGCTCAATTTCCATGCCAGTAGGTAAGACAATCTTCATATTTGTAAAAAAAGTGCTGTTTGCACAAAATTCTCTCATAGTTTTCAGTTATCTACATGATTTTCACTAGTTTGTTTCTTTAGTTGTCCTCCATCTTGTTTGACTGCAACTGAACATTCTTTTGAAGGCTCTTGTAGTTGTGTGTGAAGTATTTTAAAAATATTTGCTTTGGTCTCTCCTCATTCACCTCTGCAGAACAGACACTAGTGAGTACCCCTCAAGTTAGTTTCTTTTTACAAAAAAAAAATAATTGCAAACTTTTCAGCTGCAGTACATTAAGAGCTTGTTGTCAAATGTCCCAGCCTCAGGTGCTGCTGTTTTACAGTCAGAAAACGCCACAAGAGTGAAAAGAACAAACAATGAGATTCCTTTGAAACAAGGCGTCAATTAACTGGCTATTTTGTAACACAAACTTATTTTGAAACTATCTTGGTTTACTTTATGCTAAAAACCAATGCACTTTAAATCAATGTATAGTATTAAATTGCCATGAGTGGTAAATCAAAGTCAAATTCCTTCTCCCTGATGAGGGCTACCCTATAACACCTCATTCTCTTTAAGCCTTCTTAAAGATTGTGACCTCATTATATGCACCTCATAACTTGTTGACCAAACTGCAACATCTGACACCCAGAAGGCAACTTAAATATGAAGCAAATATCTACCAGCTTAAGAAATTTAATTAGGTGAAGAAAGTAGAGAAATTTCTTTGAAATGTGCTAAGTTTAGATCATCCAGGATTCCAACAAGAGGATGGAGATAATATTCTTTTATGTTTCTGCTTTGTAACTTTTCAAGAAGTGAATTATGGTGTCAACCTTGTTGTAAATGATGATTCCACAGAGTCCGGTAGGTGCTTTTGCTGAAATTGAGGAAAAGGTATAATAATAATTCATTTTGAAGAGTAAGAAAATGTATTGACAGTATTAGTAGCACTCATTACTTAGTATAAATGAAAACTAGATCCTTCATCTAAAAATGTGGAATAGTGAATGATCACTTGATTAGTAGCTAAACTATTTTCACTACGCTTTACCTTTGTTTGCTAAACATAACATTCTATATATATCCGATATTACCTCTTATAAAGTTGGTATCTTCATGCATCAATGGCATCAATCTAAACTCCCCTTTTTTTTCCGTACTTTCTTCTGTGGCCATAATAGTATTCATCTATATTCAACAAGAAACTCTTATCAACTTAGTCTCCCACTAAATAGGCTTACCTCTTCTCAACATTCCATTCGTTTTGTAGGTCCCAAACTCTGGAATTTTCTCCCTTCCTATATAAATGCATTAGCTCCAAAATCTTTGTTTAAAAATTAGTTAAAAGCGTTCTTATTCTCACATTATACATAACGCTCTGCCTTTATATGTTCTTGGATCAATTTTATCCTGAATGGTTTGCGTTTTTCAAATTTTGTCTTTTCTTGCAGTTTCCTATTTTATAGTATCTCTCTTTATTTGATCACATGTTTGCCATAATTTATCTAACTACGACTAGTGTTACACAATCATTGTTATAATTATTTGTGTGTGTGGGAGGGGAGGGGGTGTTTGTTTATGTGTTTTGTGTTCTGGAGGCCACACGTTTATAAGTTACTCTAACTTTCTGTGTGGCGCTCCTAAGCCACTTTTGTAATTAATTAATGTATATATTAATATCTTTGTTTCATTGTATGTATCATATTGTATACCTGTATATACAGTATCTGTACTCTGTATCAAGGTGTGCTTGAATAAATGTTTGAATCAATCAATCAATCATTTCTGATTATTTACCTACATATTTCTTATTAAATTTGGTGTATTTGCAGTATAATACACCATGCATGTCAATTGTGAAAAGCAGTTTTTCCAGCAATTTCAAGATATGGAATATATTATCTCAGAAATAGCTTTTGTACATTTGTAAAAGAGTTGCTTTGGCATTATCATATAGGCAAAAATGTAGTTATTATAAGCTTCCTTTTCATTTTATTTCAAGATTTACTGCTTTGTTTAGAAGTTTTAAAACTTTTTTATTAATATATAATATTCCTAATTGTAAATTATTAAATCCTTGAAATGTTTAGATCCTCAGTGATTTAATTTACCTTTAAATCATAATTTAGATATTTTGAATCATGAATTATATCTTTTAAATTGTGATTTAAATCTTTTCAATCTTGATTTCAATACCTACAATTGTAAATTGATTCCTTTAATTTGAGTTTTAAATGAATAACTTGACAATTTATCATAGCAGTAAAATATAATAAGATTATACCTGTGATATTAAAACAAAAGTAAAACATTAATTACATTACATACATTTGTGTTGGACTGCCTGGCAATTATGTCTTTGTGTGACATTAGCAAGAGCATGCTCTCTGCATAAAATGGTATTAAATCGATCAAATGAGAATTCTTGTTAACCCACTTAAATATTCTCTGAAATTATTTAAAGACTATAGAAATCGAGAAGCACGAGCATGCTATGGAAAATAAAGATATTTAAAATGTGCCGACAGGTGAATTACCCTTTGAAAGAAATTGTAAGAAACACTTGACGTTAAAAAGTAATCTTACAGCCATTTGTAAAAGTGTGTCACGCATTTGTGTTATGTTTTTAATTTTCTCTTTTAAAGTGATTTCATGGAAATTAATGACTTTGAATAAGAAAATAAAACTTTTCATGAAATCAATTGGAACTGTAGACTTTATGTTGATAATTAACCATGTGAGAAAAGCCTTTGGGTGGTTGAAATAGTTTTAAATTTCTTTTACTAGATGTTTTTATTTTGTCTTGATGACATCTGTGCATTCAAATTAATGTCATTGCCCTCATAGCTGAATATGTGAATAGATTTGTGATCTAATCAATCTGTATAAGTGTTAGGGAATTAATCTTGTTCACTAAAGTATGCATTTCAAATGAAGATAAAAGAAAAATAAGTGCCGAGATGATCAAATGAATTTAGGCGCTATGGATGCAGCAGTTTCAACCAAAAACATTAAGATTTATTTAAGATTTATAGAATTGCTTCTGGAAAGAAGGTGAATTATGAGGATTTAACCCAAGAAATAAGCTACATTATAACACTTTTTAATCACAGAGATATACAAATATAATCTACGATGAGAAACACTAAATGAAGCATATAATTGTACTCCAATGCCGTCAGAAATGGGTTTATATCTATTTAAAGGATTAGTTCAGTGGTCAAGCATGTTTATCTTATATGAAAGAGGACTTCAATAGAAACAAAATGGTGAAGAAAGCTTTCAGAATTCTTATTCCGTTAAGAAGATATTTAAGTTTAAAGTTTGGTATCATTTGTGTAGAAACGACTGAAATCAGACTATTTGTTATGTCATAGCCTCAGATTCCTTAAAGTCTTTATGTATTCTATCATATTTTGTCTTGCGATTTTGTGGCTCAAAAATCATGGGATATATCAAAATAGTAGTAAAACTGAATCTAGGAAGTGTATTTATAATATACCAACTGAAGAAAGTTTGAGGAAAAATCATTTAAATAGTGAAAACATTCAGCAAACTTTTTTTTAAATACATAAAGACTGAGGAATCTGAGGCTGTGACATCATAACTAGTTTGATTTCAGTCGTTTCTACGGAAATGATACCAAACTTTAAACTTGAATATCTCCTTAAAGGAATAAGATTTTGCAATGCTTTCTTCAGCATTTTGTTTCTTTTGAAGTCCTCTTTCATATAAGATGGACATGCTTGACCACTGAATTAATCCTTTAAGAAAACACAAGAAGAAACATTTTAAGATAACTTTTTTTTTTGCCTTTGGTAGAAAAATAAGAATGATGAAAATTTCAAAATGATTACATTAATAGTATAGAACTGAAGATGTTTGTATCAGCTTCTTGTTTGCTGAACAAGATAGTGTAGGGATTATCATTAATTAATGTATGTACTTGAAAGTCAAACGTTGTATGGGGAGATACTAAATCTTATGTTTTACTCTTATTAATGTTCCACATATTCTATCTCTAACTTGTCTTCTAATGATAATGTCCAATTCAGAAATGAATCATCATTTTGTATAGATTTACATCAGATTTAAATGGCCATGGTTATCGTTCCTGACGTGGGGGTAAATATATTTCAATTTGTGTGTTTTGATTGGTTGAATCACAATAGTCTAATGTACACTTATACTGATAGGCCAATCAGTTACCGTATTTTCTCAAATAAACGCCCCCTCTAATAAACGCCCCCCCCCTGTCATTTTTCATACTTTCAGGATGTAACAACGTACGTTTAACTTACCGAATGTGACTTGAAAAGGCTGTAAGTCGAACGTAACCAAGCAGAAAATATGCAAAGAGTTTTTCATTAATAATCCATGCACAATAATGCTAAAAACACAAAAATCGCTTGAAGAATCTAATACCATACTGTAGGCCTAAAAGGAATTGCCGTTCTTTTGTAAGATACATTTTTTTCTTCATACGTATACCCTCGAATAAACGCCCCCCCCTGTTTTCCAAATGCAACGCCCCGTAGGCGTTTATTAGAGAAAATATGGTGTTGGAATAAAATATATGCTGCCACATTTGAATCACGATAGATGGCTTTGAAGGGATAGAGGAATCTGGTTGGGAAAACCATAATTTTAAATGTTCTGTTTCAGTATTCCTAGGTATTTAATAATACATAGACAAATCAATCAATTGTTGTTTTTTTTTTCCATCTGTATTAATTAAAAGCTATTTTTGTGGTCAGTAATTTGGATTAAGACATTAAACATATTAAGCCAATTGCTAATTTAGTCTTTTGAAAAATCTATCTTTCAAATGGTAAGAAAAACTTAGTATGGCATTGTGCGTGATAAAGTTTTCTATTTAATTAAGATTCACATTTTATTTGGAGGGTACTTTTAGATACCATAAATACATTATTTGCACTTGATAGGTACTACTAAATATACGAAAGCATTATTATCACTAAATATATTCCCAGTTGTTGATTGATCGCTAAAATTGTACAATCAATATGGAAGAAACCATCAATTTAAGCATCACTCAGATAGATTGTAAATGTAGTAGAGGCTGACAGCAACTTTACCCATAATGCACCATGCATCCTATAACCAACGTAGTTGCATTTGTCTTTTGTTTTGTTTTGCCATTAAGATATCTCGAGAACTGATGATTAGATTTGGATGAAATTGTGTGTGTGTTGTAGTTGCTGCTTAAGGAAGAGGTGATTAAAATTTGAGACATATTGGAAGAGGACAAGGGCACAAATGGAGGGATGGGGATGTTTTGGGATGAGATCTGTCAAGACTTCTAGTTCAAATTTTCCAATGGAATGTGCTGAACAATGAATTCATGTCCTGAAAGAATTTCCAAACAATCCATTTTCTGGACTCTACAGAAAACCAAATCTATTGGTTGGGTATCAAAGAAAATCAAAACAATTGCTTTTGGCATGAATGGAAAATGATGAAATGTGAATCTTTCCTGAAAATTACTCAAACAATGAATGCTAAGCCTGAATAAAACTGAAAGCACTGACGGTAGATAACCCTGAAGTGTCTATAATGCAAATGGCAAATACTGAATAAAAGTAATGAAGAGATTTGAGGATAAAACTTAGTGGGTCTAGGATTTCTGAGATGGGGACTGGGTTGAACTTTGCCAAATTTTATGCAATAGGCAGATAGGCATATATGTTGCAGTTGGAAACATGGCCTTACTATATCACTGTTACAGCGATATTATTAATTTCTGGGCACTTAACCCGGAAGTTGAAAATAAGCATTTCAGGGTTTTTAAAAAGACAAGGCCCGATTGAATCCAAAAACTGAAATTGCTTCTACATCTGCATTTTCAATGTTCATGACTGAAAGAGAAGACAACATGACGTACAAGATATTTATTTTCGTGTTTAATTGGGATCCAAGCATTTTCAGTCTCGAGTAAAGTTTGCAAAAAGGTCACTTTTCGTGGCCCACTTTGTGAAGTTCTTTGGAAAGGTAAGATTTGATAAATGCTTTTCTTATACGGGACAATCAAAGCTAATAATAGCAGGCAAGTTTTTCTTAGGCTCAATATGCTTTAATAAAGTGAATCAATCGTCTTGACAAATTTAAGCCAGATTCAAGTAATTTCAGGTGATGAAAATGCTCAGCAAAGATGCCAGTCCAAGATCTAATTTCTGGGACCTACTTTCCATCCCTAACATGGCAATGTATGTATTTCCCATAACACTAGGTTGTTATTATGCATTGAGGCTTAGTCCCTAGGACAGAATTATGTAAAATAACAATATTTATTTTGTTGGACGATTATTGATCGAACATGCTTACGGATATAAATGAATTCTATTTTTGTAATCGATATCCACAATTTGTCTCTGCTACTTTTTAACGACCTGCTTGTGCATCTAATGGCAATATTACACAAAATAGTCAAAATTATTTTTAAAATAGAAAAACTGACTCAAATGAATACTGGCATTAGCAGCTCCATAAATATAAGCCTACTTTCAAAGATTCAGAGCCTGCATCATGCCAACATGAAATTATGTTGCCTTGATGAAGTTATGATTGTTATTCTCATTGTTTTAAAATTTAGGCATGTACATTTGTAATATTTTGCTTCTAATAGTACTCGATCCAACACAATTTCCAAAGTATGCCCCTTTAGTTTGCGTGGTATGAAGTATTGGAAATTTGTTAATATTTACCGTCCTTCCTGGTTACTGGTATGACCTTAGTAATTATTTAAAAGTTATAAAGTTATCTTTGATATCAAAAGCAAACTTTTTAGTGTGTTAATTTCTAAACATGTCATGCGGGCTACACATTCACAAAATAGTATGAGTCATAACATTGGATCATGATCCGGTAAAGAAGTTCGATGATTCACTACTTCCTGTACAGGACCCACGGCCCAAAAAAGGCCTTTCCACAACTTTTTTTGTCAAAATATGCCAATTTATTTTTGGATGACTGTTTTTGAAAAAACAAAATTAAAACTTATATTGGTTTTGAACATAAGATAATGCAATGCCTGCTTATACATTCTATTTATCTTACACAACACCTTGATAAACATAACTAGTTTAAATTACAACAAAATGTTTGTTTGTTATTGTAGTTCAAAAACAATTTCAAAATTTTATCAAAATTCTCGCAAGTTGAAAATTTAAGGACATGGGTAAAGCTTTTTCTATAAGTTGATTTGAAGCATACTCTTTACCCCTATTAGCTGGCCAGACCATTCAGAGCATTATACAGAAATAATCAGGCTCTTTTCTGAGTAAGGAACAAGCTGCTATACAAGTTTGTTGGATCTTCTTGTTTTTACTTCAGAGCTGATACTATTGCATAATTAGTGCATGCTTGGTGTTCTGCATTACAGATTTGTGATTATTCCCAGGCAATTATTTTCATGATATTCAAGTTTCATCCATCTTCCAGCTTTCACAGGCTCCATAAAGTACTACTCATCTTGGATCTGCCAAATTGTTTACTTCAGTGATACTGTATTCTTCAAATTCTTTGTTTTGCTTGCAGTAATAGATTGGATCAGTACATTTTGATATTGGAGCAGTATTAGCCATGAATATGGGTACCAATGATGTCTCATGCAAACTATCATCATTGGTTTTTTAGAAAACTTAGCTTAGAAAATAGTTAAAGAAGCACATGAAAAATATGGGAGATGAAAAATAATTAGAATTTTTGAAGGAATTTTTAGGATGGCATCAGATTTTTTGCCCATTTTCTGACACCAGGCATGGATAGATTTGTTGATTTAGAAAGTCTGTCATAAAAATATAGTGACATCTATAACATTTACTTTATAGTTTGGTGCAAGAAACTATTGATAAGGAAGTCTAGTTAAAAAGCATATTTAGTCTCAGACAGACAGCAACAAATCAAAATTGGACCTTTATGATGGTGTGTATAATATGTGATGTACTGTAAAAAATACAAATGTGTTATAGTGTAATTTATTGTCCTTTTCATCTAGTGACCTAGAAAATTTATTTTCTCTCTCTAAATGTTGATGTGAGATATGGCAAAGAACAAAAGCTAGCTGCTTTTTTTTAAAACTATTTTACTGTAGATTATAATTTAATATATATATATATATATATATATATATATATATATATATATATATATATATATATATATATATATATATATATATATATATATATATATATATATATATATATATATATATATATATATATATATATATATATATATATATATATATATATATGAAGGATTTAATAAATTGCATATTTATGATCAAAAGTTGAAACAAGACTTTTGAAACAAGACACAAGGAATTTGAACCAAAAGAGATCAATAAATTGTACTTCTACAAAATATTTTCTGATTTGTCTTTAAAAAGTTGTGTGAATGTTTGTTGTTGTGTGCCACTTATCCCTTATTTATTTATGTGTAAATTCATCTGCCTCTAACAAGGATAGACATACCGATTAAAGACACCTCACTATTGGAGCTTAAAATTGAATCTCACCTTTGCCAAGGTTTTAGGTATTTTTTGTTTTAAGTTACTTATCATCTGATGGGAGCTACTTTTTTTTAATTGAAGTAACAAACAGGCTTACTGTACAAGAGGGTAATGTGTAGTGTATTAACCAATCCAACAATTTATTTGTGTGCGGGAGAGGGGGGCGGGGTTTAAAAGTGCCAGCATATCCGGCTTGTGCTTCTTTCCCCAGTGGTTTCTAACCAAGGAGGTATGACCCTTAATGGGTATACCACTTTTCCATAAACAGGGTGATTAAAGTATCTGTGAACATCTCAACATGAATAAAAGTGGCCAGAGTAATACCATACTGTGGATACATAAACAAAGGTCCCGAACACGATTGCCCCCATGGACTAGAGCTGCATCGCTGACTACTACAAGTGGCGATACCAGGCTTTTAGTCATGTGGGAAGGGAGGGGAGTGGGGGGGCAAGAGATGGCCAATTTTGTCTCATGAGGAGCCTATAAATCGTACAAAATGTCACTTAAGAAAATTTTCTGTTGAGCAAAAGCGATTTCGTGGGGGCAAATCAACCTTTAGCGCCACCACTGATCACCACAGAGCATGCTGCATGCTATGTATAGGCCTATGAGAACAGCTGCAAATTTTTGCCAACTTATTTTAGGTGTAAAGATTCAAATTTTAATATGCCCTTTCACAATGTCGCATTCTAAATAAATAACAAGTGGGACTCATTAAACAGAGGTGGACCTAGGAAGGGGGTACATAGTCAAAAATGGACAACTGTGTGTTGCCGGGGTAAAAAAACGAAAAATTATGAACAAGGAAAATTTTCAGTGAAAGCTGTTTTGAATTTGTTTGGCCCCAGAACCCCCTCACACTTAAATTTCAGAAGATATTAACAAGGGTGACAGAGCCCCGACCACCACATTGAGAGCACCCCTACCATTTCATAACTAAGAGGCAGAATACAAAGTTTGGGTACACCAATACCCATGCCTGCATCACTGACTAGAGCCAAAGACACAAATTGTTACCACATATTCAAAACTCTGGGTCTGTAAAATACTTAATTAAATACTTAATATTACAACTTGGAAGTTAAAAAAAAAAAAAAAACTCAAGTTATATGTTTTTCAAATGCTACAAGCTAATATTATGGGTACCTCATCTCAAAATTAGGATAGGAAATTATTTTAATATATCCCAAAATATACTTTCCCTTAATTTATCTAAAATCAAATCTAAGTGTATTTTGGAGACTTCGATCAATGGAGGTCATTCCGACTAGTTGGAATTATCAAACAGGTGGATCATTCTACTTTTTGTTTGTTTTACAAACTTTTAACTTGTAATGCTTGTTGCCAATTTTACACATAAATAACAAAAGTTGAATCTTATTTAATATAATACAAAATCTTAGAAAATAATAGCTTTTCATCATGTTTTTAAGAAACAAAGGATTAAATGGCTATTTTCCATTAGTGAAATATCTCTTGCGGTCTTGAGTTTTCTACACTTGGCCTATCTGGGCACTCCAATCTAGACTAATTGTATGGCCCATAAAATGTAATTTTGTAATGCTTTTCAGCTTGAACACTCACAAATGCATGTGGGACTTGTATTGCCAAATGAGACTTGTTTTGTCAAATGTCATGACTCTTGTATTGCCATGAGTCTTGTATTGCCATGAGGCTTGTATTGTCATGAGTCTTGTACTGCCATGAGTCTTATATTGCCATGAGTCTTGTATTGCCAAGAGTCTTGTATTGCCATGAGTCTCGTATTGCCACAAGTTTTGTATTGTCATGAGTCTTGTATTGTCATGAGTGTTGTATTGACATGAGTCTTGTATTGTAATGAGTCTTGTATTGCCATGAGTCTTGTATTGCCATGAGTCTTGTATTGCCATGAGTCTTGTATTGCCACAAGTTTTGTATTGTCATGAGTCTCGTATTGTCATGAGTCTTGTATTGACATGAGTCTTGTATTGTCAAGAGTCTTGTGTTGCCATGAGTCTTGTATTGCCATGAGTCTTGTATTGCCAAGAGTCTTGTATTGCCATGAATCTTGTATTGCCATAAGTCTTGTATTGTCATGAGTGGTGTATTGCCATGAGTCTTGTATTGTCATGAGTCTTGTATTGTCATGAGTCTTGTATTGTAATGAGTCTTGTAATGTCATGGGTCTTGTATTGCCATGAGTCTTGTATTGCCATGATTTTTGTATTGCCATGAGTCTTGTATTGTTATGAGTCTTGTATTGCCATGAGTCTTTTATTGCCATCCTCTATGGATTAAAACTGGAAAACTTTTTCCCTGTAGATATTTTTGTCATACCAATCAAAACAGAATATCTTATATTTAATATAACACCCTTAAAAGTAAGTTATGAGTTTATAATTCTATACTGTTTAGAGTTAACTACCATACACAATTCCCAAGCGAGTTAGATCATTAAGCACTTTCCATAGTCTGTGCAAATAATAAATGATTGGTGTTAAACCATAACAAATTTTGAACCGATGTTCACCGGGGAAAAGATGTCAAAACACCTAAACGTTTTCTGCGATTTACACCTGTGCCCATTATCCTGTGGTACAAACACACCTCGCATTAGAATAACAAGACCAATGCCCATTTGTTTAATTATTTCTCACCAAGAGACTATTCGTCCACTGATTACGTTTCCTACAAGAAGTAATACAGCTTGAAGAAGTTGTTTAATGTATTCATAATAGCACACAGTGGAACCCTGTGAAGGTGCTAAAGTGTTCTGTTGAGTATTAGCCCACCCACCCATACTACTTTATGGCAAATCACTTGGAAGGTTTTAAGCAGAATTTGAAATTAAAAAATCTGTCTTTTTTTTTTTAATGAATTCATTTGATTTTGATGAAGGATTTTTCCAGGATTATTTGTTTTAAAAAAAACATTGGAGGATGGAGCATGGGATTTCAAGATATCTTTGAATCATTATGCACTTAGGTGTGGCAAGATAGGGAAGGGTAGTAACCGCTCTACCCACAGAAATGGAGGGTGTGTATCTACAATTTTGGATTGAGAAATATTTGATGGGAGATGATTTAATATCCAGGATAATCATGTTTGGGGTTTGTAGTATGTGGTTATGATATAAAAATGCCGATATTTATTGTACATTAAAGTTGAGCAAAAAGAAGTGTTTACCTGGGACATGATGCATGGGTACAATATCACAGTATGTGTGTGCATTGTTTGAAGAGAAAAAAATATTTTTGTCCAAATCAACAATCAGGTCATGAGTATGTGTATGCATTCACACTGTATGAGCTCTTTTACATTACATTTGTGATAAAATTCTCTTTCCAATTAAATATGGTGGTATGAGTAAGATCGTAAATTTTTATTCCCCCATTGCTTGAAGATAAAAAAAAGAAAGAAAAAGAACCACCCAAAAGAAAGCAAATATGGTAATAATAACTGTGTAGTAATAATGAAGGATGTATCTCATTGGCATGTTAAGCTGCAACATAAGTTACATTCACTGCCATATCTGTTTATATCATGTGCTGGTTATAAGGCTCATATTCCTGCTCACCTACTGCCTTGCTATAGGGCTCACTTTAATACCTATAGCACTAATAAATTTAGACTACATTTCCACAATCTTTTTTAGCCAATAAACTTCCCATTTCATTTCCATTCTCATATTTGCTAGATTTTGGTTAAAACTGTCTCTCTATTTGACCCACTAAACTTCATAACCCAGTTTCTATTCTGGTGAAGTACTTTTTGTACACATTCACTCCTCCACTCAGTGCCCCCTCCCCATCTTATATGTTTTCTTTTCCAAAGTGCATGGTTATCACTTTACCAAAGAGCAAAGATCCTGTGCATCTCCTCTAATGTCTTTGCTGGAAAACACTTAAACACTGAATCATTAATTCACCTCCTTTCAGGTAACCTGTTGATTCAACTTTATACCTCTGATGTACAAGAACTGTTTTCTAATTTCCATCATGTAGGCCTAACTTAAGATTTTTTCTTCTTCAGGTAATTCTTACCATCTTTTTTATTTTACTGTTAATATTATTCTCAGTTTTGGTTAGCTAACAGTGACAAATCAAGTGCTTTAGACTTAATTTTGTTATCTGCAATAGCTGATCTGATTTGAGCTTTTGGCTATTTAATTGCTTGAGAAATGGAGAACTTGGTGATAGTGTCAGGAACTGAGCTTAACTCAATGTAGAGAATGCATTTGTTTTTGTATACGTCACACAAGTTCCTGGAGAACCAGTTTCTTCTCTCCAAATTGAAAAGTTCAAGAAGCTTGACACATTTTAGAAATGTGATATCTTACCAGTTCCTGCCTCATACTTAGGATTTGAACAAAATGGTAAAGGTTCACATAGAGGAAAAAGATTTAACCATTCTATCTGTCTGTTGAGTGAGAGTCTCTGTCAGGCTTCATGAAAATTCAACATTTTATTACCAAACAGAGAGAATAATGTCCACATTGGAAATTGGAAATTGCAGTAAGAAGTTATGAAGAAAATCCTTCCTGTTGGAGGGACATTGCGCTGTGAATTGTTATACAGAGAATATATATCTTTTGTAATGTCTAACAATGATGAAACTACTTCTTTTAAAATGGGTCATTTCATAGCTGTTTTTTAAAGGTCTAATTATTTCAGGAATATACTTATTTGTAAAACCACAGTTGTTATATCTGTGTCATGTAAATTGGTATTTCCCTGGTTTGTTATAGCTGCCTATTGTTCTATAAAGGATTTCATCATGTGACTCATAACTCAACTGGACTCCAGTTTGCAGGGCAGCAACATCATTGCGTTTCACCAGTCTTCACACACAGCTCAGTCACATACACATACACCAAACATACTACATGCTAATCTACTAGTACCAGTTCAGCAAATTTTACCAAGTGCAATTTTTTTGTTTACTTCTAATTTTACTTCTAATTTTCCTTAAGTTTTATATATTCACCGGGTATACGAAGAGAAACTTTAATGATAACACCAGCTGATTGTTGGTTATACTCAGACAAAGTTTACATAACTGATGTAAAGTGCTCGCTGCAAATCCTAGTGTGAACAGTAGGTTGAAAGCCGTCGGGTTGTACAGTAGAAATCCACTTCGAACGTCAATCAGGATCAGATGGAAATAGAGAAAATGTGTTTTTATTCGCCGACACATGTCTATTAGTGCAACCAAAGGCACAGCAAGATTCCGGCATAATCATCTTACAAAAGTAATCTTATATAACTACATGCAAGACGACATCTTCCTGCCCTCAAAATGGCGATGTAAACAAAGTCATGTGACCTTATGACGTCAGCTGAAACACCCTTATATGAACCTTTTTCATAACTAATTCTTAATGTTGTGGAACTTGACCTTATTGGAGAGAAACATTAATAAACTTGAAGATTTCGAACAAATTTCTAGGAAACTACCGATTCAGATTTTCAATCTATATCAAATATGCTATTTTTCTGTGAATGTAAGTCTGTAAGGCAATCCTGTGAATCCAATTCTCAAGTGGATTTATAAATTCTTAATAACTCATCCATTAAAGTAATAGTTGGAAAGAATGCAGTGTGCGACAAAGAGGTCACACAGACAGGTTGTTAGTAAACATGAATGTTTTTCCTTTGCAAGGTTTATGCTCCATTAAGCATGTTCATTTGTGAACCACAACTTGCTGAATGTTTCCAGTTCACCCATAAGTGTCTGATTAAATGTTAACTCCAGGGATGTAGCATATTACATAATATTAATCATGGATCATAAATTATTCATGGCAACTTCGTTAGGGTTCCTGCAGATATCATTCCTGCAGACTTCCTACTTCCTTGAAGATGGATTACCACATTTTTTTCACTCCACAATTGTGCTTATGGCAGAGATGTCAAAATTAACAAGGAATTTTACTACAGCACTATTAATTCTCCCAAATTATTTCAGACTTTTTTTCCAAAAATGTGTACCTTATTAAAACATAAATGATTTTAACAAAGAGATTTGCCTAACCCTATATTTTTAATGGAGTTGTTTGCAATTTGCTGGGGTCTGAGTTCTTGTTAAGATTTCTGAAATGTGCAGGAAAATGATAAGCCACTCAAATTTGTTATTGTTACTTCAAAATTACCAAATAATTAGCATTGTGGGGTATGTGTATTTCCTGTATAGGCACATGCTCTGATATGCCTGGCTCCCATTCCCTTTCAAACTGACTTATTATGCCTCTGCTGCATGCATGGGAAATAGTAAATTAAACAGACAAAATCATGAATAAATATTTTATTTATTTATGATTTGAAGTTTGTAGTTTCTGATATGTACATATGAGTAGAAAATTTGATAAAATGTTCTTTTTGAAGCCTTGTTTGATGTAAACCCCTGTTATCTCTTGGAATTTAAATCTGGGAGTTCTATTTCTTCCTCATATTTATTTATCGAAGTAATCATCCAAATTAGGATGCATCTTTATATTTTTCTATGTCTAATCTTAAATCAGTACTTACTCTTTATATTTCTACATTGTTGGGGTTTTGTGTCTGGGCATGTTTGCGTTGTCCATATACAATGTTGACAATGTTACAAGGATCATTAATTTAAGCCTTAGACTTTTTCTTCAAATTTGCATGCAATTCTTTTCGCTAATGGTGATGTAGTGCCCACCATTCATGCAAAATAGCACAATTGTAATAAATAGCCAGGTCCTTGCAATTTGCTTGTTTTTCATTTGCTAATTAAACTGTATTTGATTTTGATAAGTATGTATTGAGAGTAAGAGTTTGTTTTCCAAACACTCTAAAAAATGCAATATTGGATTCAGGGCAGTAATTTCCAGGGGAGGGGGACAGTATAATAATAAAAAAATACATTTTGGGAGAAATTTGTTTCTTGTCACGTTTGGATAAAAGCCATTCCCCCACCCCTTCCCCCCCCCCCCCCTCCCTCACACACACATTTTCTGGATAATTAAGGCTCTGGTTGGATTAACACTACAGCTACTTTGTCTTATTGTTGGATAAACTCTTATTTGATGTCATATATTTAGTGATGGATCTGATTAGATGAGAACATGTATACTGTTTATTCAACCTGATCAATTTTAGATCCTGCTTAAGGAGAGAGTACTTGTTGATGGGCCCCTTTTAATTGTTGAATCAACAATTTGTTTTTAGCATGTAACAGACCTCCACTGTCGTTTTAGTGAAGAGTGTGTACGTTTTATTTGTTAACTTGCAAGAATCACACAGACTGGTGACAGATTCAGAATAAATTAG
This sequence comes from Chiridota heheva, assembly GCA_020152595.1. Taxonomy (NCBI): domain Eukaryota; kingdom Metazoa; phylum Echinodermata; class Holothuroidea; order Apodida; family Chiridotidae; genus Chiridota; species Chiridota heheva. The sequence goes on from JAIGNY010002021.1 coordinate 825,607, forward strand.
TGTTTTGTTGTTTGTGTGCGTTGCTGAACAGGTCATATAAAAATACTTGCAGCATGCTTTCAAAAAGCTAACAATTTTTAGCTTGCACGCAAGCTTGCACAAACTAACATTAGCTTGCGTAAGCTAGCAAAAAATGCTGTTTAGCTTGCATGCAAGCTTGCAGAAGGTTTTTACTTGCTACAAGCTTGTGCAAGCTAAAAATGTTAGCTTAGAGCAAGCTTGCTGTTAGCTAGTTTTATTGTAAGGTTTAGTTTCCCAATGTTATGTATTTTGACAATGTGGTGATAGAATAGATTGAGAAAATGAAATTGTTATTAGTTGCATGTACTTCAGTTATGAAAAACTTAAGTTAATTCCTTTCGGAGCCCGATGGCCTGGCCATTGCGCTTGTGCCTTTCCAGGATTTCTGTGGTGGGGTGCATGAGAGTCAATGACTCTCCTGGACAGGGTCGTAAAAAGGTTCTCCTCTCGGGGGTAGAGAACTGAAAATTTTTCTGGTTATAAGCGGAAAAATTACACTGCTAAATTAAGTTTCTATCAATGTTCAAGCTGCTCATAATTGGGAAATCTTCAATTTTCAGGAAATATCCATCAATTTGCGGAAAATTTCATTCACTTTTTGGGATTTTTTTTTTTTTCTTCATTTCTGGGCAATTTTCTTCAATTTGAAGCAATTTTCTTAAATTTTCTTAAATTTTTGGTAAAATTTCTTTTATTTTCAGTATTCTTTTTGTTTTTTGGGAAATTTTCTTAAATGTTTTGGAAATGTTGCCAAATTTTACAAAAATTCCTTTCAATCTTATCAATTTTTTCAATTTCATTCGAATAATTTCCCAATTTTACCTCTCAACCGGGCAGGAAGCATGCAAGCGGGAAGGTAAAATCCTCTTGGGTGGGGAGGGGGGGGGGGGGGCAGTTTGCAATGCTGATACTCCTTTTACATCCGTTTAGTGAAGCAAGTTGAATAAAGTTTTCTGCTCAAGGATACAATGCATGACTCTGAAGGAAATCCAACCCAGTAAGTTTTGAATATTACATAGATCGTCCAATGAATGATACATGCACTTTCGTTTCAAGTTTAATTTTCTTTCTCATTTTATGATGACATGATGATGAAAATGTTGCATACTAAAGATGCAATATGCTGGGATTGCAGTTAAGGTCTTCTCAACCCTCTTCCTATGATTAAGCAATTTTAGCACATAATACAAAAGTCAAAAAAATCTATCATGTTCTTAAACTTCTTGGGGTAATCTTTCTCAAATGACCTCTGTTTTGTGACTGTTTGAAGAGATAATATTCATATGGGACTAGTATTAGCTCAAAGTTTTATAAGGAAGAGTATACAATAAATCCGAATTTATCACCTAACTCTCAAGTTTCATTTTTGTTTTGAAATATGTGCCAAGAAATGTGTAGAACCCTTCATTTGTAATTTTAAAAAGTCAGTCTTAAAAATGACATGACCCTAGCTTTTAGCTCGAATATTCAAAAAATAGTAGAGCTAAAAATCTACTACCCCCAGCGTCGGCATCCAGTAAAGTTTTGGTTAAAGTTTTCACAACTTAAGTTATGAATGATGTACATTCATGTCACTTGTTACAGGGGTAAAGGATATGGGTACTGTTCAAATAAGCATGATTGGGCGATTGTGTGTGCATTCTAATTAACTAAATTGCCTAACAATGAAAATATTTGTATCTATGATATCTCTTAGATTAAAGTGGTAGTGGGGATTTTGTTTACACAAATGAGCATTTATGTGAAGACCATTGTCTACACTTAATGGTGAGGTGTAGTGTGCATATTATTTAGGTTATTTGCATAACAATAGACTTTTGCATAACATATTTAACCTTAGATAATAACTTGGTACTTGTTATAGGGGAAGGGGACATGGGTACTGTTCAAATGAGCATGATTGGGTGATTGTGTGTGCATACTAATTAACTAATTTATATAACAATACAAATATTTGTATCTATGATATCTCTTAAACTAAAGTGGGAATGGGGATTTTGTTTACACAAATGAGCATATATGTGAAGACCATTGTCTACACTTAATGGTGAGGTGTAATGTGCATATATTTAGCTTATTTGCATAACAATCATAGACTTTCACATAAAATATTTAACCTTAGATAATAACTTGGTACTTGTTACAGGGGTAGAGCACATGGGTACTGTTCAAATGAGCATGATTTGGGGTTGTGTGTGCATACTAATTAGCTCATTTGCATAAAAATGAAAATATTTGTATTCATGATATCTCTTGAATTAAAGTGGGTATGATGATTTTGCTTAAACAAATGATCATACAATATATGTAAAGAGCATTGTTCACACTTAATGGTGATATATAGTGTGCATTTGTTGCAATATGATTGACCTGAGATCAAAAATATATGGCTTAGGACTTACTAACTTTACATTTCTAGTTTGTTATGACATTCCTGACATGAATAGCAATCAAAATGTTTGTCTTGCCATGAAGAAAGAAGCAAATAAAAGTGTTCTTGCTTCTAAAGAATCTTAAATTAGGGGGTTGGGAAATATAAACAATAAGCAGAATGTGGGGTACAAGATGACATGATGATAAAGTAGCTGAAGGAGGATGAGGTCATGTAGGACAGGGTGGAATTGTATGTTGGGCAGGGTGCAGTGGGATGTTGGTCAGAATGTGTTGGCATGTTAGACAGGGTGGATTGGCATGTAGAACAGGGTGGGTTGGTATGTGGACCAGGATAGGTTGGCATGTGGAACAGGGTGGGTTGGCACTGTGGAACATGGTGGGTCAACATGTGGAACAGTGGAATGGCATGTGGTGGGATCTGGATTTGAGTTGTGATGGCATGTGGTCATGCAAGTGGTGGAATGACATACAGTATCTGGTTTTCAGGTGTGACTGTGTGGAATGGAGTATAGATGTAGGATGACATTTGGGACAGGTTGGGATGGAATATGGGACAGTCTGGAATATGCATTATTAGCAGTGAGAGGATTTGTATCATTTCCAATGTCTAGTTTGTCATACGTTAAGCAGTATTGTTTCCCATAATTTTGCTTTGATGTTAGTGCATATTTTTCATGCTGCTTGACTTTGCTTGACACACATATTGTCTTAAATTGGAAGTTGTGTTACAATCCAGGATGTAGTTCTGGAAATGTGTAGGGGCTGGGGGAGTGTACAGGTTGGAAAGGGGGTTGAATGGCTTTCTTTCATTGACATTGGCAAGTCAAGGCCTCTCCTTTCTTTGTCATTTAACTGATAGAACTAAAAGTGGTGCTGTAGTTTTAAAGACTGCTAGTTTTACATGTTTTCTGAGTTACTAGGTGAGGTAACCTTGAGCTTTTTTTGTCTTTAAATATCTGGGAAAACTCAAAGATATTTTGAAGCTTGTAGTGCAAATGAAAATGTAAGTGCATCTTTCAAAGCTTAAGTAATTTGAAATCATCTGCCCCTGCTACCCTATTTCTGTATATACTTTCCTCTGTAAGCCTATTCTCTATACTAGCTTTGAATAGTGAAGCATACTGTCCTTCCGACAGTTCTAGTTCATAAATGTTGAAGATTAGTTGTAAGGCAGATCTTGGATATCTAGATTATAAAAAATCATTCCAAAATCTGTGTATTTCACAAATAACAAATGCAGATTATGAATATCTAAAAATGACATTGGCTCTAGTTTTTCATAAATGTTGAAGGTTAGTTCTAATGGCAGTATCTTGGATATCTAAATCAAAAACAAACATTTTAAAATCTGTTTATTTCACAAAGAAATAAATGCCTAATATATATATATATATATATATATATATATATATATATATATATATATATATATATATATATATATATATATATATATATATATATATATATATATATATATATATATATATATATATATATATATATATATATATATATATATGTATATATATATATATATATATATATATATATATATATGTATGTATATATATATATATAATTTGTAAATTAAACTGTGGTGCACTCCTTGCTGAAAAGTAATGAATTATGGAATCAGAAATTTAAGTGTCATCTTAGTTGAGATGAGATTTTCTCATCATGATTTTTCAGAATTTGACAATTTTTCAGAAATTGGATTTGAGTTTGATTTTTTGAATTGGTTTTGACACAATAATAATAAAAGAAATTTATAAAGCGCTAATTGCAAAAGCCTCTTAGCGCTTAGAGGAAAAGGGGAAAAAATCATATATATCAAACAATTGACTCTGAGTCTTTAATATATTTTGAAAATTCCTACAGAGTTAGTTGGCAAATGTGAAGTGGTAGGTTATTTCATAAGGATGTAGCAGCATGCGAAAATGTCCTGTGACCATAAGATTTTGAAGAAGCTGAAACTGAACAATGATATGTTGGTTTGATGTTCAACAAAGGGAGCCAATATTTGGCCCTGTCATTCCCCAGAAGTTACTAAGTGATATGCTATGAACAATTTTGTCTTTCATTGCAATGAACAGGCTACCCCACCCCACCCTCAATTGATTCCCCCTTCAGTGTATCACACATGGAAGCTCTAAACAAAGAGCTGCAATTTAAACTCGACAACTCCCTGCTCTAGAATATTATTCTCGTATGTAACTGTTCAGATTACTAATTCTCATTACTTATTTTGCCTATGTTGGCTAAGAATGTTTTATTCTTATCTGGGATTAAAGATACTAAGTTCTTTTTAGTCTCCCTGACAATCAGACTGTTTGTTAAAAGAAATATGAATTCAAATGAACAGCGTATGAACTCCAAGACATCTTGATTTTATCTGTCAAGGCAGCATAAAAACTCAAGACTCCCTGATTTTATGTCAAGGCCAAACCAAGAGCCCAAATCATTCAAAACAAAGATGTTAGTCAGATTTGTTTTAGGCAGGTAGCTTCACCTTCCAACTGTTTACCTAAAGTTTGTGAAAATTTGTGCAAGTGATTCAATCCTGCGCACAGCACGACACCTTTCTGTGAGAAGTGATCAATTTTAGAGCCAAAATTTTCTTAATTAAACGTAGAAATATTTTGTAATAATTGGGTTCGAACAACAAAATTAACTTGTGGATGCATCTTTTCTGTAATGTTACACTAAATTTGTTTTGAAACATGAATTGAGTTTACTTTGAACAGCTGACTATTTCCTTCTTGTAATGCTCAATTTGCCATATCACACAATTTGATAATACCAGAGTGCATTTGAAATAACCATGTTTCACAAATATAAATTTATGTGGGTGGATCGAGTCAAGGGCAATGGAAAACAGATTTGCAAGTCTTTATCTACGTATTTATATTTTGTAGGGTTTAAAAAGTAGGTGTTTGAAACTGAAGAGTGGCCTACAATTAAGAAGTCTAATCTCACAAGTAGGTAAATGTAACATTCTTGGGGTTAACACATTTCACATAGTTTTCATCCTAGTTGATTGAGAATCTGTAATTTCTTATAAGAGAAAATAACGCACAAAACTTGTACCACAAACAAATAAGTGTCACCCAAGTAAATGGACTACTGACTTGTAGAAACAACAATTTAGCTAGGTTGTGAAAAAATCTAGCACAATTAAATTACAAAAATGGCTCAAAATCTCATCAGAATCAACTAATAATTGAGTATTCTAAGCTAATTATTTAAAAAATTGAATTTAAGGAGCTCTAAAGTAAGGACATCTATTGACTAATTCCTGGTAATTTTGGAATAACAGATGTCTGTTGTTGAAATATGAATTTAGTTAGAAAATGATTATGGTTGATTTGAGCATTCATATCAAAGGTTATCAGTAAAGCCATGTCAGAGGTTATCAGTACGGCCATGTCAGAGGTTATCAGTACGGCCATGTCAGAGGTCATCGGTACAGCCATGTCAGAGGTTATCAGTATGGCCCTGTCAGAGGTCATCAGTACAGCCATGTCAGATGTTATCAGTAAGGCCATGTCAGAGGTTATCAGTACAGCCATGTCAGAAATCATCAGTACTGCCATGTCAGAGGTCATCAGTATGCCCATGTCAGAAGTTATCAGTATGGCCATGTCAGGGGTTATCAATATGGCCATGTCAGAGGTTATCAGTACAGCCATGTAGAGAGGAGAGTATTTGAATACTCTAGAGACTCCAGAATAATCGACTTACATAGTGACTGAATGCTTCTTTAAAACTGAGCAAACATTGATTAAACAACATCTCTGAAACACTAGTTACTTTTATTATCCAATCAGAAACCTCTTCCTTTTATTCTCAACCAATGAAAAAGTGCATTGTCATGTTGTTTTTTTCATTATGCACTCAGTATTACACTAGAAAGTCAAGATTGTTGGTGATGATCATTTAGGTGATGAATGTCTCCCTCGTTTTGCTGTGTGGCTCTTTCTCGTTTAATAAGCCACCTTTGTAGGGTACAGCCCATTTTCTTTGAAGGTCTATTGGCAGGTACAAAAGTTTTCTGATTAGCCATGCTCTGAAAAAAGCATTGATTATAGAGTTTAATAGTCTTTAAATTTTGAAAATTAGCATTTATTGTTTTCAAGCTATGATTAATTAAAGTTTGAGAATTCTCTATTATATTGAGAGAAAAAATTGATGTATGAACAGGAAAACACCTCAAGATGCTTTTGTTTTACTTTATATTTCTTCCCTTAATTTCAGACCATTAAAAAATGTCAAAATGCCTCCTGCAGCTTCAGGTTTATTGGTTGTGGGTATGGTAAAGATGAAATCCTCTTCATTAGAATTATCTTTGCTTATTTTCAAAGAGAAATGGCACAGGGTTAACAAACATTGTACTTACATGAGAAAATAGAGATTATGTCTTGTTAATACATCACAAGAGTAATGCATATTCCCCCAAATTGCCCAAAAATCTTTTAAAAGGTGTAAAGTGGCAAATTTGTATCCAATTCTAATGAAATTTGTGGCTTTCTTTGTGTTTTCTTTGTGGAATTTGAATAAATGTAGCTAATGTTACCTCTACCTGTCCATGTACCTTTCAGGTGGATCAGTTACCGTTACACTCACAGAAATTGAGGCATGTTTTTTTTGTGATAACAAATATCAAAACCCTATATCTAATCTAATTTTTCTGGAATATCATGGAGTTCATTTTTGCAAAAAACTAATATTTTAAATTTTTGTTTTTAAATTTTCTTTTGTGTATAAGAAGATGTTATGAGGAAGGGTAGCCATTTCCGCTACAAACATTCCTTTCAAACCTTTTCGTTTTAATCTACATGGATTAGTCTCTTTGTTTTCACTATTTTACACCATCTCAGTGAAATTCTATTTTTTAGAAAAAATTCCGCATAGCTGCTAGGTTGGTAGAAAGAAATGATAGACCATAGAAATGCATACAGTACATTATTATTAGAACTAAAAATCCTTCAATGTTTTACCTATGAGAACTAAGAGAAACTTTGAAAGTAAATAAAGAAATTGGACAGCGTTTTGTTCATTGTGATAATGACATGAAAAAGAAAGAAATGTGTTGTCTTAATTTTTAGAAGTAATCAATTTTTTTGTTTGAAAAACTAGGTATAACTTTAACAAAAAAGGGAATTAAGACAGATATTTGAAATAAGAATCAGAATAAAAGCTCTGCTCTTTTTGATCCTAGTAACATTTTATTTTCATTCTATGGATTCTTCCTATTCCTTTAATATCTTTGCCAATCTGGTCAGACTGGTCTGTATGCATATCTGACTTAGATGTGAGATTGTATTTCAGAAGCTGATCAGCGAAGAAATCATTGACCATTTGTAGTGAAATCTCCATAAACTCAGTGTCAGGTTAACCAAGACGTGTCACTGCTCCTTAGATGATGAATGTGCTCTGTTCATTTAAGTTGTGTATTCTTAATGGGATATTTAAAGGAGACATAAAGTCTAGCTTTTTCTTCATTTAATATGATACAAATGATAATTATAAGTCATCTAAAGAAATTTCACATCATACAAAACAATTTAGCATATATTTTCTAATTTATAAAACATTAGTTCTGTCAATATAACTTTACATGGGATGATGGGAGTGGCCATTTTGTTCATTAGCTCTCTAAAAAATGATGTCATACACACAATATAGATTAGAATATTGATAATATTGATACTACTACTACTACTACCACCACCCACCACCACACCACTACCACTACCACCCTACTTACTACTACTACTACTACCACCACCACCACCACCACCACCACCACCACCACCACTACCACCACCACCACCACCACACCACTACTACCACCACTGCTACTACTGCCACCACCACCACCACCACCACACCACCACCACCACCACCACCACCACCACCACCACCACCACCACCACCACCACCACCACCACCACCACCACCACCACCACCACCACCACCACCACCACCACCACCACCACCACCACCACCACCACCCACCACCACCACCACCACCGCACCACCACCACACCACCACCACTACCACTAACACCACCACTGCTACTACTACTACTACTACTACTACTACTACTACTACTACTACTACTACTACTACTACTACTACTACTACTACTACTACTACCACCACCACCACACTGCTACTACTACTACTACTACTACCACCACCACCACCACCACCACCACCACCACCACCACCACCACCACCACCACCACCACCACCACCACCACCACACCACCACCACACCACCACCACTACCACTAACACCACCACTACTACTACTACTACTACTACTACTACTACTACTACTACTACTACTACTACTACTACTACTACTACTACTACTACTACTACTGCTGCTACTACTACTGACTTCTACTGTCTGTTCAGAAGAAAAGGATCAATATTAAAGAAATAGAAAACACTTGGAAAAGATTTTTAACTTTGCTTGGGGTTATAAAAGTGTACATGAGTATTTTCAAAATTTCAAATTTGCAAAGCTAAATGAACCAAACAATCTTTTTGAATTTATAATACATGTATCATGTCCAGCAGAGTTAATCAAAAAGAAGGTATCTTAACATTCACACAAATTTAACTTGCGGTAACAATTAATAAAAGTTGATTTCCATCCGCATGAAGAAACATACATTGTAAACAGAACTAACTGAAATGAAACTAATGACTATACTTCACTTAGCATGAAATGAGCCATCAGATTAAAAAGAAAATTGTAAGTAAACAACCAAATACAAATTTAATATTGAGCTTCAAGTGTGAAAAACACACTAACAGTTTCTTAAATGATGATCTCTTTTAACAAATAGAATAGATAATTTATCAGTCTGGTACACTCCCGAATGGTAAATCTAATTCTGAATGGGAGGTATTTTGTGATCCATCTCATAATGCAGTATTCCATATTCAATTTGTTTTTAATGCAGTTAAAGATTTTCAAGGTATACCTCCCTTTTTTGGTGAACATGCAGTGTCATATTCAATTCAATTTAAAATTGAGACATATCCTGACTTTGGCAAAACATTCAGTTGGACTACCTCTTATGAAAATATTGAGAATGGACCTTTTTCCAACATTTTCAAAAAATGTTGATCCACTCTGAAGTTCTGCTCTATAATTACACTTAGTGCATATTAACTGAGGCTTCACCTTTGCAATTTAAAGGAATTACTGAAAATATTACTTCAATCTTTCAGATATTTTTTGAAGTTCTTGTAATTTTCTTCACCGTGAAAAAGATTGCAGTTCCCTAATTGAAGATCTTTGACTGGACTGTTTATTGTGACTATTCACCCTCCAAATATTACAAATTTTTTCTTCTTTTTTCATCACCACAAAGATATGATCAATTTTTTGTGCAAAACATTCATTTTCAAATGACTAAACTGAAAGTGTATTGATCATTTTCACCACATTTGTCTATAACTTTGAAAAGAAACTAAGCTGTTTCTTCATAGAGTTTATACTTATCAAACAATGAACCATTCAAGGCACTTGAAGATAGGCAGCACCGTATAAAATAAAGAGCTGCAATGGTGCAATAAAACTTTGAAGTATCAAAAGATACTAAATTTTCCACCCATTAAGATGTAATAGCAATAATGTGATGTCTCCTAAGATCGAGTGATTACAAAACCTATTAAAAATGACACTACAAGTGATACACTTATTGCCTTTTTCAAACTGTGCCCTAAAGAATACAAATATGTTTAGAAGGACAAACAGATATCTGATTGATAACATTTTGATGGACCTTCTAGCAAAGAAACCACACTGCACTCAGGATTAATAAGAAACAGAGTCAATTTAAGTGCCTATTCATTGCTTTTAGGGGTAACAAATCAACATCAGTTTCATCCTCTGTGGAAAGAAAAACTTTTGGGCTTTTTAAACATTCTTTTGAATATCAAAATTGAAAAAACTACTATTTAAAGAATAATAAGAAGACTATTTGTCATTATTCTTTTGGAGCATTTTTAGTGGTGTGTAAATGGTGCATACAGTGTGCATGATCTAGCAATTTTTCTGATGTTATTTTTTGGATGGGGGAAGCATTGGGTAATAAAATTACATGTAACATCATATGCAAAAAAGTGTTAATTTGCACACTTAAATTTTTGTTTAAACAGTCCATAATTTACCTTTCTAACTCGGCCAAATGCCAAATGTTTGATAGCATGACAAACTGACTGTTCTATTTAATTATGCAGTTTGAAAAAACATTATAACCCTTGCATTGGTTTTTGTATTTTGTAGCATTGAAGATATCACATGTGCCTGATAATAAATCAGAATTTACTTTTTCAAAAATTGTAAGCATAGGAAAGATTCTTTATGATGGCTGTGTTTGCATGTATGACCTGAAGTAAGTATACAAAATCATATTTTATCAAATCACAAGAAATAGTTATGAAAAAGACTTATATCACTGCAATTGATGCATTAGTAGTATCCATTAAATGGAATCAGAGTGTGCCTTTTAATGATTATGAGGAGTTTATTTGTTTTTTCTGTGTAAGCCGGGCTGTTAGATGTGCCAAGGTGTCTAAATTGCAGGGTTTACTTGTATATTATAATTCTTTTCATAGTTTTCAAAGAATTTGATGAATGGATCTAAAAAAAATGATCTTAGCAGAGTTCATTGACATGAGAGAATGATTCATGGGATATTCTTAGGACCGAGAGGCTGGTATGATAAAACATGTATCAAACTGAAACAGGGCATTAATTATCTTTCAAGTTGAAAGGACACCTTGAGTTGAATAGCTTTTTATTTAGAATTTTATAAGTTATTTAGAGTTGGGTAGAATTTTTTTAGAAAGTTTCGGAAATAAATATATAGTTTAGTTTTTGAGTTAATGGCTCATCAAAGTTAGAAATTTGTAGTATGTGCTAAATTTGTGATGAATTTGACTGAGCTGATAGCTCAAAGATATTGCTTAATTCTTTGTTATCTTTTCTAAATTTCAGTTACTGAAAGGAAGGGAAAGTCTCTTTTTGCCAGAATTTGATTGGGATAATCATAAAGACTCAAAAACTGTTTGGTCAAAAATTGATGCACTTCTTCAAGAAAATCATGGCATACAACTTAAAAAGATGAATTTGTATGAGAAAAAATATCAAAGTCACCCAATCATGCATCATAATTTATCATAAAACTGCATATTGAATCCTGATAATTCATCAAGTTACAAAGGGTCAATTTTTGTTACTGTTTTTATAGTTTATGATGGATTTTACAACATTTTAACTACTGTATCTACATGTTCATAGACTTTTAAAATGAATATCCATAAAATTGTGGGCTGCCACTTTTATTATCCTCTATTATATTGGGCTTGTGTTGATGGTGTCATGTAGTTGTTGGTGTCAATCAAGTGTTACATGTAATATGTTCATGTATTATGTACAATAAAAACTGCATGTTTGAGAAATTAAAGTGAAATTTCTAGGAAACAAACAGAATCGTGACAAAGGGTGAATGAGACCTTTTTAAAACTCTTGCCAGTCAGTCATAAACATGTTCATATGTTTCATGTAATTGCAAAAATGACTTTCCTGTCAGAATTCTGTTTTCACATTGTATTTTTGATATTCAAGAATTTAAAGATATATAGATGTATAAGATGTGTAGTCAATATTACCTAAATTGCTTTTAAAGTGTATTAGAAGTCATGAAAGCAGCAAAAGTCTTTACCATATACCCCAATCAAAAAAATGCAGGAATTGACTTTCCCATCACTTTCAGTGACTGAGACTTAGTAAAGAAATTTTACAAATTATGTGCAGAATCTGAGCTATTTGCCTAGTTATACATCACAAATTTATCAAAAATTATAAACTGATTCAACTGTAGATGTATAAATTGTCCCAAAGAAATTATTAGGAAATGTTCATCTTTGTAAAAATATTATGTTTGAGAAAATGATGAATGAAAATGTTTTGTGCTCCCATTATGCATATTGTACATTAATATTTGTGCAATTTTGATATCTATAAGAATGTTTGAAAAATCGAAAAGTTTTTCTTTCCACAGAGGACGAAACTGATGTTGATTTGGTACCCCCAAAAGCAATTAGTTCGCACTTAAATTGACTCTGTTTCTTATTAATCCTAAGTGCAGTGTGGTTTCTTTGCTAGAAGGTCCATCAAAATGTTATCATTCAGATATCTGTTTGTCCTTTTAAACATATTTGTATTCTTTAGGGCACAGTTTGAAAAATGCAATAACTGTATCACTTGTAGTGTCATTTTTAATGGGTTTTGTAATCACTCGATCTTAGGAGACATCACATTTTTGTTATTACATCTTAATGGGTGAAAAATTTAATATCTTTTGATACTTAAAATTTGTATTGCACCATTGCAGCTCTTTATCTTATACGGTGCTGCCTATCTTTAAGTGCCGTGAATGGTTCATTGTTTGATAAGTATTAACTCTTTGAAGAAACAGCTTAGTTTCTTTTCAAAGTTATAGACAAATGTTAGTCATTTGAAAATGAATGTTTTGCACAAAAAATTGATCATATCTTTGTGGTGATGAAAAGAAATTAAATTTGTAATATATTTGGAGGGTGAATAGTCACAATAAACAGTCCAGTCAAAGATCTCCAATTAGGGAACTGCAATCTTTTTCATGTGAAGAAAATTACAAGAACTTCAAAAAATATCTGAAAGATTGAAGTCATATTTTCAGTAATTCTTTTAAATTGCAAAGGTGAAGCTCCAGTTAATATGCATTAGTGTAATTATAGAGCAGAACTTCAGAGTGGATCAAGAGTCTTTTAAAATGTCGGAAATAGGCCCATTCTCAATATTTTTATAAGAGGTGGTCCAACTGAATGTTTTGCCAAAGTCAGGATATGTCTCAATTTTAAATTGAATTTGAATATGACACTGCATGTTCACCAAAAAAGGGAGGTATACCTTGAAAATCTTTAACAGCATTTAAAACAAATTGAATATGGAATACTGCATTATGAGATGGATCACAAAATACCTCCCATTCAGAATTAGATTTACCATTCCGGGAGTGTACCAGACTGATAAATTATTTATTCTATTTGTTAAAAGAGATCATCATTTAAGAAACTGTTAGTTTGTTTTTCACACTTGAAGGTCAATATTAAATTTGTATTTGGTTATTTCCTTACAATTTTCTTTTTAATCTGATGGCTCATTTCATGCTAAGTGAAGTATAGTCATTAGTTTCATCTCAGTTAGTTCTGTTTACATTGTATGTTTCTTCATGCGGATGGAAATCAACTTTAATTAATTGTTACCGCAAGCTAAATTTGTGTGAATGTTAAGATACCTTATTTTATGATTAACTTTGCTGGACATGATACATGTATTATAAATTCAAAAAGATTGTTTGGTTCATTTAGCTTTGCAAATTGGAAAGTTTTGAAAATACTCATGTACACTTTTATAACCCCAAGCAAAGTTAAAAATCTTTTTTTAAGTGTTTTCTATTTCTTTAATATAGATCCTTTTCTTCTGAACAGTAATTACTTTTAGGCCATGGGCCAGATACACTCCATGTGCACCCCCAACAACTCTCTTAACCAATATTTTTTTAAAGCCTTAGGGGCTATTGAACATGTTTTTAACTGGTAAAAGTAAAAATATTGGTCTGCACTAATTCAAAATGGCAGAAAAAGACAAAATGGCCACCAAGTTCAGAAAAATGCAAATAAATAATAAATTAAATTAAATTAGGTACTTTGACATAATAACTCTGCCTTAATTTCATGCATTAATACATAATTCATATCTGGCACCTTTTTGGAACATTTTTTGTCATCCAAGATGACGGAAAAAACGAAATGGCTGACACATATTTCAAGGGTCATTTCATGTCAATTCAACAAGGCCACGACACCCACCATCGTAGGTTTACTTGAAACTTGGTACATGTGTAGGAAATTAGGTATATAGAACATCCCCCAATTTGTAGCTTTATACCTTTTACCCTCAAGCCCTCCCACCAGCTGTACACCATACTGCTGACTGCAATCATCGATGGAGTTACAAGTCATTTGCAACAATCACTTGTGACATATACAGTTTTTGAGGTCCACTGTGTCCTTGGAGTCATTTTACATCTTTGAGTGTTATATTTTCACCAAAATCAGTCAAATGTGACTCCAGCTGGCGGGACAACAGCTGAGGTTTTAGATGGAATTCAACAAGATCTCCTTGATAGAATTCACAACATTTGCTATATCAGCTTTAAACCTTTGACCATTTACTGCATTTATTAGCATATTTTCTAGAGCTCCAAAGATAACTTGGCTGGTCAAAACTGTCCTTTATACACGCAATCACGGTGTCTGTAGGTACCAGCAAGTTGTAAACAGAATGTCAGTGACCTTACAGAAAGGTAAATAAGGCGGTATATATTAACTAATCACAGTGAATGTTATATGTACGTGTAGGGGACTATTACAAGAATCAGAAAACAGGAGATCGCGAAAGGTAAACATTTGTAAATAAACTGAAATTGTGGATTTTCTGTCCAAAAGTGATATGGAATACTAATTTTAAATTTAAAGAGAGCAAGACACAAAAAAATAAAAATTTAATTTATAACAGTTTTGCATAGTTTATTAATATCAAGAACATGATATTTCATCAAAAGTCCCGAAAAGAAACCATTTATTCCATTTCGTTCTGGGAGTGACGTCATTACAAGTTCACCAATTTTTACGAGCAAGAACATGGGCTGATGAGAACGAATACTATATTTGCTTTTTTTCTCCAATTTCTGCTATTACAACCAACACACATTTTGGAAGAATTCTCTATCAAATTGTCCAAATAATCAATGAGAGTCATTTGAACCCATGGCATTCCCTCTTTAACATTGTTGGTGGTAATCTACATAATTTTGACTAAAAATATATGATTAGATTGAAAATTAATTCTCAAGTAATAATCAACTGGAAATTAAGAAATTCACCCAATCTATAATGCACTCATAACAAAGGAAGGGAAGCTTAATGGTCCGACCACATATCAAATATTGCAGTACAATATGGAATCCTTATCACCAAGAACTGATAATGAAAGTTGAGGCTGTGCAGTGCAAAGGTGCCAGGTATTCTATCAACAACTACCATAATATAAACAGTGTCACAACCATGCTGGATCACCTCCAATTAGGATCCTATCCTCCAGACGTACAAAATCTCAACTGACCATGCTTTACATAATTATCAACAACATTGTGCATATAGATCCTCATCCTTATCTCTCCCCAGCCAAAATTCTCTCAAATTCTGCCAAAATCTTGCCAACACTGACACTTTCAAGTTTAGCTTCTTTCCAAGGTTTACACCAGTTTGAAATGGTCTACCAGCACAAGTTGAGTATTTGCAAGAGGCAGTTGGTTAAATTCTCCAAGTTTCCCTCTCGATGGTCTAGGGTTATACTGGTCGGGGTTTAACTATGGGAGCCGTTATGATAGCCAGGCAGGCAGACTTAATACCCAAAGTGTAACATGATCTATTTCTTCTCACTTTCTTCTCTATCACTGGCATTTCATTCTTCAACTTACAGATTAAGAACAAACTATGATCGACCAAATTATAGGTGGGGAGCCCCCCACTTGCCTCTTTGACTAGGCCATTGGTATCAAAGACATGTATTAAAGTGAATTTTGTAAATAGACTTTCGACTTACATATTACAAATGAGTTAGAATGTCATTGTGTAGGCCTATATTGTGACGTGAATATATTTGGTGTTCTTGCATTGGAAACATACTTTTTATATGCAGATTTTGCATAAATGAGAGTATGTATGAAACAGCAATTAGCGAGGGAAAAACTTCAATGATTGGTCGGAAACCACAAATTCGTATTCCATCTTTACTTTTGAGGGGTGAATAGATTCTTGACTTACATATTACAAATGAGTTAAAATGTCATAGTGTAAGCCTACATTGTGATGTGAATATATTTGGTTTTCTTGCATTGGGAAACATACTTGTTATATGCAGATTTTGTATAATTGGGAATATGTATGGAACAGCAATTAGTGAGGGAAAAATTTTAATGATTGGTTGGAAACCACAAATTGGTATTCCATCTTTACTTTTGAGGGGTAATCTTTTCAAACAAAATGTGATGATATTCAAAAAAAATTTACATCAAATGATCATTAACCAAGATTGCAAATTTCTGTTATGATGATATTCAAAAAATTTACATCAATGAAATAAGGAATCCTAATCAATTAACCATCAGTAGTATAGAGAATAAAAAATTTGGTACTAATGTAGAAATTTTGGGTGTACAAAAGGAAAACATTTCACCACAGACATTGTAACAATGCACATTTGAAAGTTCTTACGTTTGCCAGCACTTTCCAAGTGTATTATATTGATAAAGAAAGGTACAGTAGGTGTTTTTCTCCTTCATAATTTAGTGTAAAAAACAGCCAAAGTGCACAAGACTCATAAAAAAAGGCTTAATTAAGTTTAAAAGGGCAAGATTTGGGCTGTTAGTACGCTTGAAGGAAGGATGATACTGTGTGGGAGTTACCCTATGACTGGTGTGTATACTTGTTCAAGCACTTAGTTATTTGGCAACGAGAGGGATATTCAAGACTTTTTAATTAGACCGTCCGCTGTTTGTTGCTTAGAGTGGTGACACAGTTGTTTGTATTAGTGACAATAGCCTTAAAGTTTACATTTGGAAGGAAATTAAGCGGAAGTGATGAAATCCCAGATTTTTGGCAACGCTCAGTAGCCCAGCGAAGTTTGTGAAAACTCTTCTCAGTGTCATCAACTTTTGCCGTGAAACCTCAAAGCTCTGCCTTCCTGGGGACCGTACAATTTCCGTTGCTCTTCTTATTCTGTTTGACCGTTTTTGCTTAATTTGTTGCCTAATGAGAAAAATCTGCTCAAGTGTGTAACTTTTATGGTTGAATAAGAAATGAACATTTAAGGAACATTAGCAACAGTCAAGCATTTTGTTTTGATTATTATTTCTCCTCGGTTGAATCCTCTTGGGTGAATCCTCTTCGGTATTCACCGTTTCTTAAACAATATGATAATTGCGCTCGTTAAATTGGTTACCAACGAATTGCTTTTTAAATGATATACATCCAATTACTTCTTATAAATTGCAGTGTTACTGGTATTTTATTTTATTTTGTATTGTTTACCTGTGCAATATCCCTCAAAGCAGCCATTAGGAGTTGTGTTTTTGTCCTTGTAGGTCTTTGTTTTACAGTCGATTAATGGTTAATGCTAATGAGGCATTTTCCCCCCATCATGAGAGACCTTCCTCTTCTTATTTGATTTCATTTCATTTTTGACAGCCTCATGAGATCCTTCATTGCATGCAGCAATATTTTTTGATTAGTTGATTATAAACTTTTCCAACATTTTGGTGTTTATTGGCCAGAAGTTGCCTTGATTACCCAGTCTTAGCTTGCATCACAGAGATTTTATTCTCCAAAAATGATGGAAACATTCATACAAGTATAAATTGTTTTGAAATTGTATTTGGAGCAATGGCATAGCCAGGATTTCCATATTGGTGGGGTAAGTCTCAGAAATAAACCAACAAGAAACAAAATATGGCCCCTTCTGATAAAAAATAC
Organism: Chiridota heheva; assembly: GCA_020152595.1. Taxonomy (NCBI): domain Eukaryota; kingdom Metazoa; phylum Echinodermata; class Holothuroidea; order Apodida; family Chiridotidae; genus Chiridota; species Chiridota heheva. The sequence goes on from JAIGNY010002021.1 coordinate 843,695, forward strand.
AAATTTTGAACCGATAAAAATTGAATATTGAGGAGTATTGGTGGGGTGATTGCCCCCTCTGCCCACCCTTTGGCTATGCCACTGATTTGGAGGTTTATATATCTTGAATATTTGAGGCTGGTAATATATTACTTGTGAATTTCCATATGTGATATACAGTATATTATCCTTGCTTTGTTTTTCCACCTACTTAAAGTTTATCAAGTTGGTTTAAAGTGCTGAAAATAATTTGTATTGACCTTCTTGTAAATAAATGAAAAAACATCAATTTGAGTAGGATATCTTGTGTGTAAGTACAGCTAGCACATGATTTATCATGCACCAGGACAAAAATTTGCAGTGAAATAAAAACAAGCATGATTAAATGATCCTGTTCACCTTTCTTCATTTCAAACTACGCTGTGAACTTAAACATTTGCTTATCCATTTTGACTAGATCGGCCAGGTGTGTAGCCAGAGGGGCGATAGGTAGGGGTGGTCACCACAAAAAAATAGGACTGACCTTTTCAAATGAGTAATCGTTGACAGTCCCTCCCCATCTCCTCGAGGGTGGGGATCTCATGTCAAACCTCAGGAACATCTAAACAAACCCGACCACCAACAACCTCAACCTCTTTCCATCAGCTGTGCAAAAGCCAGGCGCACTATAAAGGACAGTTAAACCAACACTTGGAACACCTTTATCTCTTCTCTCACCACCAACACCCCCATCAAGAAGATTTGGAGTATGGTTAACAGCTTATCACGGCAGGATGGGCAAGTCTCCCAGCTTCCATCTTTCCTGGAATGATAATCTTTTCACCGGGAAAATGGATATCATCACCCCCATCCCCAAACTGGGGAAAGCAGCACCGACCCCTTCAGCTACCACCCTATCGCCCTCACCTGCTGTCTATGTAAAATTATGAAAAAGATCATTAACCAAAGACTAAACTGGTTCCTTGAGACCAACAAAATCTTCTCCCCTCACCAAAGCAGCTTCTGGAAACGTCACAATACCCTGGACCAGTCAGTCATGCTTGACACTGCTGTCTGGTAATTCTTTGCAAAAAAGGAACATCTCATTGCCATCTTTTTGACCTCAAGAAAACTTACGACACTACTTTGAAATACGGCATTACCCACCACCTCCCCATCTTTATTCAAATCTTCCTCTCACCCAGGCAGTCCAAGTTTGTGTTGGCCACACCCTCTCCACCCCTACCCCCAAGAAGAGGGCATCCCCCAAAGCAGCATTCTCTTCTCTACTCTCTTCAACCTGAGCATTAACAACATCGTGGACAACCGTGTCCCCAACATCAAATGTGCCCTCTATGTGGACAACTTCACCATCTTCTACTCCTCCCCTAGCTTTTATCTTGTCAAAAATAGGCTCCAACTTAGCCTCAATGGCTGCAAGACTGGTGCAACAAAACGGTTTTAAATTCTCCAAAGACAAGACAGTGCATGCACTTCTGTCATTTCCATAACCTCCACCCCAACCCGAACCTCGTTCTCAATGGCAATCACATCCTAAAAGTTGACCACCGGGTTTCACCCTAGACCCCAAGCTCCCATACGAGCAACACATTACCAAACTGAAACAGAAATGCAACAGCTACCTCAACTTTCTCTGCCTCCTCTCCAACACCACTTGGGGTGTGACCTCCATGCTTTCCTCAAAATTTTCAGGCTCACCATTCATGCCAAGCTCGACTACGAAGTTACGACTCACAACTCTTATCTCAACCACATCAACACCATCCTAAATGAAAACCCTCAGGCTTTGCTTTGGTGCCTACAGGATCTCCCCCATCACCAGCCTTCATGGTGTAGCCAACGAACCCCCCTTTTTGCTAAGGTGTAGAAAGCTTAGCCTTTCCTATGCTTTTAGAGCCCTCACCAACACCCAAAACCCTGTATACAACATCATTAGGTACCCCCCTTAATTTCTCCACCCTCTTTCATAGGACTAAAACCCTATCACCTCCCTTCAGCTTACGCATCAAACCTGACCTCCACCATCTGGGCATCAACCCCACCACTCTTGGCACCTTCTCCTGTGCCACTTTTCCTCCCTGGGCCACCCCCCACCCTTCCATCCACCTGGGCCTCTCCACTCATCACAAAACCCAAGCCCACCCCAACCTCTTCATCAACCTCCACAACCAAATCAAAGAGGACCAACTCTCAAACTACACCTCCATCTATACTGATCGCTCCAAGAAAGGCGACAAGACAGCTGCTGCTGCCGTCATCCAAAACATCACCCTCAACTACTTGTCTATCTTCTAGGCCGAGGCCAAGTCCATCCTACTTGCCCTCAACTATATTGATTACTCCCCGCTCAGCCACTTTGCCATCTTCTCAGACTCCAAGTCTGCCCTTACTTCTTTACTCAATTTTAAGTAGGATAACCCCACATCCCACCTCCTCCTCTGTAAACACCTTTCGCTGCCCACCCCCCCCCTCCCTCTGCAGGAAAAGTGTTGTTTTCTTCTGGATACCCAGCCATGTTGGCATCCCCGGCAATGACAGAGCTGTTTCAGCCGCTAAGCTTGCCCTCAACCTCCCTCTACCCCCTTTCTGTCATCAAACCGCTTATCGCTTCCCTTGATTGTGACTGCTGGCAAACCTCATGGGACTCCTAAATTGATTACAAACTCCACGACATCCAGCCCACCATTACCCACCACCCTTAATCTCTCCTGTATTGACAATGTCTACATTACCCACCTTAGAATAGGCTACACACATCTCACTCACTCCCACCTCCTTACTTGCTCACCCACCCATCTGCAACAATTGCCATTGCCCCTCACAGTCCACCACGTCCACCCTGCCTGCCCCTGTACAACCTCCCTAGAGCTTCCCTCACCCCTCACAACTCCATAGCCAAGCTCTTCCAGAAAAACCCTCCAGATAAAATGACCTTCCTTCATCATGCCTCCCTCTACAACCATACTTAGTCCTTCTCTCCCACCCCCTCTACCTACATTTACCCCTTTATTTTGCACCCCTGTACTTCCTCTCTTGAGTCCCAGCTTCCTGGCTATTAGCATTCCATACTTCTGTCAGACTCCTCTGATTTTTTTTTTCTTCCTACCTTTGGAATGATCTAACCTCTCAGTAACAATTTGACCCTCGCTGTCATGGTGCTGTTATGCCCTCATCAAACAAACAAACAGTGGTTATTGAATTAAATATTAGGCATTTTTATACATTTTTAGGCACCCTTTAGTCCACCAAAATGCATAGCCTGCAGGAGCTGGACCCCACTAGGAGCCCTGGGGTGGGCCCCTAGACCCCACACCGAATGCGCAAAGTATATACAGCTGGCAGATCCACCCCTCCCAAAAAAAAAACCAGGCTACACTCTTGGCCCCAGCCTAAACATGTAGTCAAACCACACACTTCATGGTCTCAAGTAACAAATAGGTAATTAGCTGTCACTCATTTTACAAAGTTTATTGGTATTTTGCCAACAACAAAACGTTGCAGTCATAAACAAATTAAGTCTATTTTTAGCAATGTCCGCAGCTAGGATATCCAAAATCTTTTAATTAAATCATTATTTTAAAATTTGAAGCTTTCTGGAAAGTATGAAAAGTGAGACCTGTGGTGATGCAGGCAAACTTTGTTAAGGTAACATGCAAACGGAGCATGGTAGCTAAATATCCAACTAAATTTGATATTATAGGTTTAATGCATTTGGAGAGTTGATTTCTGATTTTGCAGAACACAATGTGATAAAATTCTGAATCTTTTTTAATATATATTTTATTTTTATGGTACACACTCCCTCTTACATTTATGTATTACTTCATGTATATATAAAGAACTCATCAAAATAGTTGGTAAGATCATGTCACATGTGGTCCTTAATTGCATTATTTGATCCTCTTAGGATATTTATTGCAGCTGAAAAGATGAGATGCTTTTTAACCATTCACTATATGCGCTACTTTGAGAGTGTTATCTTAGTGTTTTTATGACTTTGAAGTGGCGGAAATGCAACAAATATATCTGTTAATAAGTGACTTATTTTAAAGATGCGGCTGTGTTTGTAGTCAGGATCATTTGTATAGATGCAAACATTTGAAAATGGATTTTGAGTTGATTTATAAAGTTCTCCTCATTTTGATTATTTTCTTTTTCATTGCACCTATGCAAATCATGTGAACAGCTTTTATTTTCAAAATGGATTTCTATTTTCAAAATGGACTTGAATAAAGCCTTCACATTACCATTACACTCCTTTTTTGGCAGTTAAAAAAACTCTGTACTATAATTACTTACTAAATTTTTGTTTGCTATTCTGGTACAGTGTGTATTAAGTACCAAAAAAAGAGTATAATGGTAATGTGAAGGCTTTATTTAAGTCCATTTTGAAAATAGAAATCCATTTTGAAAATAGAAGCTGTTTGTATTTCATCTGGAAAAAATTAAGGAACATTTTGTCCTCCAAATTGCTGTTCTTTTGCACCTCAATTTTCACCTTAGAAAGCACCATTTTTTCTTTTGATACGACCTTTCTGGCACTATTTGACCTTTCTTGTTGCTGTGTTGGAAAGTGAATTATTGCCAAATATACAGGGAGGTATTGAATATTCATTACAATGACGTTTCATTATATGTGCCTCACCACGTTCATTATTATCAGAGTTCTTTTCTTCAGAAAGTAAAGTTGATTAACTCACTAATTACTCCAAAATTATGAGTAATAAACTCCATGTGAATGCTGCTAAGAAATGTCTTGTAGAAACTAAGTCTTCACTTCATCTCTGCACTCTACAACAGGCTTGGATGCCAGTAGTCAGATAACATTCTGACCATATCCCGCGTAGTATATGCTATAGCCACTACATGGCTGCTATACACAAGTGTATAGTACATTGTCTTACTCATAAATGTGGATGGAAAAGGGAAATCTAAAAAGTCTAGTTTTTATCAAAATTTCTATTGGGACTTCAAGTGCACTTAAGGCCATTTAGCTTATGTTGTAGTAAACCCCAACTGAAAATTTCTGTTAATGTCATTTTGAACCAATAATTTACCGTATATTTGTTCCAGCAATAATTGATTTAAGGCCTACTTATTCCAAAATACAGCATGACCTTTGCAATGCATTGTAGCAAATATGGATATTCATAACCACAAATACTCCATGACGTATATAATAAATATTCATGACCTCCCTGTATGTTGGGCAATATATCACTTTCTGTGCCAATCAGTTAATATACCAGCTAGTCTTATCAACAAGGGGTCGCCTAACCCTAGAAACACAACTTTCAGTTTTGTCATAATGACACCCCAGCATTCTATATCAGTCTGTAGTATGTAATTAATAGATGTTGTAATCATCATATTTGGATGAGCTTTATTATTTAATCTGAATTAGACTTTTGCCAAAAGAGTGTAATGGTCAATATCCTCCACTTTTACTAGTTGTCACTTAATTATCAGATATTTGCTGCTGCTTCATGAAAAGGCAATTAAGATGATGAAGAGGCAACCTGCAATCTGAGACAAAAATATTTGGCACCATTCTTTCTTCTTCCCTTAATACCCCTCTTTAATGTTGTAGATATATTACAAAAACCTTTCCTTGCAAATTGCATATCAACATTAAATAGGGGTGGAAGGGGAAAAGTGCTTAGACTCTTGCCCCTGATTGTCTGAGAATTTTGTAGTATAAGTTAATAACGTACTGAATGTTAATGATATTTAAATTGCAGAAATTAACAATATTTAACATAAAATAGAATTATATGTAGTCCTTAAATCTTTCTCTGATATAATGGCCTGTAAAAGTATAAAGTAATGAAAAGTAGTAATGGAAGGAAGTCCCTTTAATTATTTGTAATCTGAATTGTAGAAAGATCATTATAATTTAATTTTCAATAAAGAATGGAGGAATTGCAGGTGTAGTGTGTGTGTATGGGGAAGGGGGTGTTCAATATTCAAGTGATTGCAGGAAAATTGTATTTCCTGAAATGAAACGAAAATGGGCAGGGAGAGGGGGTCAAATGAAATTGGCTGGACATCATATCTGAACCAGAAAGGGTATTAACTATTTGTATTCTGATTATTTTATTTTTATGTTTCAATGGGGTTTTTTTGTAATTATGGGAATCATATATGAGGTTTTTTTGTTGATAATCAGTGGCATGCATAAATTGTCAACAACAAAAAAATGTTTACTGTACATACACCTCAGTAGCTCAAATGTAGGACTTTGTAACAAAAAGTGATTTTCATCATTTTGAAAATGCCTTACAGGTGTAAAAGAAATGTATATTATGTGTGCATATGTGATGAGGATTTACATAGGAAATTGTATTGAGGTCATTGCCCTTTGTTGTCTGCTAGACATTTTAAAATAAGTTGGACTAGTTTGATGTAATTCAATTTTAGATTTTGTTACTATCAATCAGGAAAAAGAATTATTCCTGAAAGAGGGCAGATCCATCAATAAGTTTACCTTTCTTTTGCCACAAATTAAATAAGGTGATTTGGTTCCATTTTGCTACTCAAAAGTATTCAATGACATAGGTGTAGGAACATGTTCTTATAGGCAGGGGAAGGGGGTGGAAAGGGGGAGGGGCCAAGATATGCCACAACACTAGTTCAGTGGTAAAAAAATGACTTAGTTGGGGGAACCATGTTATAGTCACTGCAACATTGGGGGAGCGTGCCCCCCTGTTCCTATGCCTATCTTCAATGAACTCTACACAATTGTGTTTTCAATCCCAAAATACTTCCTGCCGAATTTATTGATATTTTGATCATAAAATTGTGTCATGAGGAAATGAAACCACCTGCTGATTAGCCACCTGAGAGCAACTCATATTGAAAAATGACCTAGGCATCTCACCCAAAGATTTAATAATTTGTAAATTCTAAATTTCATTTAATTTAAATCACGGATGTAGCAGCTAGTGCTACTTAATTTGAAGTGGACATCATCTTGACTTTCATCTCATGGAACAAATCTTGTGAATTTGAAATTAGTATACCCTGAGGAGAAGTCTCTGTTTCCACGATCAAAGATTTATTGCATTCAAACATATGTCTAATTTGATTACAAGTATAGCTGAGTTTAGATAAGGGAGATATGCATTAATTTAAACAATTGTTTTTGCATTGGTGTATAGAGATTTAAGGTGGAAAGAAGTAAATTTCCAGTAGCTTGAAATAATTCTTTTAGGATTTTTTTAATCAGACTCATTATTAGAAAATACTATTTCATGCATCAAGGTGCTGAGTCTTGCACATTAAATTGAAAGATCTAAATTTTCTAAGAATTAGTTTAGTGGTCAAATATTTGTTCATTTTGAGGAAAATAAAATGATAAATTTTGCAATAAAATACATCCACATTTGTAAAAAGGGAGGGTGTGGGAATTTTACATCAGATTTTTCAAACAAGTTAATTTTATACAACTTTGTTGCACGTTATAAAATCAATATCTCCCAAAGGAAACCGTATCAGAGTAGTTTCTCTACTGTTGTGGTCATCATTTGATCACTTATCTTACAAGCATGTCTGCATGACCACTGACCTATAATTCAAAATAATCATTCCAAATAAAGCTTTTGACAAAATCAGAATATTGTTGATAATACTTTATTTAAAACATTAGGTTATTGCATTTTATTCTGTGAATGAAGATGTGGAAAAATGGTTTGATTAATATAAGTATGCTTTCACTTAAAATCAGAGGTTATGTCCACTTTTCTGCATTAAATTTTGTCTGCCGAAATGGAATGTGTATTTTTGGTTTCTACATTATATCTAATGAAAGTTGCAACATTCATTAGAAATTAAGTGGAAAACAACCCAAAATGTTGATGTAATTCTTTCATATTTTGTTTTTCTTTAATCATGGGTGGCTATGTTTTTGGTGGATGTAGTGATTAGTGTTATATGTCCAAGATTGAAAAAGCTCTGCCAGCTAGAGTAAGTTGTTGGATCACTGGCAATGCATTCTCATCATTTAAAAATGGAGAGCATTTTGTTTGGCTGATGACATTATAAATTTGCATATAATTTTCATAAATAATTGGGCATAAAAATTTACAGAACCATAAAATTGTTCATGATCATCCAGGTTTGATGGGGATTTTGTTGTTGTCATTGTTTTTCCAAACTTTAAGTTAATTTTAAATTATCCATCTTAAAATTGTCCACCTTAGAATTGTCCACTTGCACAAATAAAACCCATTTTAACCATTGCAGGCCTCTTGATCATATCTATTAATGTCTATAGCAGGCCTTATAAGTGAACCATGAAGATTAACTAACATTTTCTCGCACCATATTTCAGGTTTCCTCATGAACCCTTTGCAATAAACTTTATTGTAAATTACAACTCGCTGTCATAAAGCTGGATACTATATTATCTTTAATGCATATTGAAGGCCACTGCTGTTTTTGCTGACGTATTGCTTTTCATTTATATTTTTGTGCTTTGGAAGAGTCAACATTCTGTCCTATGTTTCCTGTACTTATATGATTTATGTGAACATCCCACCTTGGGGAAGTATTGAATTTCTTTTGATAATCATGGTAAATACCTCTCAATGTTATATTTGTTGTATAAGTGTTACTTTATTAGAAGCAGTACAAGTTGGTGTTGTAAGCCTTCAAGCAAATAGCTTTACCATATAGTTGATGTGCAGTATATGTCATTTTTCATTTAACTTGTGAATTAGCCATCTGAAAATGGCTTCCATTCAGTGCATGCATATGGCTATCAAGAAGTCCCCTCTTTAATGTCTATTGAAGGTCACTGTCATTTCCTTGATACTATTTTTAGTTTTTGTTTGATACTTTTTTTCTACTTATCTTTTGTTGTATGTTTTAGGAAATTTTGTGTCTTAAATGTCATGAAGAGCATCACCTATTAGTGAAAGAATAACAAATCTTAATATGAAAAACTGTTTTGCCCTGTACTTCTTCTTGTTTGTATAAAGTTAATAAAAAAATAATATATAAAAAAAGGGACCTTAGTTCTGAAAGTCTTTAAGAAAATACTTTTACTACCATATGGTTTATGTGCTGTACAAATGAAATGTTACATTTGTTATTTGGCTTGTGATCTTAATTTGAATATACATCTTAAAGGCATTTGACAAAAGCTTTCATTCAAATGCATATGACAGGTGGCATTCTTTTTAATGTATATTGAAGGTCACTCTTATTTACCTGCTACTTTCAACTTAATTGTCATAAAATATATCTAATACAAAAGAATCTATTGCTCCATTTTAACATTTAAACTATATTTCAATATTTCAAATATTGAGGGCAAGTATTGTCACGTTTAAGTACTTCTATTTGCTTGAACTATATTCTCACAAACATATTTTTTTTTAAATCCCACCTAAAATCAAAATGCCTATAAGGATGTTTTAGCTGATGTCATGAGGTCACATGACTTTGTTTATATCGCCATTTTGCAGGCAGACTGTTCATCTGCTGTACATTTGCATATCTTAAATTTGCATGTTGTTATATAAGATTACTTTTGTAAGTATTATGCCAAAATCTTGCTGTGCCGTTGGTTGTACAAACTAATGGACGCGTTTAGAATTCCACTGATTAAGATTACTTGAAGTACTTGGATGAAAATTTTTCTTTAAAATAACATTTTATATTTAAAAATTAATTAATCTTGCCAGTTCATTTCAACCAGTGCGTGTTTATATGCCCAGCATGTGTTTTACATGCCCAGCGCCTGTTTTCATCAGCGCGTGCTAGCGCATGTTTTAGACCAAGTATGTTTGTTTTACCTGTGATGTAACCAAGCTGTGTGAAGATCAGACGCATGAAATACTCAATGTGCAAAGCTCTGCCCTGCAAAATGCCTCCCAGTTGACTTAGATTCATGTGATGAAATCCCTGTATACAATAGATGTGATCAGAGAGTTGCTTCAGAAGAATAAGGGCTTTTATTCAGCTTCCTGGGACAATAAATAAGCATGAACTTCTATGTTGTCTGATAACATGTTAAGGGAAACAACTAACAGCATAAAACTTCATACGTGCACTCTCGATCGTTATACAGAAAAGTTGATCAACAGTGCAACATAGCCTTTAAAAAAATACTAAGTGTGTGTGTGGGGGATGGAGGGGGGGGGGGGCATTCAACCCCACTCCCTTTGAATTGCTCCCATTGATGAGCTTTCCCCCCCCCCCTTCCGAAAAATATCCATATGACATGAATATATTAAGATAATAAGTAATAAATTAAAAATCAGACACCATTATTGGGATCTGTTTTTTTCAGAATTTTTCAAATTTGGGGAAAACTCCTTCAATTTTGAGGAAATCTCATTCAATTTTCGTCAACTTTACTTCAATTTTCGGGCAATTTCTTGCATTTTTGGAAAAATTTCTTCAATATTTAAGAAGTCATCTTCAATTTTTGGTAGAATTTCCTCAATTTTTGTAAAATTTCTTTCATTTTCATAAAATTTACTACAATTTTCATGCAATTTTCTTTATTTTCCAGCAAACTTTCTTCAATTTTCGAGAAATTGTGTTCAATTATTAGAAAATTTCTTTCAATTTTTGTTAAATCTTCTTTATTTTTGTAAAATTGGCTTAAATTGTGCAAATTCTGCCATTTTTGGTTCGCATGCGAAGCATTTATCGAACCTTTGTATGGCGCATTTCCGCCATCGAACATTTATTTGTCCTGAGATTTCTTCAAAATGTTACGTTTTTGAGAATTCCTCAGAAAATGTTAAAGTTTCTTCATTTAGTTTCTTCAGATATCCTTTGTAAGAATTATAAAATGTTAAGCCATCCACAGATTTGTCCTGAAATTTCCTCAGAAATGTTAACGATTTTTGAGAATTCCTCAGAAAATGTTAAAGTTTCTTCAGAGTTCCTCAGAAAAAGTTAAGATTTCTTCAGATATCCTTATGGAAGGTAAGAATTTTCTTATAAAATGTTCAAGTTTTTCAGAGATACTTAAGACAGGATTAAAGACTACTTCCCTAAAAAGTCTACAATACATTTGATATTTTCTTAGAAGATAACTGTAAAAATATATAATTTTCCAATATTCTTCAGAGATCCTCAAGTCTGTCTTGTAGCACTTGAGATATACAACCCTTAAAAATCTTCAAAATATTTGAGCACCAACAGTTATATCAGGCATGATTTTTTAAAGTCTACTTTCATTATTGTCTTCATTTGCATTAAGTTGCTACAGTATATGACCTGACCAGACTTTTTCATTTAGTATGCTTAGTCAGGGAGTGTGACAGGATGTGATTGCATATAAATATAGGGAGGGATGCCATGTGGGACATGGATGGGAGCCATGAGGGACATATGATATAATATTTACCATGATGTATACACCAAGGGCTATATCAGGCATAATTATTTGACTCCACCTTTTTTTTCTTATTTAACAACTCATTTGCATACAAGTTATATGAAGTGATACTTTAATACATAGTATGCTCAATCAGGGACTGTGATAGCTAGGATGAGACTTCTTATGGAGCTTATGGGACATCATGTGAGGCATAGGGTGGGATGCCAATGTGAGATACCATGTGGGACATGGGGTGGGCTACCATGTGGGACATGGGGTGGGATGCCATGTGGAACAGGGTGGAATGCCACATAGGACATGTGGTGGAATGCCATGCAGGACATAGGTTGGATTGCAATGGGATAGAAAGTCATGTGGGACATGGGATGATATGGGATGTCATGTGGGACATGGCATCCCACCCCATTTTAACAATTCATTTGCATATAAGTCATATGAACTGACACTTTCATACATAGTATGCTCAATCACGGACTGTTATAGCTAGGATGAGACTCCTTATGGAGCCTATGAGATGTCATGTGGGACATGGGGTAGGATGCCATGTGGGACATGGGGTGGGATGCCATGTGGAAGAGGGTAGAATGCCATGTGGGACATGGTGGGATGCCATGAGTAACACAGAGTGTGACATAGTTTGTGATGCCATGTGTAACATAAGGAAGGATGCCATGTGTGACATAAAGTAGAATGCCATGTGTGACATAGGGTAGGAGGCTATGTGGGACATAAGGTGGGAGGCCATTGGAACATGGGATGTGATGCCATGTGGGACATGAAATAGGATGTCATTGGGACATTGGGAGGGATACCATGTGGAACATATGGTGGGATGCCATGTGGGACATCAGGTGGGAAGCCACTGATGCAGGACACAGGGAGGGATGCCATGTGGGACATAGGGAGGGATGTCATGTGGTACATATTGTTGGATTAATGTGGGACATACATGTAGGATGGGATCCATGTGGGTCATAGCATGGGATACCATGTGGGACATATGGTGGAATGCCATGTGGGACATATGGTGGAATATGCCATGTGAGACACTGTATGGTGGAAAGCCATGTGGGAGATATGGTGGAATGCCCTGTGGGACATATGATGGAATGCCATGTTTGACATGGGATGTCATGTTGGACATAGGGTGGGATGCCATGTGGGAAATATAGTGGAATGCCATGTGGGACATGGGATGGGATGTCGTGTAGGATATGGAATAGGATGCCATGTGGGACATGGGGTGGGATGCCATGTGGGACATGGGGTGGGATGCCATGTGGGTCATAGGATGGGATGCCCTGTGGGACATATGATGGAATGCCATGTGGGACATGGCATGTCATGTTGGACATAGGGTGGGATGCCATGTGGGAAATATGGTGGAATGCCATGTGGGACATGGGATGGGATGTCGTATGGGATATGGAATAGGACGCCATGTAGGATATGGGGTGGGATGCCATGTGGGACATGGGATGCCATGTGGCACTCAAGTGTGAGATGCCATTTTTATAATTGGCCGGATCATATGATATGGGTGTCAATTTGCATGAGCATGCAAACCATGATGGTATTTACCGTTCTAGTTGTCAATTTACTGGCAATTTTCTTTCTTTTCGAAAAAACTTCTTCAATAATTCAAAAATTCAAAAATCTTCAATTTCCCTCATTTAAAAAAAAAAATTCTTCCAAGTTTTGTAGAATTTCTTAATTTTTGTCAAATTTGCTTCAATTTTTGAAAATTTTGCAAAATCAAAGGAAAGAAATCCTTCATTTTGGGGAAATTTTCTTCAATTTTTGAGAAGTCGTCTACAATTTTCAGGAAATTTCCTTCAATTTTTGTAAATTTTCTTCATTTTTATCAATTTTGCTTTTGATTTTTGTAAAATTTCCATTATTTTCATGAAAATTGATTCAATTTTCAGGAAATTGTCTTCAATATTTGAGAAGTTCTCTTCAATTTTTGAAATTTCCTTTAATCTTTGTCAAAATTTGTTCATTTTTATAAAAATTCCTTCAATTTTGGTGCAATTTTCTTCAATTTGCAGGAAATTTCTTTCAATTTTTGTCAAATTTCCTTCTCAATTTTTGTCAAAGTTTTTATTTTGAGAATTGTTTTTTTAATTTTGGGGAAATGTGGTCAAATTTGAGCAAAATTTCCAAAAATTTACACACACCTGCCTCATCCACCTCCTGCTGGAAAGTGCTTTGAAATATATTATAGTGCAACATTCAAATACTGCACAGACTTGATCAATTGTGACGAGAAAATATATCCCTTTTGCATGTTGTTCCCCCCTCCCCCACTCCAGATTTCTTATAAAGGCTATGCAGTGCAAACTAGTAGTTAAGTATTTTAGAGTAAACTTTACCAGCCAATAACCGTCTCTACCCTTTGCTTTCCGTGCGATTGCTTGCATGTTTGCCATTCATCACACCGACGACCAAGTGTACGCTCTGTCAGATTCTAGAAACGATTAACTTGTAATTTGACCATGATGGATTATTCAATATCTTTTGCCAATTGACTACATTCCTGATGTTTGAAGCAAAAATTGCAGATCACTGCATTAAAAGGGGTGACTTTGAATAAAATGTATATCCTCAGAAAGTGCTTTGTTCTCAATTATTTTCTCTAAAACTCATTCAGAAGATGCATAGATTGAGTAAATGCTATATCTCATTGTGTGTGTTCATTGTTTGTCTTGGTAAAGTGCATGATCTTCAGTGAAATTGTATATGCTTAGCCTTTCTGTGACTTCAGCTAGCTGTGAAGTGTTCAAAGTTTAAGTGAATATTATATTATTTTGTGTAATAATTTTGTTACTAAACAAGTAGGTTTCAGACCTCTGTTTTAGGTGTGATATTGGCATAAGGATATTCAGTTGTAATTTTGTGATTGGTTGAAATTTGCACCACTTGCTACATGCACCTCTTTCGATCATTTTTCGCACTATATTAATAATACAGCAACGTTTCTGATAGAGTGTTGATGTGGCCGAATGGATAAGGTGATGGGCTTAGGGTAATTTGCTTTTGTGCCAAACATTAGGAGTTCGAATCACATCAATGCAACATTTTTTCTTTGTCTTTTTCCTTCTTTTGAAGTAAATCTTGGAGCTATTAACAAAGATAAATTCAGTTAGTAGCTCTATTAATAAACTATAATGACGAATTTGTACAGCTCTGTTCAACATGACCATGTCATGTTACCACACATACATACTGTATGTACAACTTGCATGTACCTAATCTTATACACACACTGTATAATTAGGCTAGTCGAATTAGCATATGACCTACAACAAATGTAAGTTGTAGGTTTTTTGGTGTTAATTAATTCTATATATTAAAAAGACCATCTCTGAGCATCATACTTCATAACAATGCGACCATCATAAGTTAATTAGGTGAAATATGTTACTTAAAAATTAAAATATTAATGGAACTACTACATATGAAGTCCACACTAAAGTATAGATCATTTCTGTCTCCAAGTTGGATTGTTTATTGCGAATGTAAATAGGCCAGTAAACACAATGTATATATAGCAATATAACAATATGTTAACCTGATCGCTGCATTAGTTGCCTTGTTATTTTGCTTCCATCATATAACTAAGTAATTATGTCATGTTATGCAAATAAAGCCAAAATATGCAGTCAAAGTCGAACCTTTTATCAGGTCGTAAATTATTGGTGGTTAATTCTGCCTTCTTTTTTTTTTAAATTCACAGCTTCAAAAATTAATAATATTTTAGTTAAAAATTCAGTAAAATAGAACAATTTTAAACTAAAATCTACAAAAATTGGAAAATTTATGGATCATAAGTCTTGAAATCAGAAGGATTTTCATTTAGATCATGATTATTCAATTGCAGGGGAGGGCACGTCAGTTTTGTCATTACAATGGCCCAGGCAAAAATAGTAAGATGCCCCAGTATTGAAATTTGGGGTGGCTTGCACAATATAGAAAGACCCTATTTGAAAGAAAAATTACTGTTATTAGCTGGGAAAAAAAAAAAGGTAGACAGAGGTGAAGACATTTTGAAAGCCCAATATGAAGGGATGCATGTGAGCCCTTGACTTTTTTTACTGAAAATTCAGAATAGTGTATGTGCGTGAAGCTTGTGAAATTTCACAATTTTAGTATTTTTAGGGCAGTATTTACATTACTTTCTTTATTAAAAAGATCAGATATATAGTCTTTAAAAAATATAAAAAATAACATTTTTAGCCATGATAGTGTAAATGGGGGCAGCAAAAATTATCAAGTACACCAAGTTTTTATGTGCAGCTGACTATAGTCTGAGGCATTAATCCAACATTCCATGTATTCTAAAAATGTTCGTTGCTTTTTAAGCAGCAAGTTCCATCTTGGAGAGTGCAAGCATGCAGATGATCAACAAACAAGATGACTACACAGGCTTGGAAAGCCAACTTGATGTACTTGCCGATTAAAGATCTCGATCTGAATATATAATGAAGGTTGCATATACTCCACCTTAATATATACATCAATTTACATGCAAAAAGACAAAGACTGTCTCCATTATAGTTACATTTGATCTGCCATTTAATTGTAAATCAAGGTTAATCATGACGACTTACCCTGCCAAAGAACACCTCCGAAGTGTAGTACTCCAGCTTGGTGGGTATCATACTCTCATGTCATATCTCGTATGGCGTGTTAATGGGAGGCACTGGCCTGCATGTAGTGGATGGAGTGATCCCTTACAGAAATTTTAGCTTGCAGCCCGCATGCGACAAGCTAACAATTTTAACTTGCCCAAGCATTGCGCAAGCATAAAATATTTGTTAGCTTTCGCAAGCTTGCAAATCATTTGTGCTAGCTGTGCAAGTTTTCACACCATTTTTGCTAGTTTGTGCAAGCTAATTTGTTCCAAATACTAGCTTACAGCACACATGCTGCAATCTTGAAGAAATCCTTCAGTTTTTGAAAGACCATAATCCATTTGGCAGTGAAAACTGTGATTTGAAGAACATTGTCAATGACCAAATATGTGGTGATGAGGTGAATGTCCTAGATGCCATTAGTATTGGTGAAGGAATCATGAATTTATCTGTGGATGAAAGAACCATCGTCAATTTAAATTCAGAAGTTATCTATGGATGAAAAAACCATCAACCAAATTAAATTCAGAACTTATCGATGGATGAAAGTACCATTGACCAATTGAAATTCAGAACTTATCCATGGATGAAAGAAGCATCGACCAATTGAAATTCAGAGGAAGAATGCAATGTTCACAATATCAAGAAAACCACATAGTAAGATTGGTGATGAAGAAGTTTAGATCAAGCCAGATATGCTCTTTCATTGACTTGTTGTCATTCTATAAATGAAGAACTAACATAATATGCAGTCAATCCGACACTCCGTTCTCGAGATTGTTAAACTGGAACCAAGGTGAAACTATCATTTCCGGTAATTTGTATTAAAAAAATTATATTACAATGAACTAAAATGGTAAATACTGTCATGGTTTGCATGTCCATGCAAATTGATGCCCATATCAAATGACCAGCCCAGTTATAAAAATCCCACACTATGATCAAAATGGCATCCCATGTCCCACATGGCATCCTGCCTAATGTCCCACATGACAACCCATCCATTTCATGTCCCACATGGCATTCCACCATATGTCCCACATGATATCCTGGCACCCTATGTCCCACATGGCATCCCATACTATGTCCCACATGGCATCCCATCCTATGTCCCTCATTATATACCATGATTTGGCATCCCTGCCTATGTCCCACATGGTATTCCTGCCTATGTCCCACATGTCATCCCTCCCTATGTCCCACATGTCTTCCCTCCCTATGTCCCAAAAAACATGAACATTGAACATTTTAAGACCAAAATCAGCTTTGTATACAAAACCATAGCACCAGCAGTTATAAAGATAGCATTTCAAAATTGCCCCTCTAATTAGCATATTTCATCTTTATTTGCACCACATAATAAATATTAATTGCTTAGTTACATGATCAATCAAAATTACACGGTTGAAATATTGTTATTTTGCTATATGTATTGTGATTATTAGGCCCGATTTTATTCGCAATAAATTGTTCCTATCTGACCTATCTTTTAGTGTGTATTTCATATGTTATAATTCCACGAATATTTGAACTTTTAATTAACATATTTCAGCTAATCAACATATTATGATGGCTATGTTGTTATGAAGTGTGATGCTCAGGATATGGTCTCTATACTAAATAGGATTGATTAAAACAAACAAAAACCTTTGATTAAAATTTGTTGTAGGTCGAGGTCATTTTGACTCTATATCCACTAGCTTCAATATATGCTGCGCTTCTCTCTATAAGATTGTAATACATTGATGATGTGTGTTAGTACATACTTACTGATGTCATTGCAAATTGTTTTGAAACAGTAGTGCCTCTTTTAAATTTTGAAAGTGTCAATTTTCTGGTTTTCTTCATCTTTGAGGAATGAAGACACTCTGCCAGTGGGAAAATGGACGTTGTGCAGTGTAAAATAATATCATCAAGACCACACCTGTTGCCAAATACCTTGTTTCTTTTTACCCTGTCAGAAGCAGTGTGGGTTTAATTCATTCTTTTTTGCCACACCAACTCTCCCCTCCCACATCACTGCCAGCTATCTAAGAATCTCATTTGCCCCCTACATTCCCAACCCTCTCCGCTGTCATAAGTGCCAGAGGTATGGCCATGGAAAAAACTCCTGCCGCAGCCAAGCATGCTGTGGCAACTGTGGAGCCTCGGACCATGACAGCGCCTCTTGCACCAACACCCCACACTGCACCAATTGCAACAGTACTCACCCAGCCAACCATTCCTCCTTCTCAAAAGACAACCCCACCTGGCTTCAGGAAAAACAGATAACGGAACTGAAAATACTTCATCCCAGCACCACTTACCCGGAGGCCAGGAAGCTATTCCTCACTTCACTCCACTCCAAAACATCCTACTGGAGCACAGTTTCCTCAAACACCAACACCGCCCCCCCCCCCTCCCCCTTCTTCCTAACACAACTAAAATTGACTCATATGCCCAAACCCACTTCACCTGGCTCTTCTCACCGAGTCCTAAGCCCATCGCATTTGCCAACAACCCAACCACATTCATTACACAAACCTCCACCACCACCTTTCTCCCCAACCTTCCTTTCTTTTCTAAGACCCCCTCCCCCTCCCCCTTGTCCCTAACCCCAACACCTCAAATACCATCAAACTCAAGCCATCCCATCCTGTCCAACAAAACAACAAACATCCCACTATCCAAAACCCATATGTATGACACTGAAGAAAACATGTATTGTTCGATTAAGAACCCACCGAACATACTTCTCCTTCAATTTTCAAAAACAACTGCTCCCAAAGAAACAGGGACAGATCAACAAAAAAAACAAGCCCACCTAGACACAACAGATCTTTCTCTAGATAACCCCCCTCCCGAGCTTTTTATGGCGTACAACAGAAACAATTACAATAACACTCACAACATTATACAATGGAACATCGGAGTCTTAAGGCCAACTCAGAAGAAATTGACCTTCTGGCCACCACCTTCAACCTGATTGTCTTCTGCCTACAAGATACTTTCTTGAAAACCACTGACCATTATTCCCAACTACTTATTGCTTCCCTTGTTCATGATCCCTGACAAACCTCATGGGACTCCCAAATTGATAAAAAAAACTCCACGACATCCAGCCCACCATTCTGACCAAATCCACCATCCACAATCTCTCTTGTATCGACAACGTCCACATTACCTGCCGTAGAATAGGTCACACCCACCTCACTCACTCCCACCTCCTTACTGGTTCCTCCACCCTCTGCAACAACTGCCATTGCCCCCTCACAGTCCACCACATCCTCTTTGCCTACCCCATGTACAACCTTCCCAGAGCTTCCCTCACAACTCCATAGTCAAGCTCTTCCAGAAAAACCGCGGATAATATTATCTCCTTCCTTCCTCATGCCTCCCTCTACAACCATATTTAGTCCTCCTCTCCCACCCCCATCTACCTACATTTAACCATTTTGTTACACCCCTGCTCTTCCTCTTTCAATCCCAGCTTCCTGGATCTTAGCCCCTGTACTCTCTCTGACTACTATTTTCTTTTTAAAGAAACCAACTTTCTTTTGGATTGTAAGCAAAAAAGCATAAGATATTTATTTTTGGACTACTATATATATAGAGTTTGTATAGTATTCTTTGTGCAAATCTATTGAAAAATATTATTCAAATTCTTTCAAATTATTACATTATAAAAATAGATTCTTTCAATTAATAAGTTGATAGAAAATATTGTACAATTTGTTTTCATTTTGGACAAACTTTAAATCTATTATTCATCATGTCTTAGAATATAGGCCTACAATACAGTGGTTCAGTCACGGAACCCTGACATGGATAATTTCAATAGCTAGTTCTTTTGTATGTTTTAGTTGGTGAAGCTTTGAGAAATTTTATGGTTAGGGTTAGCTAACCCTCATCATTAAGGAGCTATTGTAGGCCCTCACAAACCTATAGTATATTAATGGTAAAGGTTTTATTAGGTCAGTGATCATGTAAACATGTTCATCTCTTATGGAAAAGGACAGAATTAAGGGAAAAAATGATGCAGAAATGTTCAAAAACCTTATCCCATTAAGGAGTTATCTAAGTTTATAGTATATTATCAGATAATGAAATGACTAAAATTGGACTATTATGGGCATCACATCCTTACATATTTCAAGCATTAGTTGGGAATGTTAGCAGATGAGTAAAATAGACTCTAGTGAAGTAAATACAATAAATTATTTCTATGGAATTTTGATTAAAAAAACTTTCTAACAAATCAATTTCATTAAAAACACACCAACAATTTGAAAAAAGTTAGGGTGTAAATGATACTCTTCTACATTTCCAAACAAACTTTAAAAATGTTAAAGCTAAGCTAAGTAATTCTGAGCCGTCATAGTATCAACTTTGTGAGCTAATGGTCCCAGGTGCAATCCCTAGTGGGTCACAACTGGTTTATCAAATGGCCATGGACATCTGTATGTAACCTCAGCTGTTGAAAAAGGATCCGGGATGTACAATACCCATTCTACCTATCAAAATACTTTCTTCACACTTATGTTAGCCTTTTTCCTCTATCTTACCTCCGAACTAATCATTTTTTCATCTAATTTAAAGTTTTAAAATTAGCTAAAAGTCATGTAGGCCTGTAGGGAAAGAGTTGAATAATAAAATGCAAACAAACCATAACAATACATATTCAAACTTATACATCAATTAAATCTAGATAATATAGATTTAAATATTCATTGTTTAACATACATGACATGTCATGAAAATATAAGTCACTGATCAATTTTTATTAAGGAGATTTAAGTTAGAAGACTTATTAATTCCCCTTGTGAAGAAATTGATATCATATACAAGACATGCGTGACTATCCTCCTCTTTACTGTGAATCCTGGGTGTTGTCCCAGGAGGGATCAAGTGCAAAATCAATGCTTTTGCTACAGCCTGCTTTAGGATTATGCTAAATATCAAATGGAGGATCGTGTCTCAAATGCCAACACATATGACATGACCAACACTGAGCCTATTATCCACTGTGTAAGGATTGCCAACAGATTCTTGGGAGACATCCTTCGTCTCCTAGAGGAGATGGAGCATGTTAGAAGATATGCTATCTACATTCCAATTCATGGCAAAAGAAGACTGGGACATCCACACAGTACCTCTTATGTTAGGGCATGATGAAGACATCCAAGCAGAACAGATAGCCACACTTGCCAAAGATCCCTGTGCATGGAGAAATCTTGTGGTTGCCTGCTCTGCAGCCAAAGGAGGAGGAGGAAGATAAGACATGGGTGGTCCTCAGTGGCATAGCCATGATTTCCATATTGGTGGAGCAAGTAACAGAAATAAACCAACAAGATACAAAATATGGCCCCTGCCGACAAACGGTACTTATTTTGAACCTATGTAAATGGAATGTTGAGGAGTATTGGTGGGGCGATTTCCCCTCTGCCCACCCTTTGGCTATGCCACTGGTGGTCCTTTATTTATATAGTATGTTGGGATTTAAATTTGCATTTTAAGTTTTTGGTGGTAAAAATCGTTTAAGAAGAAACCAAAATTGAAAAATGCCTAAATCAAAATACAAAGGAAATGCAAGTCTACCACATACAAGTTCTACCACCACCCCTATAAATGGCACCCACCTATTCCCATATAATTTAAACCTTAAATTGAAATATATAAAAAGATCACTATAGATCTTAGGAATGAGAAAGCATTTGATCAATTTAGGCAATGAAATAACAAAACAAAAAAACTAAATGCCAATTCGTTGTCATTTTTGCACTGAATTCAAACTAATTTTCTAATCTGTTGGCTATTTCATGCTTCTGGTTGATTTTACAACATCCTTGCATGTTCTTTTGTGTTTAGTAGATCGATGCACAATAAATCTCTCCTATTACAAATTAACTATTTGCTAGTGCATTGACTTCATCTGCAATTATCACATTTTTTTTGTTTTCTATCTGAGTAAAGTTCATGCAGAAGGTACTGGTTTGGATAAAACAACAACCTGAACCCGCAGACTCATTCCTTGTACATTGAGAACTTAATACCACTTCAAAGAAGGCAAGGTTATGAATAGAGTCATTTGGATTGGATTTAACATCTCTGGAGATGAAATGTCTTCAGATATAATACACAGCTTTTTCTTCTTTGTTGATTTCATTTGAAGCTAAAAATGACTCATCACAGTACATTAGAATATGATTGTACAATGATCTCTGACATAAATAAGCATTTGTTTTTGAACAACTTTGTTTCACTATGGTTAATTTCCATGTCAATTTCTTTTAAATGGTTAATACATCTGACCAAATGATTAGAAACAATAAGATTTATATTTGACCAATTGTTTCCTTGTCCTCTGTTATGTGAAATGCACATCTGTATTATATTGTCATATGCCCAGCAATATATACCTTCCAACTCCACACAGCATTAGACGTAGACATATGTCAAGATCTGAAATGTTAAATTTGTAGCTTCAACTAATATTAATGATACAAAATATGGTGAGTGTCCTTGATATATCCTGGGAAATGATATTCCAGAGCATTTAAATTAAGACTCTTGATGTTGGGCTATATCTAATGCACAAACAAAAGTAAAAGCAAACTGTTTTAACCGAAAACATAATGAATTACCACTTATCTATTTTCCAAGTTTGTAGGAATGAAAGTGAACCTGAAAGTGATTGGTAAGTGATGATAAGGACTGGCATAAGGTGTAGATTGCCACCTGGGTTAAGTTTATTAATATAGTATAAGAATAAAATAAAGAAGTATTGGCATTAAAGCAAGCAAGAGTTATGAAATTGTGAGGTGTGAAATACACGGGTGTAGATTAAGTTGCAGTGAAAGTGTTTCCTTTTCTTGTTAAAACAGATGTTAATTAAGTTATTTAAGATACATTGTTTATGATTCGGTGAATTATTCTTTTCTCTGATATATTCATAATTTGTCATTTAGAGAATATTTAAGAACAGACATAATCAGCAATGAATGTTTGTGGGCAATAGCATTTACTTTCTTGTAGTTTTATTTGTTGAAACTGTGCACACAATAAAACAAGACTGAAAAGAAGACATCAGATTTGTTGAATGTATGCTAAGCCTTAACGGTAGCCTCTTCTGTTCATTCAGATAATTTTTTGATCCCTGAGCGATGTTTTTAAAGGTTTGATTATCTGTTTCCTCCGCTCATGCTTGACACGGTGGTTTCAGGGAAAATAGTATTTTAATCAATTGTTCTATGTTCGTAATCTGTGTTTGTGCTTTCATTGGTTACCTGAGATGAATGTTTTTAAAGGACTATGGACATAAAATCTTGTTTGACAGTTCTTTTTTTCTGGTTTTGATTCCCTTACAGAAAAGACTAGCTAACAATAAGCTTGCAGCACACTACTTTTGCAAGCTTGCAACTAGCTTGCTGCTAGCTTGCCGCAAGGTAGTATTTGGAACAATTGCAACCTTGCGCTAGCTTGCTAGCTAACATCTTGCAACCTTGCGCTAGCTTGCTAGCTAACATCTTGCAACCTTGCACTAGCTTGCTAGCTAACATCTTGCAACCTTGCGCTAGCTTGCTAGCTAACATCTTGCAACCTTGCGCTAGCTTTAGCTAACATCTTGCAAGCTAGCAGATAGCTTGCTAGGTAACATTCAAGCTTGCAGCTGACTGTTAGCTTGCAAGCTTGCGCAAGGTTGCAATTGTTCCAAATACTACCTTGCAAGCTAGTGCAAGCTAAGCGCAAGCTAGCGCAAAGCTAGCAAGCTAAGCGCAAGCTAGCGCAAGCTAGCGCAAGCTTTGCAAGCTAGCGCAAGCTTGCATAAGCTAGCAAGCTAACATTTTGCATAAGCTATTCTAGCTGTTAAGCTAGCACAAGCTAACATTTTGCATAAGCTATTCGCTAGATTGCAAATTGCATGCTTGCGGTGTTAGCTTCAAGGTAACATTTTTGCAACTTTGCATCAGCTAGTTGTTAGCTTGCAAAGTTTCCCAACTACTAGCTTATGGAAATTTAGCTTGTAGGTAGTTTAGTAGTCAATAAAACTAATGAGCTGATAGCCCTGGTTTCCGTGAAACAAGCAGAGGAGAGCCATGTCCAGATGCAATAGAATACAGATGTTCAGCCAAAAATGAAACCTGGAATGTCTCGTTTGAACCCTGACTCCTAGCCACTACACTCCCCTCATAGGGAATAAATCTACATCTATTACCTGATTGACAAATACAAAATAATAAAAGGGAAACAATCATTAAAGAAACATGTTTATTGATCAAAAGAATTTAAAAAAAGTCACATTCATATAAGGATCAGGACAAAATGTTAGGATTATGTGGAGGCAATGTCCAAGCCTTATTAACAAGGATGCTCATGACTCAATGAGTCATATGATTATCAACAAAGTTCAAATAACAGCATACTGTATCTAATCTGTGTAGAAGTTGTCTGCACTTGTTTAATATACAAGTTTTTGTGTATTATTTGCAGACTTAAAGATTTACTACATACACCATTTTTGTGTATTTTGGCTCAGTCATGCTTATAAATTTTATTTTCACTCACGTGAAGTAGGATTGTTTAGCACTGCTGTAAAGGAGTTGATTTTGCAAGCAAGAGGTTCCAGGTTTTATTCCAGGCAGAGGCAGCTGTGGTGTGTCCTTATGGTAGGTACAGTAGGTAAGGCCCTTTATCCATCCTGCCTTTGACAGTTCCACTTTAAGCTTCCAGCTTAGCTGGGAGTGATGAACCATCGTTGTTGACTATCATCCGCTTGTGCCACATGGGCCTTTAAATATTACTGGCAGTGACTTACAGTATATTAGCAGCTACAATTTCAATTTCGTACAAGGCAAATTCTCTAGGAGTTAGGGACATAGTGGCATGATGCATCACCGAATTGCCCCACAGATGAATCAGTTGCCTAGTACAATAACTGATCATTTTTCAGATGCCGATTACAGTAATTACTTTTGAATTGAATATTATTTCTTGAAATTTAAGTGCTGAGTCTTTCTGTTTGTTTTTATTTTTCTTGCATAAACCTTTATCATATGATTTATTTCGTTGTTCTTTTTTCACATAACTGAGGAATGTCAATTTGTTTTACCTTTGTATATCAACTCCACATACAAGCTATGTCTTTGGGACATTCTTAAATGTGAAAGAAAAGTGATGCATTTTTGTAATAATTTTCAAAAACTTTTACTTTTTTCTCTCTTCATCAAGGTATTATCCCTTACAGAAATGGCGAGCTCGCCACGAGCTCGTATTGAACCTCTCTGACGAGCTCACGGCGAGCTCGTTTCTCATCTTTTAACTTGAAAAGCTAGTTTCTTGTGACAAAGCAGTTAACAGCAACCTTTGCTTGTACTTTTTGGGTCAATCAAATTCACCTGGCAATAAACTGTACCTAATAAAGACAGCAAGCTGGTATAACGCTTTAAGATACATACTTTTATCTAATCTATAACAATGTTCTGTCTAGAACAAGGTGATGGAATGAAAGATGTGTTTAAGGGTGAAAGTGAATACCAAATATCACAATTTTCTGAAGATAACAAACACATTTCAAATAAATTTTAAATATTTAAAATATTCTAAGCTATGTATAAGGCTTATATATAAAGCAAGATATAAGTATACTGTATATATATCAAGTATACTGCTCCTCGTGCAGCATCTGTCAATTTTTAAAATAGCATTCTGATGGGAAGCAGTCCGTCACTTTCATAAATTGGTGCTCCTGCTGTTTTCCTTTCTCTCGGCACAAATTCTGAAAGAATGAAAAAATATATTTATATAAATAAACAGATTATGTTCCTACAAAAAAATGAAATCATGTTCATGACTTTGCTAGGCAGGTGTAGCACCAGTGGGGTGCGCGGAGGAGCATCGTCCCTAAGACCTCCTGTCTAGCACCTCTACATCTGGATTACTTTATTGTCTGGAAAATTTACTGAAAACAAAGGGGTGAAACCAGTGAGATTTATCTTGTCAAAGAGGCAAGTTACATTCTCAGAGAAATCCTGGTAACACCCTTGCTGCCAAAAAAAGGCCATTTAGCAAATGCTTTTCTATGATTAATCCTGCAGCTGGGAACCCATGACTTCTCTGGCACAAATTGTCACAATCTAAGGACCTCTCTAATTTCTTCAGTATTTTCCCCCCTTCAGCCAGGTGGATTAAACCAGGTAAGCAAACGCTGCAGGTTTGCTCAAAGATAAGCAATACATGACCAGCAAATGGGAACAAAATTGACACTTTTCCACTTGCCAAGTGAACAAATTGAAATTACATGAAGTGGGAGAGCCTAAAAGAGATAAATTGCTAAGCTTTGAACATTGACACATGATATGAATCAAAATGAATATTTCTTTTGATAAAAAGATTTTGTTCTTAGGAGTTTGCCCCCACCCCTAATTTGAATTAAAGTGATGATTAGATAAAGAAAACGAGCTACTAATTACAATGGATAGATCAGTGTTGATAAACATCAGCAAAAATATGAAATTAGGCCTATCTCAATATAGGCCTATCTCCAATATAGGCCTATCTCCAATATGGGCCTATCTCCAATATGGGCCTATCTCCAATATAGGCCTATCTCCAATATAGGCCTATCTCTAATATAGGCCTATCTCAATATAGGCCTATCTCCAATATAGGCCTATCTCCAATATAGGCCTATCTCCAATATAGGCCTATCTCCAATATAGGCCTATCTCCAATATAGGCCTATCTCTCCAATATAGGCCTATCTCCAATATAGGCCTATCTCCAATATAGGCCTATCTCCAATATAGGCCTATCTCCAATATAGGCCTATCTCCAATATAGGCCTATCTCCAATATAGGCCTATCTCCAATATAGGCCTATCTCCAATATAGGCCTATCTCCAATATAGGCCTATCTCCAATATAGGCCTATCTCCAATATAGGCCTATCTCCAATATAGGCCTATCTCCAATATAGGCCTATACAATTTTGTTACACTTTTTATATAGTTATACCAGGTAAAAAATATATTATAAAATGGGCAAGGTTCAACACACTTTGCCATGTTGTTGTTTACAATTTTAGCATCTGTCCCTTTCAAAGTTCTTTGCATGTATGGACTTATGCACTGAACCATGCACTGAATTTATTGTTTTAATTTCCAAAAAAAGCTTGTCAAATAAACTATGAAATAAGCAATATTTTATCCAATTTAGTCAAGTTTTCTTGCACCACTTATTTTGCCATGTCATTGGTGCCAAAAAATAGTTCTTACCTTCATACCTTGATGGTCAATTGCATTGTTATCCACAATAATTGGGTTTGCTGAGACTATATCTTGTCAAGCCAGTTATGTTTGTCCTGAGAGTTCTGTTGGTCTTCAAGAATAGGTGCATTTATTTGAGTCTGCCATAAAAGGGATCAGGGCAATTGCCAACTGGTCAGTTTCTTCTGTTACTCTGAAAACAATTCAACAAGGTCTGTTGGAAAAAACAAATTTATCAAATATAGAAATATTATGGTAAGCTACTGTAATACTTCAACCAAGTGATTGGAAAACCTTATCAAATATGCTCTGATATATTAATCTTTCACCCATTCCTCTACCATTCCATCCTAGGAAAGCACCAGGTTTGGCATGAGGATAGATAGCCCCCTCAAATTTCAATGATAACCTTTAAATCCCAATCTTACTGATATCCCTCTCAAATACCAATAATACTGCCCCTCCCACCCCTCACCCCTAAAAAATCCCCATTTGAGTAATAACATTTATACTGAACATTATCAAATAGGCCATGAATGTAATATTAATGTCTTTTTTAACTGTCTGGAACCTAATCCTCTCTGCAATAGATACCAGCTTCCATTAAAACAAATTAGTTTTCTCTCACAATTATGACTGCAAATACAATTGCCTTTTTCTGGTCTTTTGAACTAGTCTTTCATTATGCTCTAAATTCTCTGATCTCAAAATTAACTTAGTTGAACTTCTTGTCTACATTCTCTGCATTAATGATCTCAGATAACTCTTTGAAATTTACACAACAAAGCTTGGCCTAAGCTCTTTGGCCTAATTACTGTTTGATTAGAGGCCATACATACTTCCAAAATTTAACTAAGATTAGTGAGGAAATCCTAAGTTTGTTTTAAAAACATGTTTATCATACAAATAATAGATTGTATAGAAAAATAAAAGAAAATGAACTTACATTTATAGCAGAAATCACTACCCTGACTCCTGTAGACATGCTAATAACATTTGCTAGTTTGAACAGTATATGCCTAAAATGGCATCTCTCTGGTTTTAAATTTAAACTGTTTGACCTTCATAAAGAACATCCTGTGTTTTCATTGGCTAACAGGGATAACACTTCCTTCAACTTGTGCGCATGATAGAAATCTGATGTCAGTGAACTTTCATTTAAACACAGTGTTGCTTGTATAGCCATGGAGCATTGAGATGGAAAGAGAATTTTTATTTTTTAGTAAAGAAAAGTAAGAAAACTTGAGTATTAGGAATCTCTTAAATACTGTAACATACTCTAAATACTGTAAGGAGATTACATAAAGGTTAAGTACACAAGCCTGTGTGTATTTGTAACAGAGAAGTGGTTTATAGCTCCATGGGTTAATACAGAAATGGAATGGATTAAAGAGGGAAGATTTTGGCCATGCTGAGTTCAGTTAAATGCAACATTGGGGATGAGACATACAACATCATGGGGCTGAATGCATGGCATATTGGAACTTATGAGTTTCAAGGGATTTGGTCATGAAGGGAGAGGAATCAACATGAGGCAGAGGCAGGGGTTGTAAGGGTGACATGAGGAGTTGTGGGAGATAGTACCATTGAACATGTTTGGTTTTGGGAAAGAATAACATCCAGTATTTAGTTTGTTCATGCATGTGGAGAGAGGATGAATATGGAAGAGTGTGTCATTTGATCAAGGGATACTGTAGCACCACTGAGGTGTTGGTCAACATAAAGAAATTAATGAGCTTGAGGAGACTGAGGAATATTGCACAATGAACAAAAATGTTTTATGTAGCACAATTAAAACATTGAGTAGTATAATGCACCCCTCACTCAAGTTTTGCATTTGTGACAATCATGCTTCTTTTGAGTACACATCTGACCAAGTTATTATTAAACTGGAAGTTGAATGATATATGTTTTACTGATGAACTTTCAGATATTTGATTTTATTTATAATTATTTTATGGTCATATCTCTTTGGTTTCTCATCTAAATCAATGTAGAAATAATAAGAAAGGGAATATTAAAGATGAAAAATTATCCACAGATTTCCCACAATGTGTTTATTTCTAAATATTTCTTACATAGGAGTTACACTTGAATTTGTGTCTTACATATTTCTTATGTGAGACTGGCTTCAATTGTGTTCTTACATGGAAAGTTTGTCTAATTGTTGATAGAGGTTGCAAAAGAGCTTGTCAGATTGTTGACGAGCTCATTGGAAAGCTCATCTATTTTAATGAGTTCGTCAGATTATTGACAAGCTCGTCACAAGCTTGTCCAGTTGTTGACAAGCTTTTGGCAAGCTCGTCTATATTTTCTGAGCTCGTCGGATTATTAACGAGCTGGTCATAAGCTTGTCCAGTTGTTGACGAGCTCATCTATGTTTTGCGAGCTCGTCGCGAGCTCATCAACAATCTAACAAGCTCGCAACGATCTCGTTTTTCGTTGACGAGCTCGTTTTTTGTTGACGAGCTCGTCTTATTGTTGACCAGCTCGTGGCGAGCTCATGGCCATGTCTTTGGGACATTCTTAAATGTAAAAGAAAAGTGATGCATTTTTGTAATAATTTTCAAAAACTTTTATTTATTTTCTCTCTTCAACAAGGTTATTATGTACTTATTTACCAATCAGAATCACAATGAAAAGTAAGTTTGAAAATTGCAAAATAAATTGACATTGACTTTTTTTTTCTTCTCAAGAATATGTCTTCTTACATTTATTCTTATGCAGAAAGGGAATGTTTCATCACACACAGAAATTAATTAAGTTACTGTATGTTTGATTTTACTTTTCAAGACTTTCAAGTTGATCACTTTATATTAAGTAAAATTACCCTAGCTATCATCACTACAGTATTTCAGTCACACTTAAGGTTCCGACATACTGTAGTACTGAAAATCTCAAGTTTTCACAAAAGCCTAATGTTAAGTTTGTAACATTTTTTTGGGAACATGTTGTAGAAAATATTAGCTTACACAAGCAATTAAGTTTAATGTTAAGTTTGTAACATTTAGTTTAGGAACATGTACAAAATATTAGCTTACAAGCTTGCAAGCAATTGTGTAATAACTTGCATAAACTCTCAAAGAAATTGTGTTAGCTTGCACAAGCTAACAAAATTTGTGATGTTAGCTTGCACAAGCTAGAAATATTTGATGTTAGCTAGCGCAACCTAACACAATTGATGTTAGCTTGCAAGCTAGCTAAAAATTTGATGTTAGCTTGTGCAAGCTAGCAAAATTTGATGTTAGCTTACGCAAGCTAGCATGAATTTGATGTTAGCTTGCGCAAGCTAGCAAAAATTTGATGTTAGCTTGCAAGCTAACAAAAATTACATGCTAGCTTGCGCAAGCTAGCAGAAACTTCATGTTAGCTTGCGCATAAGCTAAATGTTAGCTTGCACAAGCATGCGCTAGCTAGCATATGCAAGCATGCGCTACTAGCAAGCTAGTGCTAGCTTGCTGCAAGCTAGTGTTAGCTTGCTGCAAGCTAGTTTTTCTATAAGGGTTCTTTTGAACTTGTTATTGTAATATAATTCAGGCATGTTTTAGTATAGTTTTCATGTTCTTTGCCACTATGTTACTTTAAGATAAAAAGTAAAATTGAATCTTGTAAATAGATTTTACAAGGCTGGAAAATATAAAAACAGACAAATCTGATTGAAAATTGGCCATTTTAGTATTATTTGGGAGATATTCTGTCAAAGATGCATTTGATAATCTATTTTTAGTTTTTCCTTTAAGTGTACTTTGTCAAAAAATACAATAAGACTGCCATTAGATTGTGCTTTATGCACATGGTGATCCTGGTTAACCACCCCTATTAACCGTGTTGATGTTGGTGGTTAACGTTATTGTTCTCTATTTTTTTTAATTTACAATCATATCAAAGAGTAATAATGTGTTAAGAATTTCCAGTGACTGAAATGGTAAGCTTTCAGAAATATCATCTTTATTTTTTTTTTTAAAGTCAATTGCTTTTTAATTTTTTTATTTTAGTTATGTTTTAGTCTGCTGGTATATCAGATGTCCTGTCTAAGTGATGATAACAAGATCTCCATCATTAGTCTCAAAGTTTACATGGTCATTACTCTCCTGTTTAAAAGTTTCTTTCTGCCTTTTGGTTCATCCTGAGAAGCATTATCAAGAAGCTACAGCCTTCCAATATTTATTTATCTTTTAACAACAAATTCCAAGTGTAACAGTCCTTGAGGCTTGAAAATAGTATATTGAATTTAAAGGTTATGTCCATTCCCAAAATTTGAGAATTTTTCATTATATACAATGTTTTTGATTAATGTAATGCCAAGTTTTCTGTAAATATCAGTTAGTATGAAAAGTTCTTTTCCAGTTAGATTTGTGGGCATAGTTCAGAATCTAAATATTTTATTAAAAATCTGTAACAGATGATTAAAAACAATGGATTTGCATAAGATCTCATGCAGGTCTTTTCCATTCATACATACATCACATCACAGATTGCATATGAAAGACCCCAAAAAGATATACAGAAAGAAAAAAAAACCGTTTTACAATAGTCAATAATTAAACCATTTTGATTCTGTCTTTATGATGTTGAATGAACAATTCTGCTAGTTTTACCTGTACATGGATTTTCATGCTCATATCAAAATATTTTTAGAAAGAAACATTAAAAATGATCATTATAGCAGTTTATAGTAACTTGAGTTGAATCTTGTTTGTTCAATCAAATGAGATTATTTTATGATATAAGTAGAACTCTTTATCCTAATTTAACTGATCTTCATAAGAGAGTAATGAGTGAGATGAATTGTGCCCTGGCTTGATTTTAATTAAATACCCTTAAGCTAGATAGGTATTAACTAGTGCAACTCATTTTAATCGGCTTCCTTAGCAGTGATGTGTAAAACATACGCAGTGTTATTCTAAGATAATGGTCTTGTTTGTTTTGCAAAAGTGGATTTTATTGGATAATGAGATTGTTTGTGATGTGGTTCATGGCAGTTTCGTGCTTGGTTTCTTTGACTTGTCATGCAAAGGCTATGTCATTGCTGCATCATTGATCAAGTTTAAGTACTTAAAGCAGCTAAATTAGATTGTTTATCACGTACCTATCTTATTCACAGGTGGTTGAAGTCATTTCAGCTGATTGTCCATTTTCTTGAAAACATCTTATTGGCTGTTACTTACCTCATGGTGACATCTTACTGTTTTTAAAACTATGCCTCATTACATTTATTTGTGTCACTCATATAATTTTCCATAGAATAAGGTGGAAATGCTTTAGTGGAAATGTCATCATTAGTGTCTGGTTATCTTGGTTAAATTGTATATCTTGGTTATCTTATGGAGATGTATCACATCAAGGTATCTTGGTTATCTCATGACGATGTGCCACATCAAGATATCATTGTTATCCTGTGAAGAGGTATCACATTAAGGTATCATGGCCATCTTATTAAGATATTTCATAGCAATGTATTTTGGTTATATGATAAAGATGTAGCACACCAAGGTATCTTGGTTATCTGATAAAAATGTATCACATCAAGGTATCTTATGAAGATGTATCACACCAAGGTATCTTGGTAATCTGATGAAAATGTATCATATCTATGTATCTAGGGTATTCTTTGAAGATATATCAAATCAAAGTATCTTGGGTATCTTATGAAGATGTATCACACCAAGGTATTTTGGTTGAGGTATCTTGGTCAAGCTATCTTGGTTATCTTATGTGTATTTTGGTTATATGATGAAGATGTATCACATCAAGTTATCTTGGTTATCTGATGAAGATGTATCACATCAAGGTATCTTGGTTATCTTATGAAGATGTCCCATTAAGGTTTCTTGGTAATCAAGTGAAGATGTATCACATCAAGGTATCTTGGGTATTTTATGAAGATATATCCCATGAAGGTTTCTTGCTTATCTTATGAAGATGTATCACATCAAAGTATATTGGTAATCTGGTGAAGATGTATCACATCAAGGTATCTTGGTTATTTTATGAAGATATATCACATCAAGGTATCTTGGGTATTTTATGAAGATGTATCCTATGAAGGTATCTTGGTAATCTGGAGAAGATGTATCACATCAAGGTATCCTGGTAATGTGGTGAAGATGTATCACATCAAGGTATCTTGGTAATCTGGTGAAGGTGTATCACATCAAAGTATCTTGGGTATCTTACGAAGATGTATCCCATTAAGGTTTCTTGCTTATCTTACGAAGATGTATCACATTAAGGTTTCTTGCTTATCTTATGAAGATGTATCACATCAAAGTATCTTGGTAATCTGGTGAAGGTGTATCACATCAAGGTATCCTGGTAATGTGGTGAAGATGTATCACATCAAGGTATCTTGGTAATCTGGTGAAGGTGTATCACATCAAAGTATCTTGGGTATCTTACGAAGATGTATCCCATTAAGGTTTCTTGCTTATCTTACGAAGATGTATCCCATTAAGGTTTCTTGCTTATCTTATGAAGATGTATCA
This sequence comes from Chiridota heheva, assembly GCA_020152595.1. Lineage (NCBI taxonomy): Eukaryota > Metazoa > Echinodermata > Holothuroidea > Apodida > Chiridotidae > Chiridota > Chiridota heheva. The sequence goes on from JAIGNY010002021.1 coordinate 877,401, forward strand.
CATCAAAGTATCTTGGTAATCTGGTGAAGATGTATCACATCAAGGTATCTTGGTAATCTGGTGAAGATGTATCACATCAAGGTTTGTTGGTAATCTGGTGAAGATGTATCACATCAAGGTTTGTTGGTTATCTTAAGAAGATGTGCCACATCAATGTTTCATAATTATCTAATGATGATGTCACATCAAGGTGTATTGGTTATATTATGAAGATGTATTACATCCAGGTATAGTGATTATCTCATAAAGATGTATCACATCTCTCCCATACACATACTCTTTCAAATAGAAGTTTTAAGACAGACATTGCATTTGATAAAAGGACCCCATTTTGTGCAGGAAACCTATGGTCTTGGTATTTACCCCACCCCCACACATGTTCCCACTTCAAAATAAAAGTCCTGTTTTTCTGTGTCTTCTATTAAAAAGAGAAGAAAGTAAACTATATGATCAGAAGTTATATTTTTCAACACAGTTGATTGAAAATGTCAATAAGCACCTGTTTTTAAAAGTTATGATTGAGCATGCAGAAAATAAGGTCATGCAAAGTTAATATGAAATGCCATTAAATGAAAATATTGTCTACACCTGCTTTGGGCTTCTTTCAGTTCAAACATCACTTGTCTTGAATTGTTTGCAAAATGTCAAGGTTACCCCTTGTCTGGAGAGAATGATACAGAAATGTAATTGTTTGTAATTGTCATCGGTGGAGGAAGTCCTTTGAAGTGTCAGAATGTTGTTTGCATTTGGAAAAAGGAAAAAAAACATTTTGCTGACAATGATTGTTCATTTTGAAGTTCAGGCAATAAGGGGGTGAAATCTTATTTTTTCAGAGCATTGGTGTGCATTAGAAGTCATATTTGTTTCAATATAGATTGTTTGGTTAGGAAGAGAAAAAGAAAGTTAATACATTGTGACACAGTTGTCTGTAAACTTAATGGACATGCAAAACTCAGAATTTACCCATCAGTTCTTAGATTTGTTGATATTAACTAATTTCTGAATTGGCTGATTGGCAAGCATTGTTTTGAGATTGTTATTGGTACTATTAACATTATGACCCATTTTGGCATTACTGAAATATTATGATTGCATGATATTAGTCATTTGTGCGGGGTTGAGATGAGAGGGATACATGTTTTTTTGTATTACTCTTTTGAACTTTTTGAACAAATGGGACAGAAAAGCAATTAAATTATTGTTAGCACATATGATTTCAGGTTAAGTGGCCACTACCATGGAACAGGAATTCATTCCAGATTACATAATGGACATGTTTTTAAGTACAATTTCTCTCAATCATTTATAAAAAAGATGCAGAAAAGGAACTGATCCTAGATTTTCCTGCTTTTTGCACCAATTTTTCCGAAAAAGAACTGTCTTTGAAAATTGGTTTTGGTGACTTACTCTTTCCATTAACACACTTCTTTGAGGTGGTCCCAATCATTGACCCAAAACCCATCAAAGAATTCAATCAATTGATTTTTGAATGAACAAAAGGCTTGAACTTGTTGACTAGGACATAAAGGAAATTGATTATTCTATAATGTTTTAAAATGATACGTATCCTCCATGATCAGGGTGTAAATACCAGGGGGTGGTGTGGGGGTTGGTTGGTAAAAATATTGATTATTAACCTATTTACAGGGAGGCACTTTTTTTTTTTTTTCAGCTCAAACCATACTCACAGTGTGAGTTGAGGTTATCAAATCGTACTTGAAACCCCATATATGCCTGTAGTAACTTTTCTCTATAAAACGCATATCCTCTTAAGTTTGTAAACCATTGCTCTTAAAATCTGGCTCAGGCAAGACATTTTCATGTTCTATGTGTGGTGTATCATTTTTCTAAAAGTAAATCATTGTAATTTTTGAGTTAATTATAGCTTGGAAAAGGTGCATTTTTTCAAGGAGTTGCCATGACAACACAACCTTTCCTAGCAGGACTATCTTTGATCACTGAAGTACTCATCATTCATGAACAATTACCAGGAATCATAACCATGTGGTATATGATCCATTTCTTGTTTGAAAAAAGTATTCAGCTTGGACCTGATTTTGTGTGACTGAGGACAAGTTAAAAGAAAAAATACTTTTATCTCTATACATTGTTTCCAGTCATTATAGTTACCTCTGGTTCCAACTATGGAGCTCATTTTGCAGTATAGTAACTCAATGTTTCAGCTTACAACAATATCATTGCTGCTATTAAGATTGTTTTATAGACCATAAGATTCAGGGCCTTATTTCAGTCCTGAGGTTGAATTGACCAGTCAAGAGACAAGAGCATGTGTACTGCTACTATATTGCAGCTGTTAAACAAGAGTTTTGGTATTTTATAAATTCATATAGGACCATTCTCTTTTATGTTACATGTGTAACCAACCAGAGAATCACCCCGGTGGAATCCTTGAAGACCCCAGAGGTCCACCTGGGGGCCACTCTCTGTTATGTTTTGTTTGTGACCAACCAGAAAATGGATCCCATGGAGATCCCAGGGATCCATCGGGGCCATTCTCTATTATATAACGTGTGTGACCAGCCGGAGAACAGCCCTATATGATTTGGTAATTGATAACTGTTATTTAAAAACAGATTTTCCATCATTTCTAACCTTGATGAAACCGTCCCAAGATTTATGTGAATTTCAGCTCTTTTAGAAATGGTTGAGGGGTGTGCAAACTTCAAAGACAAATCAAAAACATATTTTCATTGATTTCTTTCAAATGCACTGGTGAAATTTTAGTATACTGGTGAAGCATACAACAGAAGAGAATTACCCGCGGAGATATTATTGCCATTTTGGGTGCCCCATCTTTGACCCCGCCTCCCAAGCACAGTTTCAAAAAAGTGCTGGTAGAGTAAGGGTTAATTAACCTGCAACAAGTGTGCCAACTCAAAAATATGTGCAGCATGGTCCCGGTGGACGGCTCACTGGGTCACTGAAATGGAACGAGCCTGACTCTGCTGCTCGGAAGTCATAGGACCCTTCAATAATCAGCCTGTGCTTAACCCTTACTCTACCACACAGCGATATTATCACCATTTTGGGTGCCCTATCTTTGACCTCTCCTTCCAAGTGTGTTTCAAAAAGTGCTGGTAGAGTAAGGCTTAAACAATATCTTCAGACAACTTAGTTTGAAAACATCTCAATGAAAATTGGACTGTCTGTCACGTACAGTTTGTATGATGAAAATGTGAAATATGAATATAGAAAGCTGCATTGTGTGTAAGTGAATAAATATATCTCCTGATCGGAATCATGTACCAGGCTGCTGCTAATGCTTGACTTGTTTGTAGTAAAAACGACACAGAAACTTATATTTACAATTTGCAAAATATCAAATTGAACGTGCCAAAATATTGGTTATGGCAGCCAACTAATATTCCAATATACTGAACTATCAATCTCTTGCATTGGTTGAGCTACAACATCACTGATGTCTAGTTTTAGATTGGATGCTAAATCGAGGCTGTCAGTAAATCGATTTTACACCCCAGTAAAAATGGTCTGTTAATGTGGCTGTCTGTGATACATATAATCCACATCGAAAATGGGCTTTGTCTTGAGGACTGGTTTGCGCTGGTTTGCATGAGAATCAAGTGTGTTATATTCTTTTGGTATAAACTTCCTCCCGCATTTGTATTATTTAGTTGAAACAGGGATCTGTTATTTGGCCCAAATCAATTTTACCCTATTTTTGTAATAGGTTTATCTAATCAATAATAATCCGTTGAAAAACGACCCATTAGGCATGGGCGTGTACGGGACCCACATTACATTATTTTTCCCAAATGTTTTTTTCTGATTTCAAACTAAATTTTTCTCAATTGAATGACATCTTATTCCAAAATTTCCCGACTGAATACCATTATACAACCCAAAACGATTTAATTTTTTTGTCTGGGAGAGAGAAGGAGGGAGGGGGTTGCTTTTCATTTCTTGCCATTTTCTCTGTCCATTTTACCCAACTGCATCCATACATTTTGCCGACTTGTCCCATTTTCTTCAATCAAGGACTGCAGCCTCGGCCCTCCCACTCGCCTCATACGCCTATGCTGTTAGGGGTTATGTCCGGCTCCGTCTCACTTCTTGGAAGAAAATTAAGGCCAGGAACTGTCATCATATTCATTTTTACTTGTCAAACGCTATAAGCATGATGATACCGTACATAATTGAAAAATATTTTCATAGGCCTATATGTTTCCATTGCAAATATTAACAAATCAAACAAATCATCATACCTGTTGAAGAAATTATAAGTATACCTATAAGTAAATTATAAGCATACTAACCCTTTCTCAGTAAAGACTTTCTTGGCAAAGAAATCATGCATGAGCTTTTGTTTCTTTATGATGATCGCCCAGGCAGACGACAACACTTTTATGCACTGAGGGAGCACTGTTTTATTTATATAATTTATAGAGACGCAATTTAAAGAAATGGAGTGTGATATATTGATGTATAAATGTAATAATGATTACCCCAAATTATGGTAACACATACTGCAATCGGCTATGCAGATATCATGGATAGCTGAATGGTCGAAATACTAATAAGAGCATTAATATAATTCAAGCATTAATATGGCTGTGGATAGTTATTTATCTCAAAATAATGATGACTGTTTTATTACGTAAGGCGGGTCAGATTATTAAGGGGTGCAAAACACACAATTTAATATCATGGGAGAGGGGGTGGGGAAGTCATGGTAATGACAATTATTTATGGGCAATTAATTTCCCCCCTCCCCCCCCCCCCTCCCAACTGCCACTGCTTTTCAGTATTGCCTTTGTGTTGCATCCAATCGAGATCTGTGGGGTATTATACTGTTTCTGCGATGCAGCTGTAAAACATGAAAGTTTGAATTTGATTGAATTCTGGACAGTCAATCTTCACTTCATTAATCTATTTGTATTGTAAACTTTGCAATGAAATAAAATACATATCCCATCCTCCTCACAAGTGAAGACTTATATGAATAAAACAGAAAATTAAATTGGTGAAAGTAATCTCTTACCTTAAAATTAATAGATAAAAGTCTAAGAGGGAATGATATTTATATGCAAGTAGCTGGGCATATGAAACATACAGGATTTTTCCCATGAGTTTTGGCTTTTTTATATAGTAAAGAATTAAAGAAGAATCATATTGGTAAAAAGAAACATGTCGATATATACTGTTTAGGATTGATTGCATTCTAAATATTCCACTGGGTTTATTGAAAAGCAGTAGGTGCATTTTTAATTTAACAATTTTGTGATGTCATATCTGCACTTCAAAGACATTTGAAAAAAATTTCTTTGAAAGAATTATTTCTGTAAAAATATTATGTATATGAACAGCCCGAAAACATTTTCTTGTGTTGTATCATTTATCATTGAATTGAGTATTTACACAAAAAATATTACCCAATGGTTTAGAAAGAGTGATTTAACTTTCAAAGATTTACATAATTCAAGGATTATATTCTTTTGAGAATTTAAAGCTCTTTCTAGTGAAAATAAAATCTCTGCATGACCATATCCTTTAATGAATAGCTGCAATTGTAATAAATGTATCTCACAAATTTACCCAAAACAGCCATTATAAATTTGACCAAAGAAAACACAATTAATATGCAGTGGTGTAGTTTTATCATGAATGTTTTACATGGGAAGAAATTGTGAAAAGGACAAATTAGTTTCAGTTGACTTCCGTCCAAGTTAGTGGAAATGTGAAAAATTAATTTCGTAGTTGAAAATGACACAGCATTTGATAACCTATAGTCACTCGTGCATGGGCAAGTCATTGTGTTAAACTGCTAAGGAGCTGTAGCACATACGTGATTAGTGCTCAGTGAATTAGGAGGAAATCTTTTAATGGATGTGCTATTTGATGGGTGAAAGTAAAAAACTGAAAAGTAAGATAGTTTGAAGGGAAAATTCTGACACCATTATTGAAATTCAGGAAGCAATTTGTTGAAAAGTAAAAGGAATTATGCTGAGTTACTAAAGATAATAATGTGCATGTGATTTTGGTGGCTGGCTTAATGAATAGATCATTCTCTGAGTTTAGTAACCTTTTAAAATGAAGCATCAAATTGGGAGAGCTCTTGGATATATTCATTTCCCATCAAAATGTGAAAGTGGCAGACATTTAGTTTTGGAAATAACAGATACAGATCAAATTTCATTGCTCAGAAATCTTCTTCAAATTTCTTCTCTTAATTTGAATATTTGCAAAATATGAGAATGTCTTGAGCTTGTTTATTATTTGCTCGTTTCTCATTTACAAACTAGCTCGGTTCTCATTTACAAACTAGCTCGTTTCTCATTTACAAACTAGCTAGGTTCTCATTTACAAACTAGCTTGTTTCTCATTTACAAACTAGCTCGTTTTTCATTTACAAACTAGCTCGTTTCTATTTTACAAACTAGCTTGATTCTCAAACTAGCTCGGTTCTCATTTACAAACTAGCTCGTCTCTCATTTACAAACTAGCTCGTTTCTCATTTACAAACAAACTCATAACCACACAGACGTTGCTTGGATGGCATGATGATCTGGTATCAGAGAATGCATATAATCCAATATGTAGCTGATTCTGTAAAAAGTTGAAGTATATAGTGCCCATAAAGCTTTACATGTCTTGTAGTTATAAAGATCAAAGACTTACACAAACAAATGGAAACAATGAATGCATCTTTCCCCTCATTTGGACTCTTATGTAGGTCATAGTTTGCGCTTTCAGCCATTTTGCTTTTGAAATAACATAGAAATCCACTTGGGAGCTCTCAACTATATGCTATCACCCGTTAAATGTCATGTTGAATGACATCTTTTCTTTGAATTCATACCCAATTTCCCGCTTTTGTCTTTTCTCGTGGGACCCAGCGACAGGTTTATTGAGTGCTCTCCCATATGCTCAAGTTGCAGAGAATTAGATGTGCGTTATTTGCACCTCTTTACAAGAGTCCCATTTTGTTTGTGTCACTGAAACTGTGTAATTTGATGCGTTTCTTTTTAACTGGAACTCAGACAGGTACATTTTATTTGATAGAATCACTGGGTTAACATGATTTGAATCGTATTTCTTCATGTTCTTTCCCAACTGAAGCAAGCATTTAGAGCGGGGGCCTAATTTCTTCGATTATGTTGATAAAAAAGATAATGTAATTTCGATGGAGACTTTATTACTTCTTAGCACCCTCATAATCATTTTGAGCTGATCAAAGCTGTATTAAACATAACACTTGCATGCTACCGCAGACTCTGAGTGTGGGCAGCATAATTTTTATTCCCAGGAGTGTTTAGGGCAATTTGCATTTATTCTGTTGAAAATTAGACAGTGATTTAGAAGGATTTTCAACTGATATCAATGCAAATTGTCCTAAACACTCCAGGGGAAAGAAAAGAAAACATATGCGTGCGGGCATCTGTGACACCTAATGTGTTTGTACCGTTGTACGTACATAGTAAATTTACGTACTGTTGTACGTGCATGCCTGTCTACTGCCGGCAAGTGTGTTAGAATTCAAAAAGAAGATAACAAGAATGTCACTTGTTCATTCTTCTTTGTGTAAAAAAAAAAAAAAATGCCCAAAGCGCCAAACATGTCCAAGGAACCATGCCAAAAACAAGGCTTCTGGGAGGGGATGAGGATCGAGGTCCTTGGAGAAATAAAGCTTCAGTCCCCCTAAGAAAAAAATTGTTCCTACGCCACTGGTATGATCATAAAGGATCACTCAGCGAAAATTTTAGGCTGTAATATTCTGGAATCTCTAGAATATTCAACATATTTTACATGCACATCATGGTATTGATAACATTTGATATGAATGTTCAAACTAACCGTAGTTATTTCTAATGAATTCTTAAGTAATATTTCACTGACACGTCACACTAGTATCAAAAATTAGACCTGTGTTATTTTAGTATTGCCGTGACATAGCAAACAATTAAAACACTCACTTTTTGACTTAAGAGTTCTTTAAATATTGTGAGATATCAGAATGTTGTTTTGTTCATACAGTTTTCCTAATTTCTTTAGATGCCCATCTTTGAATTTTCAATAAACATTTTCACTTAGTGAATATTAATTAAATTTCATTCATATACATTAAAGATGTGGTATCATCGCTTTACTGCAGTCATAGCTGTGCTAAGGAATATGGTCTTCATTGGTGGGGGAGGGCAAAAAGATAGCTACAACACTAGTTCAATGGTAAAAAATTGACTTAGTTGAGGGGGTACCATGTAGGTCACTGCAACATTGGGGTACATGTGCCATGCCCCCGGGTTCCTACGCCTATTACTGCAGTAGATATTTTACACAAGTAATATTCAAATAAACTTAGGATATCTTTAAAGCTTGATATTGCCTGAACGAAACAAGCTCTGTTTGTCTTTTGTCCTTCAATTTATTTGTTTGTTTTTTCACGTTATATACATTAAAGAAAATCAGTAACAATGTATGTGTAACAAGATTGTAACAAAGAAAATATTAAGAAAAATAAGATTTTTACCAATTATAATCAAAAGGTATGGTGTTAAAAGAAGTGACATGTGCGCTAAAAAATTCCTAAGAGCTTACTGGTAACTGATAGAATTTCCACTCCCTTGGGGGAAAAAAGAAATAGAAAAATGTATTTACAATAATCATAATCCTAAGTAAAGCTATACACAACACCTAAACACCCCCTTCCTCCTTTTCCCCATACACACACATACATATCACCCATTGGTTTGAATTTAAATTTAAATTTACAATAAAAATGAATAAGTTTCAATAAAATAGGATTTCAGTTTGCATTTTCATTCTTGGACAAAATTAGTTATTGCTTTTTTAAGCCCCTTGTACCCTATCAATGTAATGTCAGTATATGATATTGAAAAACTTCTCATTAACACACAGATTCCTGGAATAATAAGGAAAAACATTTAATTTCTACAGAATGATACTAAATATATAAAACTTTCTCCACGACCACACATGTTTTGTCCAATGTACTTAGGCGTGATTTCTACAATCCCTCCTTTCACATGATCAATATGTTCGAAGCCGTGATAATTAAATTACCACTTAATTACTAAATGAATATCTTGCCCCCACCCCCTTCCTCTCCACCAGGTGACTTGACTCGACAAAAAATGCAGAGAATATAATTTGTCGTAACTTCCGCTACTCTATACAAAATGTTTTATATTTCATGTTCCTTCAAAATAAAGCAGTATAATACATACAATTTGACAATAGCTTTGATTTACTTTCAGTCAAAAACATACACTCAGACAATCTTGGACAATCTTGTCGTGTTTTAAGCCCCTTGTACCCCGCCTCAATGTTGGAGTTAAAGAGGATCGTCCCAGGACACTTTCATTTCAAGCAACATTGAAATGGGGTAGAAGGGAAAAAGTGTTACAATAATTTTGTCCAAGATTGTCTGAGGTGACGGGATTAACACAGGTATATCTGGAAATGTATCAAATAACACAGAGTAGAAGAGTTCAAGTTTCGGCATGATATTAAAGCAATGAATGTTGTATTCCAGAAATGTAGTCAGTTGTTGATTAGTTGGATTCATTTTCTATGTTCTTGTATATATTACCTCTCTTAATCTAAGTGCTGAAAAGTATAAAGATAGAATTGATCGAAATATATACTACAGCTGCATACTACAATTCATTCATTTGGTATTAGTTTCTTGCAGTACATAAGGGGGGAGGGGGGGGGGCAAGTATGGAACATATTGCTTATTATTTTTTGAAGTTTTAGGCTCTGATAGTGATGGGGGCAGGGGGGGTCCAAACAATGCTACATGAGAGAGATGTATGTAAGTTGCTGATGGTTGTTAATATTTAGCCATCACATTAGAATTACGGCTATACCGCTTAAATACATTGACATATACTAGACTTTGACTATATTATCCACACTTCACATGTTCACTTCAGGGTTTCGGGCTTATGCGATGTCATTTGTTTCTTAATTATTTGATGATTGTTCCTTGGAAGATGCAGCGTGCCTGTGGGTGGTTGGTGGTTGAGCCTAATGGTATCAATTTAATGGAATCATTGTAACTTGTCATATTTATGCTACTGTTAGTAGAAAGGTGTGTACCGATTCAAAGGTGTGCGGGGGAGGGGGTGGAGTGGAGTGGAGTGGGGGGAGGGGGGTCGAAATGATATATGGGATGTATATTAGAGAAGTATATTAGAGAAGATGTTGGATGTTCCTAATGTTTACCCATTGCGATAGAAGTATACAAATTTCAATCATAAACAACAATGACACAATTACCTGCAGGGGTTTTCAATGTCCAAAGCTTCTCTCAAGCGCAAACAATTGAAGGTTAGGTATGACGCACTATACTCAATGCACCACAGATATAACGTCTATTCTCCGCATACCCTAATATTTTAAAAGGTTTATGTCACTTTATCTTTGATCTGTTTTTTTGTGGAACACCTTGAACTAAAACTTACTTTGCAAAGACCGCTTGTCGTGCAACTGTTTCATAATTTATACATTTTATATTGAGAGGTGCAGTCTGAATTGTTTGCAATGACCGTGTATGATATTGAAGAAAAAAAACTGCCAATTACACACATATTCCTGGAATAATAAAGGAAAATGTTAAAGTCCTACTGAAGGAAAATAATTATAAACATTTCTCCATGACCACACATGTTTTGTCCATTGTACTTAAGCGTGATTTCTACAATTCCTCCTTTCACATGATCAACATTTTCGAAGCTGTGAGGAATATATTATCACTTAATTACTGAATGAATATCTTTTAGAATTTAATGCCCCCCCTCTCCCCACCCGTTCTAGGTGACTTGACAAAAAATGCAGAGAATATAATTTGTTGTAACTTCCGCTACTCTATACAAAATGTTTTATATTTCATGTTCCTTCAAAATAAAGCAATATTATACATACAATAAGTTGACATCCTATCAGCTTTTATTTATTTGGAGTCAAAAACATACACTAGCCCAGACAATCTTGGACTAAATCAGTTGCCATGTTTTTAAGCCCCTTGTACCCCGCCTCAATGTTGGAGTTGAAGAGGATCATCCCAGGACACTTTCATTTCAAGCAACATTAAAATGGGGGTAGAGGGAAAAAGTAAGACAACAATTTTGTTCAAGATTGTAGACTGAAGGGAAACTGAAGTAGTAATGTTTGAAGGGATTGAGTTCCAAATATTTATTTTTGCAGTTTCTTAAACATAATAATTAATGCATTATTACAAGAGCAAGGAAATATGTGAAGTCTGGAGGATGTATTCTAGGAATGAATATTATTATCTACAGTATGAAATCCTTGAACCCCTGCATACATAATGGACATGTCCGGCCACTGATCTAAACCTTTAATTGGACCATTGGTTATAACCAATATGGCAGCTTTTAATAACATTGTTTACCTCGATCTTTCGTTTTAATTCAAATATGCTCATTAAAGTCTTCTCCTAATATTAAATGAATTTCTTTTAAAGCTGAACATTTAGTTTAATAATATTTATGACACTTGACCTTCCACTAGTTTCTCCATCCTATAGATGCCCTTCTGATGTAACCCTCATGGGTTCCTTTGTTGCCACAAAAGGACTGAGTGCTTTTCTCCCTTTTTATTCACATTTCTGTGCTGTTTAAGTATAGGGAGATCTCTCTGGACTGAGGTGAATCTGTAGTAAGTAACATAATGAAGGCATCAGTGGTTTGCTGTAGTCAGAAGGAAGGGGGGGGGGGGCTGTAGTCAGAAGGGAGGGGGGCAATTGCTCAAATGACTCCATGCTATATTTTCAAATTTAAAACGCAAGAGGAAATCAAAAAAAAGAAATTGCTACTGTTCTTCAAATTTTCAGAAAATTGAAGTTTTTATGTTTTATATAGCTAGAAGCTTGTGCAGGTGCTTAAACATTTAAAAAAAATAAGGGCCCGCTTGGTGTGAACACATGCTGCATAAGATCCACCAATACAACACATCCTCATTGTCCATATGGTAAATTTCTTGTTGTTCCATCGGTCAGAATTACCCCTGATGAGAGACATTTTATCACCACTTAATATGTTAATTCACTTAAGCATGCCCCTGGACAAAATGTCTTGGCCCAGTAATGAAGTAGATAATATGCAGTATAATAGGCACACCAGTGCTGTTGCAATAATGCAGCATATTGCTAGACCATATCTGGTTTTATCCCAGTTAATGCTTTGTTGAATATGCTGCAGTGAAAACAAAATGACCAAAGTAAAATATTCTGTCTATCATTTGTCTGTTATGTAGATTTTAACAAATTCTTAGAAAATGGTATTTGAAGGATTATAGCCCCTGAATGAGTGAGTCCAGGTTAGCAATATCAGGGCAAATGATATGGATTCGTAATAACTATTTATCACTGTTTCATTTGCTCTTCAAAAATTCTGAGATTTTACTGCAACCTTTCACGGAGCAGTATGCGTGATCTCAAACTGTATATCATTTACAGTAGACTTAACAAATGTTGTGTGACAATGTCCATTTTGTCATTGCAGGCATGTTTACAAAGATTGCAGTTAGTGGGATATTTCTTGTATTACCAAATAGGGTGCTTAATGTACAAGGTACACATTTCTCTGTAAACTTAAAAATGGTTGAATTATTTGGCTTTATGTATTTTAACCCTGTAATTAGGGGAGGGGGCACTTCCATACTAAAGTGGTATGTGTGTGTCACCCAGGATTTGGACTGCAGTATGAGAGATTTTTTTTTAAACTGCAGTATGACAGTATATGATTTTGATACCTGCAGTACAAAAATAAGTGATTTATGATATCTGCAGTATGAAAATAAGAGATTCTTAATACCTGCAGTATGTTAATATGCAATTTGTTTTAGACCTGCAGTATGAGAGATTGGTTTTTTGATACCTGCACTACACAAATTTAGAAAAAAAAGCCAACTGCTCAGGCGGCACATGTATGTATATATATACCTCATATATAGAAGTGCCCCCAGAGTTTTAACCAGAATCGCCCCATACACTTTGATTGCAGTGCCTCATTTGAATTCGCTTTTGTGCTTCGCAATTCAGTTTTATTTAATTTCAAGGATGTTTTTAGCTTTTAATTTCTGAAAAAGGCTTTCAGTACCAGAAAGTACCAAGTAAGGTTTAAACATTATGAGATCATAAAGAGGCTCAACTGTATATAATAACTAGGACTGAGGATGATCATGTATTTCCAGTAAATGCAATGCGTAGGTGCAATTGGCAAAACCCTTACAACAATTCAGCTTACTTTAGGCTCTCCCATAAGTTATCATAGCTCCTACAAGCTCACCATTTGCTCATACGAGCTCATTGTTAGTGCACCCACTTGCAGCGAGCTTGTTGTTAATGCACCAACTAGCTGCGAGCTTGTCATTAGTGTTACCTGCTTGCAGCGATCTCGTCGTTAGTGCACCTACTTGCAGCGAGCTTGTCGTTAGTGCACCTGCTTGCAGAGTTCTCGTTGTTAGTTTACCTACTTGCAGCGAGTTCGTTGTAAGTGCACCTACTTGCAGCTAACTCATCTTTAGTGTACCTGTTCGCAGCGAGCTTGTCATTATAGTGCACGACTTGCAGCGAACTCGTTGTTAGTGCAACGAGTGACTTTAGCATCAAATGAGTTTAATTTTGTTTTGCAAGCTGATAAAAGTTCCAAAGCTTGTTTCAGATTAAAAACTTGTAAAGGTTCCAATCGCGAGTTTTTGGCCACTAGTACTAGCTTGGCTAAAAGTGTTAGCTTATCGCAAGCTTGCTGAAAGCTAGTTTTTCTGTAAGGGTATAAGGATATATTCTTAATGCTACTGCAAATATGATTATCATTTTGAAGTTGATTTTATATAACACAATATGAAAATTATTGGGCGCAAGAAAAGATAAAGATATTTACTTTGATTCAATTTTGTAATTTGTTATTATACCAATATTTTACAGTATATTTTTTGGTACCATTGGCAGGTTTTGTTATTAACTCTTATTCAAAAAATTTCCTCTGATTACTCTTTTTTATTTAGGATATCCATCAATTTGTTCAGTTTCATATCCTTCAAAAAGAAATTTGTCTCTTTTAACCTTAGCAAAATATGAAACCTTTGTTGAAATTTCCTTCAAAAATTTAATTAAGAAGCAATTATACCCTAGACAAAAGAGCTCCATCAAACACTCTCCTAAAGGTAACCATCAATTTTCCATCATTTTCTTCCTTTTTATTTCAATTATTAAGTATTGGCCTTTGATACATTTTGTCAATAAAAGCTTTCATATAACACAATATGCCTTGCAACTCTGCATTTCTCTCCTTTGAAGTGACTCTTATGCCTTTTTTTATAACACCATTCTATCCATGACATTCAGCAATAATCTGTCTAGTCTTGTTAAATTCAATTAATGATGTCATACAGCAACGCTTCTTTTGAAGTTTCATTAGGATTCACTCATGTCTACCTCTGGCCATAGATTATTGATCATTCAATGAAAGCTCAAAATTAGTTCAGTGTAAAACTATGATCAAAATTTGCATGGATTGTAAGTAAGTGTGCCGCGAACTCCATCCTTCTTATTGTATTTTTGTTTGACAGAAATGTACGGCAACAAAGATGGTTCAGTACCCGCCACTTTTCAAGTTCTGTTCATGATTGGCTGGAAACCGGATGCTTCACAAGTAAGTAACAAATTGATTTGGTTATCAAACATCTCTCCCCTTTTGTTTAATCATGCAGTTAGTGCTTGGACATTAGGCAAATAAACCTGGCGGCACAATCGCTCCCTTAAGGAATTTGTTTCATAAAGAAGCGATAAGCTTGTTTCAGATGGGAGTTAGATTTTATCCAAGCAAATCAATAAAATCAAATATATTGGCCGTTATTTGAGGTCTTTGAACTTTTCTCATTACTGTAGCACCTTGCGATAATTTGCCATTATCCAATCAACTACCCTCTTGACTTTTACGACATCAGATATCACTCATGATATTTCAAATAAATTTCATGGTTATTTGCTTTATTTTTTTGAAAAATACATGTAAATTACTTGAAAATTCGATATTACTTTTTGACTGATCTGTACCAGTTAGTTTAATGATTTACTTATATATAGATTTAATTTGTCACTAATAAACATGCTAAGTTTTTGTTTCTTTTAATTTGCCAATAAATATAAGATTTATAAACCTTCAAATTTCTTCTCTTGTTGGAAACAAAAGTATGCAGTTGATAGATTTTATTCTAAATGTCACAGACTGTCACAGGTGTGAGGGTAACATTTTATTAGTGAGCGGCAAAGACAAAAGGATTCAACAAATATCAAGACATTTACAGTTTATGTTCTCCTCAAACATGAAAGCATTTCCTCTGACAATCTTGTTTGTCATAGTTATGCATTTAAAGGACTTCTGACACCTAGAGGCAGAGGTTTTATATAATGAATGACTCAAGCAAATAAATTTTAGGTCATATATTGCCCTCAAACACAGTGTTAATAACTGAATGATCAGAATATTCTTTCAAGTTCCAAATGAATCCTCTGCCCTGTCATTACACATGTTCTGGCCCTGCAGGATAACTCTATAGCTGCAAAACCTAGCTGGCCCACACAATAAGCTCAGGCTCGTAGCCAGGAATTTGAAAGGGTGATTCATTTTTTTGTATAAAAGAGCAAAAAATCTGTAAATTCTGAGTGCATGTTTTTTTATTTTTTCATTCCAAAAGGGCACTTTCTCAACAAAAGAGGGGTTCAGGTGTTTGAAAAGGGGTTCGTTTTTTATATAAAAGGGTAACAAACCTTGCAATTCAGGGTGCTTATTATATTTTTAGATATCAAAAGGGCACTTTCTCAACAAAAGGGGGTTTGTTCACTCAGACCAACTTCCCTGGTTATGGGACTGAAGCTCAATTATTTATTTACAAATGAAAAGTAGTGTTTACTGATGAAAAATCACTGAGTTTTCTGTGGTGTTTCTTAATTCTAGTAGGGTTCGTACCCACAGAAATATAGGTTCTTGTGAGGGGGAAGATGCTGATATAAAAGCTCATATGGCAAGACCATGGTGAGTTTGCCATTTCTTGGGCATGCATTCAACTTTCTGTATCATAAATTTTAATTTCAAAGATCTTGAAGCTAAATTGAACAGCCATACTTAAAGGTTAAAAAGCTTTTACGAAAATGTGATGTATTAGTAGACCTTTTAAAGGCATTAGGTAGAATGATCACTCTATCTTTTAAAATCAGAAACAGTACTGCCATTAACATTTTAAAAAAACACCTGAAAGCTGATGTCTTTGACAAACATTTCTTTCGTGTTTAAAGCACCAGTTGTGTTTCTTTGGAAGATTTGTGTGTCCCTTTTTTGTTGTTAAGTGCAGAGCATCTTTGGAGAATTTGTTGCTTTATATGTGTAGACATCATATATATATATATATATATATATATTTGAGAATATATATATATATATATATCATATATATATATATATATATATATATATATATATATATATATATATATATATATACTATATAATATATATATATATATATATATATATATATATATATATATATATATACATATATATATATATATACATATATATATATATATATATATATATATATATATATATATATATATATATATATATATATATATATATATATATATACATATATATATATATATACATATATATATATATATATATATATATATATATATATATATATATATATATATATATATATATATATATACACATATATATAATATATATATATATATATATATATATATATATATATATATATATATATATATATATATATATATATATATATATATATATATATATATATATATATATATATATATATATATATATATATATATATATATATATATATATATATGTAGCTAGCAGGGGTGGGGGAAGGGGGGGGAACAGTGGAAAATTTCTCCCCCCCCATTCTCCAAGTGTATATATTTTTTCTGCTATTCCTTTTTTTGTACATGGAAATCTGCATTGTAACAACCCAGGCTTTCTTTAGTCATATCCTAATTATATGCTTCTAACATTTTTAGAGAGCCGAGAGCATTTTGATTAATTGAACAAGGTACCAATATCTGAACACAAGAGCATTCATGGTGTAACCTAACATATACAGATGGATTTCTGCCAGGGACCTCCTGCTGCTTGTGGCCTCTGGGGACTTCAAATAAAGGGCCCAAAATGGGATTAATCAAATATACCACCTCAAAACTAAGTTGGAATGAAGAAGTACATCACACAGAGTACACATAATGGCCCTGCCAGACAAATTTTCCGCTGCATAGGGCCCGCCAGACACCCCAAAATGGCCCCCAAATTTGGGCTGGATCAACTATTGAAGGTACCAGAAACTAATTTAGAATTAATAGGTACACCCCACAGAGCACAGAATGGCCCCTGCAAGACAAATTATCAGCTGCATATGGCCTGCCAGATGCCACCAAATGGGGCCCATTTGCCCACTATCTAAGCATTGAACGTTTATACCAGTTCCACTACAAATCAATTATTGTGTGGTAAAGAATAGAGACTTACGGTTTTAATGCAAGCTCAGCTAAAAATCATTCTTTTTTAGCTTGATGTAACTGATCTTTATATTTAGCTTGATGTAACTGATCTTGGTATGAAGGGAGGAGGGGGTGAGGTGTAGGTTAAACAGGATGCCATGCTATAGATTCTTAAAGACATTTATTGTTTGTGGGACAGTGTCCCAGGAGGGGTCCGGTGTCCTAGTGACCCTCCCTAGTATGTCCTCTGGTGTTCTAGTGTCCTCCTAGGCGTCCTGACGTGTCCCCCGTTCCTTTGATCAAAATGCTCTGGGCTGCCAATCTATTTCTTTGCATACTTGTTTATATAATGAAACAAAGGTAGAAATCAACTAAAGAATATTATCATTTCATTTAGGATGATAAATGTGAAATAGATATTTGCAAGATTTGTGAAGAAAAAAAACTGCTGCAATTGATTTAGGTACGATGTAACAAACTCAAGACATGTTTAGTAATGTTATAATTATCACAACATTCCTGATAAATGTTGTTCTTGTGTATTTAAAAACTCCTACTTTCATCTTTACTTTTTACTTTTTTCTATTCACTACAACAATGAAAAATCTGATCCCTCATTTCCTTTGCTCATTTCAATGTAAACAATGTTTTCCTCATGCTTTTAAGAGATTGATGAGGTGAGGCACTGAAGGGTGTTTTTGCTCAACATATTTCACTTACAGTTTGATGAAGGTCTAGTTTATCAAATTAAAGCTTCATAACTCCCTCAAAAGTTACTTTGTAGATGATTCTGTTTATTTGAAGAATGTCTTTTTTTTTCTGGCTGTGAGAAGTGTGTCAATTGTGTGTAAAAGTTGTATTTTTCAAACATTTTGAAGTGGCATGTTTCCAAATTTTGAGATCTCAAGCTCTAATAATACATGTATGTAGGCTATATTGTATGATTTTATTTATCTTATTCTAATAACATTAAATCATAGTGAGAGACAGTGGTAGCACTTGGATTTTGGTCATTGGGGGGGGGGTGGGCGGAAGCAAGGGGCAAATTTGACTTATGGGGGTGCAAAATCCTAAAAATCAGACAAAATATATCACTTTACAAACTTTTCTGGGGGGTTGTCGGGAGGGGAAGCAAGTTGGAAGGAAAAAAGTTATCTTGTGGGGGCTAATGCTCCATGCCCCCCTTCCCCATGTCCTAGCTGCTGCTGGTGAAAGATATAAAGTAGGATAAAGCAGCTAGGATATTTTTTGTAATACCTTTGAATGATCAAATTTGGGATAATCTTGAAATAACTAATGTACTCCTTACTTACTCCTTACTTAAGATGATAGATTTGAACTCATCGACCAATTGTGTTCAAGTTGTTGATATTGTATAAATATATATACTTTTTGAGTATATCAAACAGTATTTTAAGGTGGGGAAATAGTGCAATGCAGAGAAATGTTTAAAGTGTGTGCATCAATCCATACTAAAACAATGCCCTGATATAAACATGAAATGTCCTCAACACTTGACCATAAATCCTCAAATAGACAAGTTGTTCCAAGTTTCTCATAGCTTTCTATTCAATTTCTTCTTTTCCAGTGTAACACTTGCATTGTTATCTCTGTGATCTTTACACTTTACATTGAACTTTTTTTGGGGGTGGGTGAGGGGGTAGTGTTTCATCTGGATTCCTTTCACCACTGGTCCCTACACCACCACACTATATTGAAGAGAATTATGGGCACTGATGAGAAGCAAAACATGAAGACTTCCCGACTACTCGTCCATATTTTCAGCCAAGGCAAAGGCCATTCTCCTCCCCCTCAAATTTATTGAGTACTCTCCGCTCAGCCACTTTGCCATCTTCTTCAACTCCAAGGCTGTCCTTACCTCTTTACCCAATCTTAAATGGGATACCTTCACATCTCACCTCCTCTTCCGGAAACTCCTTTCATCCACCCTCTGTATTCTTTTCTTCTGGATACCCAGCCTTGTTGGCATCCATGGCAATGACAGGGCTGATGCAGCCACTAAGCTTGCCCTCAACCTCCCCCTACCCCATTTCCCAAAACCCTTTCTGACATCAAACCGCTTATCGATTCCCTTGTTCTTGACCGCTAACAAACCTCATGGGACTCCTAAATGGATGACAAACTTCACGTCATCCAGCCCACCAATCCGATCAAACCCACCATCCACAACCTTTCTCGTGTCGACAACGTTCATATTACCTGTCTTAGAATAGATCACAACCACCTCACTCACTCCCACCTCCTTATTGACTTCCCCCAACCCTCTGCATTAATTGCTATTGCACCTTTACAGTCCATCACGTTCTCCTTGCTTGCCCCTGTACAACCTTCCCAGAGCTTCCCTCTCTTCTCACAAATCAATTGCCGAGTTCTTTTAGAAAAACAATCCAGATAATAGTATCTCCTTCCTTCATCATGCTTCCCTCTACAACCATATTTAGTCCTCCTCTCCCACCCCCCTCTCTCTACTTATTTTCTTCACCCATGCACTTTTCCTCTCTCAATCCCAGCTTTCTGACTTTTAGTTCTTGTATTTCTTTCAATCTCCCCAGTTTTTTTCCTTCCTACTTCTAGAATGATTTAACCTCTCAGATACAGTTTGACCGTCATCGTCGTGGTGCCGTTAAGACCTCACCAAACAAACAAAATAAGAAGAAAGGGAAATGCTAATTAGTGATATTTTAATTATTAATTTCTATAAACTATAATTTGCATTTTCTGTTTACAATATTATTTGTAAATTCTTGGAAATTGAAACATCATTGAAACAATTACAAGTGTAGTCATCAATGAGAGTGTTGGCAATAAGATACAGTTGGAAGTATATTTTTCAATATACAGGCAGTAGAACATTCATAAAATGAAAGATGGATTTGAAAGTGCAGATTCTTTAAAGCCAATTATCTCCAATAACATGATATAGTAGATATTGCCACCACATTTCAATCACTGATTGACGATATGGATTGCAAGATCAAAAATCTGTATGATAGTCATCTGTACTTTTCAAAATCAAAGTTCTTTTAGACCCAGTCATTTTTAGTCCAAATGGTATTTTCGAGTGGCACTTTGAGGTCGAATTTGAACCATTGTAGACTCCTTTGAGTGGTTAATTTCTAAAAATAAATCTTGCTGTATTCTGCAACTTTTGGCCCATGCTCTCACAGTACTTCTCTTTATTATTGTTTTGATTTTTTACGACCTTAAAAGATCACCGTAGTCTATATGAATGTGTAGGTGTTTGTTGACACAACAGAATGTGGTTGCCATGTCACATGGCCTTCAGGCATCCTCCTCCTGCCATTTACAACCTCTCAATCAAGCCGCGAACCTGAAATCCAAAGTACTCAAGATACAATTTACATCAAACAAATGGATATGACTTGTTTGAATTAAGCTTTTATTGAATTAACAGTCTGCAGAGAAGATTACACCTAGTAAATGTTCACTTGCAATCAAACAAGTCATATAAGCTTTTCACGTTTTTATCGCAAATCTTGAAATGTTTTGAGTTGTAATGAAGAGATTTTCATGTCTGATCATAGGGAGCAATCAATTTGCAGCTAGCCTGGGTGGGATGTATATAGTACAGCAATTGAGTGAACGTTGTGCATTGTCTGCTGAGAGCTGTGGAATGATTAAAAATAAAAAGTGGTTATATCATTTAGATCATGAGTTTTCTTTTCCAGAGTTCGATCACTAGTCATGTCAGTGATACCCAGTGATTGGTGACCCCTAATTATATGCTTTAAATGAGGCTTGTTGACCCTTTGAATATAAACAAACCTAAGTCAGCCAATTGCAAAATGTCAAAGGGTTTAGAATGAATTGTGTTTACTTCAACAGGTCAGTCACATATTTTTTGTGTTGGATTATTAAACAGCAATATAACACTGTGTGTCAGCTTGACCAAAAATGTACTTTGTTGTGCATTTACAAAATCTGAGACACACTGTAATGTCATGTAGCTTCCTTGTGAATCAAGTCTTTACACCTCTAGAGAAGAAAAGACTTGTATTGACTAAAGACACCCAAGAAATTCTCATATATAAATTCTCATAAATAAGTTCTCATTAGAATTTTACTAAATGTTTAAATTTTAGACATGACTGTAATTTCCAGCTTCCTCATGAATCAATCTTTACCTGTAGATGTCGAAAATAAATATTTTTTTTATAATGACTATATATAAGGGCAACCAAGGAGAAATTTCTTTGAGTACATATCAATTAATTCAGCATGTAATTTTGCATCAGTCTGTAAAAAAAAAGATGATCCAGGAAAATGTCATTATGCAAATGGCAATGAATATTTTGTTGTATTGATTTGATATATATCACATTTAAACTAAAGTAGATTTCAAGTTCAAAGTTTTCAAAAAAATCTCATTTAAATCAACAGGTCTGTAACTTATGATTTGGTGGACAATCAGGACAATGTGTGATTTATGTACACTATATTGTGGAAAGAAATACTTTTATTATTATTATTATTATTATTACAATTCATATAGTGCCAAAATCTATGTAATCATTGGCGCTGTACAAATAAAATATTACATGAATACATAAGAAAAATAAAAGTTAAGAAAACTAGCTCTAAAATACTGAATGTAATTAAAACATGCAGCAAAAAAATGTATATAAAGTAATAAGATTTAATTAAGTAAAAATTAAAATAAACTAAAAACAAAACATCAACTCCAATAAAAGATTAAAAGGTAAAATAACTTCTATAAGTACTTTAAATTATAGATTCTTTTTTCATTTTTTCTTCTTCGAAAAGCTGCCTAATTTTTCATAAATGTTACCAAGTACATTTTCTTAAAGCAAACAAAATTATATATTTGTATATCTTTCGATTTTTAGTCATTTTAATGTAATTTAGCCAACAATTCTTTGAGCCTTAAGTTGTTTTTTAATTCCTGTACAGGAGAACATTCAGCAAAGTAGGTGAAAATCTCTTACATCTGTTTGCAATAAACTATACCTCTGCCTACCTTTTAAGAGTAGTACAGGTCTCATCAAGATAAACACCATTCAAGGTTACCTCTCCTTAGTCTGCAGGAAAAACACTGAAAGCGCTGTTTCGAAAGAACATATTTGTCTTGGGAATAATCTTAGTTGAAACTCTTCACTTATTCAGCGAGAGTACAAAATCAAGCAGGTGAATACAATCTGAACCAATTTACCAAAAGGAAAGATTCATTTATGAATAACATACAATGTAAAGTGTTAGATTGATAAATAATGATCGACAACAAGCAAGATAATTGTAGTCATGAACACGAGGTGGTACTCAATTAAGTATTAGATCACGGTTGGTTGAAGAGGCTGTGTAAATACACTCCTGGAACGTGGACCTAAATCTGTTTAAACTTTCATCAATTTGTCCCTAGGTAAGAATCGGCATGTGTGTCTATTTTAAAGGCACAGGATATAAATATATATATTGCAGTAAATAATTGATCGTATTTGTAGTTTAATTACCTTTATCACCATTGAAGCTGATAAAATGTTAATTATAAATGGGCAAATAATTGTTGATAAGTTTTTGTTAGGAAGGAATAGCACCTAATAATGCGAGGTACATATAAAGCGCTTTCCAAGGCAAAGCCTTCCCAAAGCACTTTACAAAAAAGCCAACCCTCCACACAAACTAGACCGGTCCCCAGGACTATGCTAATTTGGGCTATCATCCCAGCCCAGTGCAACTAGTAATGGCGCAACATGTCACCAGCCACATTATTACCCTGCTCTCTCCTTATAATGCTGAGCGACAGATGAAGAAGCAGCAGGTTCCATTTTTAAATTCTCTGGTATGACCTGACCCAGGATTGAACCTGGGCCTCCTGGCAGAAAGGCGGACGCCCTACCACTTGAGTCAACTAGTCAAGTCAGTAAAGGATCCCCTTATATATTGTTAGAGGTGATATTGATTATATGCCAAATTTGGGTAATCTAAAACTAAAACAGTAAAAGAATTAGATCAACTTGGACTTAATAATGATGGAGTGTTGTCATGTTCATCCACTTGTTTCTTTATTCTCTTTTATAACTGATCCCTTATTCACTACCTTCTAGTAGTGCTTTAATTGCCACCTTTTTGTAAACCTAGATCAAACCATTTGTAATTCTGAGCAATGCTAATATCATTCAAACCTCTTTGGTAGTAATTGACTTTCTCTGCTGATGTGCTGTCTAGTTCCATCATTTTATTAATTAAATTTTTCAAACTTGATCATTTTAAGAAGACTACATGTCAACCTCTCCCCCTCCTCTTATATGCTAAACACTGATCTAGAGTTTAGTGCAGATCATATTTTTTGCATCCATTTTCCATCCTTATTATTATTATTATTATTATTTTTATTATTATATATTCCAGTACAAATTTAAAACATTTGTTAAAAGGAAAAAGTACATGCATATACATATTCAAACACGTAGCAGAAAATAAAAGGATATGAATAAATAAATAAGGAGAAAAATTAAAGATAATAGGTCTAAAACAGTAATTCTAACTCTCCTGTCTGTAAAATAATTGCCACACGGTAAATGAATGAATTTTTGTAGAATGATTGGAAAATTATTTTAAACAGCTTCTATTTTCAAAATGGATTTCTATCGTCAAAATGGACTGGATTAAAGCCTTCTCATTACCATTATACCCCTTTTTTGGTACTTAATACACTCTGTACCAAAATAGCAAACAAAATTTAGTTAGCTATTTTGGTACAGAGTTTTTAACTTCCAAAAAAGGAGTTTAATGGCAATGTGAAGGCTTTATTTCAGTCCATTTAGAAATCCATTTTGAAAATAGAAGCTGTTTTTAGTTGAAACCTTCCTTGGATCCCTCTCTAGATAAAATGGCTTCATCCTTTGAGAATTGAATATAACTGATGACCAAGGCAGAAATGATAGTGCATGGTGAAGGGGAACAGCCAGTGGCGCAATGAGGACCTTGGGGGTTCGCATGGTGTAATTGTCATTCAGGACCCTTGTGTTAGCATATACCTACAGTGACATTGCTCCAACCACTAACCTGCAAAGCAGGGCATGCAGGAATAACCCACACTGTTGTTGTGCCATTGGCTGGGGGACAAGGGTGGGAGTTGGATTTGAGGGCATTTCTGGTACATGAAGAAACATTCTCAGCTTTGCAGATGAAGACTGATATTTTGCCATCCTGCTTCAGCAAATCTGTCAAAACTGTTTTTGTCAGGTTGGGTTGTTTTTGCTTTGCTTCCATCATCAGTTCAGAATGCGACAGTTTCTGTATAGAAGCATTTCCTGTTAGCTCTATCATTACCTCTCTGTCCTAGTTCTTGGCATGCATTTGCATATGTTTTGAAATCTAAACTAGCATTTCTCTGTTGATCCGTTGCAAGTAGAGTAATTACCAGAGGTAGCACCGTGTTGATTTAACAACTCTGAACAATTTAAACATGTGATATTTCAAGTGAGAGGTAATCTAACTGCCAGTTTACAATGGAGATGTCTTTGTTTCAACTTGTGAAGGATTGATAAGGAAGATGAATTGTATTTAGGTCAGTATTTTCTGAGCATAACACATCGCCATTAAAGACATTTGAAGCACAATTACTGTAAAGAAAAAAAAAGTGTTCCTAATTTCTTAAAACATTAAAAAAAAAGTGTGAGCTTGTGTAGACCATTATAGGCTGGCTTGCATCTTTTGTTACTGTAATATAATCATAGAACCTAGCTTTAAACTTCATAGAACTCTTTTTCTGCCCCCCGTTTCGTCATCTTTTCTGGCTCTAAATCCGTACTCACTGGCATCCTCAACATGCTCTGGCTCAACCCTCTCATTCTACAAATCCTTAACAAACTCCACACTCTTTCCTCCTTAGTAAAGAATATTATCTTTTTCTGGATTCCCAGCCATGTCTGCATCCCTGGCAACAAGAGAGCCAACAGAGCTGCCAATAAAGCACTCCCACTTCTCCAAAGCCAGCATCAACATTTTCTCAATCGCCAGATACACCATCCTACCTACACCCACCTGGACTATTCCCCCCCCCCCATCCGCCTTTTCAATGAATGTATACCTTGGTCTTTCCTCTTCACGAAAGCTCTTTACAACCCAGCCTTCTCCCACTCCAAATACTGCCAACTCAGTAGATATTTCATGAATACTCCTTCCTGCACCGATGGCTCCACATGTAAAGGCTCCTCTGCAGCCGCCACCGCCTGTCCCGGCTTCACCCACTCCTCAAGGCTACCCGACGGCACCTCTATCTACTCTGCTGAGGCGAAAGCCATCATACTAGCCTTAAACTTCATAAAACTCTCTTTCCGCCCCCCGTTTCATCATCTTCTCTGACTGTAAATCCATCCTCACTGGCATCCTCAACATGCTCTGGCCCAACCCTCTCATTCTACAAATCCTCAACAAACTCCACACTCTCTTCTCCTTAAGAAATAACATTATCTTTTTCTGGATTCCCAGCCATGTTGGCATCCCTGGCAACAAGAGAGTCGACAGAGCCACTAACAAAGCTCTGTCAAACATCGCCTCTTCTTTTCCTATTCCACACTCAGACCTCTGTTTCTCCATCTCCAACTACATTAAAGAAGCCTGGCAAAACTCCTGGAATCACGAAACCAGTAACAAACTCCACACCATCAAACCCAAAGTCGGGACCAACACCTCTCTGCACAGTCGCAA
This sequence comes from Chiridota heheva, assembly GCA_020152595.1. Lineage (NCBI taxonomy): Eukaryota > Metazoa > Echinodermata > Holothuroidea > Apodida > Chiridotidae > Chiridota > Chiridota heheva. Next base: position 903,679 of record JAIGNY010002021.1, read on the forward strand.
GCGCAGGGAAGACATCGTTGTCACCTGCATTCACCTTAGCCACTCCTCTCTCACTCACTCCCATCTCTTATCTGGCTCCCCTACCCCTTTCTGCCCCGCTTGTAACACCGATCTCTTCATCAAGCATGCCTTCTTAACCTGTCCCCTATACCAGAACCCCAGATCTCTTCTCTTCTCACTATCCTCAATCTCGGACCTTTTCAAAAACAATTCTTCCTCAAACATAATCAACTTCCTCCGCAACAATAACCTCTTCCACTACATTTAACTCCCCCCTTCCCTCCTTTTCTACATCTAACCTTACATACCACTTTATTTTCACCATTTTTTTTTCTTTCTGCTTTTCCCCCTTCTCTTCCTTAAAAACCTTCCATCTCCTCACTATCCTAACTCTTATACCATAATTTATTAATTAATAAACATTTGGCACATTTGACTCTGACTGTGGCGGTGCCGTTAAACATCAACAAACCAAACCAAACCATAGAACCTCAAATTGTATAAAGTGTGTATGTTTTGAAATGTGGAATTGTGGATGAAAAGCAAATTTCATACTTTTGAATAGGCTAAGAATTTCTTTGCAGTTTAAATCCATTCAATTGTTGTCACCTTTTGTTTTGTTTTTGTTAAAGCAATATTCGGCCTAAATGTACAAGACTTGTTGGTGCAATCGGGTTCAAAACAAGCTGATGAGTGCCACTAGGCAGACAGTGATGTTTGTCTTTAATATTCTGTTCTAAGTGATTCTGAATATTTAACCAAGCAATTTACAACATGGGGCAAAGTTTGAGGAAAAATCATACTCTTAGGGAAATGTTATTCATGCAAAATGCAGTGGTATAAAGTGTTGCATTTCCAACAGTTATTACAAGACAACTACAAATCACTAAATAATCACAAATTTATTTCCGGCATATAGAATATTCAATGAAATTTCTATATAATTGTAAACTGATCAATGCTGTGATGATTTTCACACAGATATAATGCTGTCCTGATTTTCCTATTTTTTTTTTTACTAAGTATGCAGACATGAGTGAAAAGTCAAGACTAATAATAGAAAATTGTTTTAACCCATTACATAATTCTTTTCATGACATAAAATAGTTAAAATGGGATAACATTGGTAAATCATGAGTGAATTGTACTTAATTGATTGATTTAGTATGATTTAGTATTACATCTTAGTAAAGTGTCAGCTATTGAACGTCTTCTGAAAAAGTTAACATTAAAAACAGACCAACCTGTAGTCTGAAAAGTTTTTACCTCTTTTTGACAAAGGTCTAAGCTTCTAATAGAATGAGTATTTTTTGATCAATTTGATGGCAGATGTCTGGTTTTAATAATCAATCACTTGGTTATCAAATTGTAACCGTGCATCTGTTGCACCTTAGCAAAGATATTAATTCCAGGATATTTCGCAGTTAACACCTTCCATCAATTTTATTTCAAAAATGAAAAAAGGTACTGAATGTCAAAAATAGTTTGTAGAAAATTGTATATACTGAATTGTGACGTGAGATGTGTCATTGACCACACTGCTCATGGAAAGTGCACAAAGTGTAATTTACTGTGTAACTAGTGTGAAATTGGTGATTCGTCATATAATTTGTTCGTGCAAAATTGATCAAACCGTTTAGTTTTTTCCTTTTAGAACCATGTGCCTAGAATCATGGGGTTGCTATACAAGAAATTCTTTATATATATGTGTTGATGTATCGTACATATAATTATGGGCAGATTAGCAAAAAGAAAGGTGCCCAAGCTCAAAGAACAGTTCAGATTTATTGGTCATATAGGAAATGTATGCTTTCGTTGAATTTTAACATAACCAAAAATTCTGAGGTGGAACCATACAATTCCTATGCATTGTATTTGCTAAGGTAGCATATTTGATACATTTTCAATATTGCCTGTTGCAATAGTTTGGTCTTGGGGATAGTAGGTGTCTATAAAATGCCCTATAATGGATTTAGTTATGTTTTGCTCCTGAACATTCTAAATGTTCAGTTCCAATTTTTTTCTTGATGACTTTTATCCATTCTGAAATATGCCATTTTTTGATGTTCTTAATATACGCTGTACTCCATGATATATAGTCATGCAGTTTCTTGTACTCTGTTTTTGATAAGTTTTAAAATTATTAGGAAACTGTGAAAACAAATTTATAGGTACCGTAAGAGCTTACAAAAGAAGGCAAAAAGAGCATCATGTTCCGAGTTGGCCTTGATGTAATCCTGATACTTCTGCAAACTTTCATTATTCCATATTGTGGTACGGCTAGTTTAGAAGATTAAGGGAGCTCCCAGGAGAAAATTCCAGCTGGGGTATTATAGCTGGTTCCAGCTGGAAATTTTACTCTGGAATTTGGCACAATTCCCAGCTGGGTTCCAGTTGGTTCCAGCTGGAAATTTTTCCTTTGGCACAATTCCCAGCTAGTTCCAGCTGGAAACAGAAGTTTTCAATTATAATATGCTATTACCATACCGTGCAATTACAAATTTCCAAAGAGACTTTGAAAAAATTGTTTGCTTAAAAGCCAACGTCATTCAATATGTGACATTGGTACACAAGCTTTATGAATGACTTTCATATGTCCAAATTGCCTCTTGCCAATCAGTCACAACTGAATAAGACAAATTGTTAATGATTAGTAAGAGTATGATCTATCTTAAATTTGATTATTTCCTTAGTTTCATCAGGAAAAAAAATCAAAATTTCAGCACAAATGATTCAATCAAATATTTAAGGAAATTATGAAACCACAAAGATTCAGTAAATAGACACTAGACTAATATGAATTTACAAAATATAAATCTCTATTTCTGCATGAACATTTCTTGGTGTCAATAAATGTGACTCTGCCCATCACATTATTAATAGTTTTTCAGTTGGAAAACATAATTTCCAGCTGGAAAACACACTTCCCATCTGAAAGCAGCTGGAACTAGTTGGGAATCTCTTAGTTGGTTTCAACTGGAATTTATCATTTCCAGCTGGAAATTATAATTCCCAGCTGGGAAATACCATTTCCAGCTAGAAACACACTTCCCAGCTGGAACCATTTGGGAATCTTAGCTGGTTCCAACTGGAATTTTCTCCTGGGCTAGGTTTAATCCATTGTATCCAACAGTTGATGTTTCTTACTAACAAGTCAATGTTTTGCATTCATTATAGGTTTTGGGGGTAAAATTGTAAAAATGATTTGGAAAGTGCCAAAACAAATTGCTATAGAAAATTATTGTGGCTTATGATAGAAATTATTATATTTTTGAACACAATGAACATGTTTAATAAACCCTATGTGTAAATTTGCAATCCCTCTGACCTTCGTAGAGTTTAATAAACTGATAATAAAAGTGAGATTAACTTTTACTAGGATTGGCATCCTTGAGGCAAATAATAAAGGAAATACAGTATTTTGTACAAATCATACCTTATATTTTGGAATTTTATGCAAGTATTATGAGATGCAACATGAAGTTATCTGAAAAGTATACATGTGTATGCAACAACAAAACATCTAAAGATAAATACCAACAATTATCTACTTCTTTTATCAACTAATTAAAGTTTTATATTTTGTATCAATTATCTGTATATCTTGTTCGTATCAGTTTTTAGCTATTATTTATTGTTAATTTACCCTTATCTGATCTACTCTTGTTTGTATTATTATCAACACATGTATTTATAACTTTATGATTTGCAAATTCATTATTTCCCATTTACTATTCTCTTCATGTTCGATTGGATTCCTCACATTTGAAAATAATCTAATACACACTGGTAGTAAATATTTTCATCTGCAAAAGGGATTACATTAATGCTAAACAGCTACCTAATATGTTACTTCTAAGAAATAAATTTAAGCTGAGTCCTTTTTACTCATTTCAGAAAAGGCCTGCAGAAAACACATCTAAATAAGATGGTACATAAGTCAGGGAATTGCCTTGATTTTAAACAAAAGTAAATCTAAAAAGAATATTTCCAGGGCTGTGCCATGCAGTAATTTGTATTATCATATAATGCGATGAGGAGTGCTGTATTACAATAAAAGGTGTGCGTTCTATATTTAGATGTAACACAGTCCCTGAGATACACAATATAGTTTTTATCAAATTTAGATTTGATATCAGACATACTCTTGAGTCAGATCTGTAATTTAATTCAAACACCTTTAGTGTTTTGTCCATTTTATTTTTGGTGCTTTAAAAGGTAACGAAATCCCACTCCACAGGGCGGTTCAGTAATTGTAAATAAATTTATGTTAAGAATGATGTCACTAAAGACAGTTGGGTGGATTTACGGAAGTCACGTAGGATATCAGCGAAAGAAAAGTGTGTCAAGTGGCAATTATATTTCATCAGTTCTGTTTAATGGCGAGTTTAGAAGCTTAAATTGCAATGACCCAGTTATGAGGTTAGTAGCTAATCCCAAGTGGGTTTGAAAGGGTTTTGCTCTTCAAAAAGATTCAGTAAGACCAGTGTCTTCAGGCCCTCTTGATAATATATCCACTGAAAAAGATGGACTTGGACCGAATTAGTGCAAAAGTTTGGTGACTTTGTGCATAAGAAATGGCTGAAGGGATTACTGACCCTTTTGTGTGCAATTATTTCAACATTTACTGAAGTTAATCAAATACCCAAGTTGTCTGAGTAGATTTTTGGAGTAGAAAAAAAATGGGTATTTAGTGTTCTAGGATTACTTGATCTTTTGGGCTGTTCATTTGAACAGAGTTTGGACAGATGATAATAATGGTGATAATGAAGAGGATATTGCACTCGTTGAAAGATTGTGTGAGTGATCTTATGCAAAAAGTATTTTAGCATTTCTTCAGAATGCTTTTCTGCTGATTGATATTTCTGGAAATAAAAATGTTATAAAAAAGTTTTGTTCAATCCTGATGAATCCATTTAGCTATTAGGGTGATGAAGCTCACCCATTGTTACTTAGCAATTGTAAATAACATCATTATTTATCTATTCGTACTAAGGCAATAAATATTTGCTTTCAGCGTAAAAGAGAGTAATATATTGAAGTGATGGTTTAAACACATTTTTATATTAAAAAAAACTACTGGTGAAGGTGTGGTATAGTGTAGTGTGGTGCTCAATTTCATTTGCTATTCATGTACTACTTAATAGAACAAACAGTTGGAATTAACCGATAGTTTTTGATAAAAAAGTCAACTTTCTTATTGAAACTCTGAAATATTTTGATTTGTTCCAGTCGCAAAAGGTACTTTTCCTTTTCTGTATGACGTCATAACATTGAAAATTAGAAGGGCAAAGTAATATGCAATGAATTTGTCAGAAATAAGAATTTGGTACATCATGAATAATTGACTCACTAGTTTCATCCAGGAGTAATCTTTTGCATTAGAATATATGAGATATAATGTCCAACTAAAAGAGGGATTGTATGCCTCATTGATGTTATCAATTGGGAATCGACAAATCACTCATCCAGCTGTCCAGAATGACCAATAATCATAATATGTATCACACACATATGCAAAATATTCTTCTGATAACGTGACACTTTGGTACGAGGGGGCTTAAGTACGTGATAAGTAATTTTGTCTAAGATTTTGAATATTTCCAGGCCTTGCATGGACTTACATCCGAATTCACCCACCTCCATTACCTTTGTTGAATATTCTCATGGGCATGATTTTTAAAGGATAAAGAACTATGAAAGAAGAAAACATAAACTTAACCTCAATTTCTTTTTCCATGATATTATTGTAACTTCTACTGCCGCCTGGCTATTACCTTCAAATTTCCCACACAATTCCTTCATAAATTGCTATGACAGCTAGTCAAAGCTTAAATTTCTCCCAATCATGCCAATAGTTCATCTTTCTGCCATTTCAAGCATATCATGTACATACTCAAAAATATCTTACTCAATCTTCAACAAAAATCAACTATTTAATACAATTTTCTTCAATATTTGCAAATTAATTTTAAAATGAATCATAGTTTTATTGTTATGGGAGCTGTGAGTTTCTTTCTTCTTGTAGTTTTTTTTAATTCCCTTTGGAGTTGATATTTATTATTTGTGTTTTGCCATTCTTGTGAACTTATTTCAAACTTAAGTGTTGTAGATGAAAAGAGGAATCAATTTTAGATATTAGAATATTGTAGAGGGTATGGATTAGCAAGATGTGGGGATTACTTACATTCTTGTACCTTCAATGACCATGTGCATGTTGCAATTGGCATGCAATCCAAATTCTGTGATTTGCATTTGCATCAACCACTGAATGTTTAAAGATAATGGACATGTAAGGCAGCATTCATGGCTAAAATGCTTTAGAATCTATCAAAAACCATCATAGTAGCAAAAGATTTAATAAAAAGTAGTCGAACATTGGCCAATATACAAAGTTTTTAAATCTCAGGCATTAATTTTGTGATGTATTATAGGGCAACCTTGACATTTTCTTTTGTAAATTTTCTAAATGTCTGTCATAATTCTTTGAAGTGATGCAGATAATTATGACTAAATGTTTTTGAATCTTTGCAATGCCCCCAATAAGATCCTAGCAGGACTAAGATTTAAAAAAGATATTTAGCAAATTACATAAAGTTTTTGAGCAGATCTGAGCAGTACATCAAATTTAATTTGCAGGAATTAATATTTGATTAACGTTTAATCAGTCATAACTCAAATACTGAGAGTGCTATTTTCAAAAATCAAAAACTGATTAGCTCAGAATCTAATACCCTTTCAAACACTGTAGAAATCTCTTTCTGAATTATATATTCACGTAATAAAACATTTTAACACTTTTTTTAAATCTTATATGATTGTAAGAGAAGTGTATTACAATTATGTACCCCTTACAGTATGTCACATCACAACTTTGAATTTAAAGGAAAACTCTTTCAAATGTATCTGGGTATATTAAGTACCAAAAAAAGTCATTGATTCAATGACCATAAAAAACATAACCACAGGGGAAAAAATTGGTGAAAAGCCATCCCTTTTTTTTTGTTTTTTTGTTCTCAAAGAAGTTTTTAAATAGAGGGACTCTTGAATGTTAATTTGCCCCGGGGCCGGCCTCACGATTCTTTTGGCAGCCCTGCATCAATCCATCCTTCCAGTGCATTGTTTAATTCCTCTCCAAATGCGTCTTTGACAGTATCAGTTCTTACATTGTTGTGAGTTCTTATATTGTGATAGAGACAAACTCATCTTGGAGTATCTCATTGTCAAGGTCATATATCTTTTCCCCCTTATCTGTGCCAGCTACTCAAAGCAGTATCACCAATGACTTTTAATTAGTGTGGGCTCTATACATATTTGTATATGAGATGTTACGTCAATACAAACCGATTCTAAAAATACCCTTGGCGTTATCATTTTATCTTCTCGTGATTACATCAAACCATTTTGAGATTCAACTGGAGTGAATGCCCCCAATATACTTCATTAAAAGGCTGAAAGGCACTCGAGGACCTGAAGCTGTTTTTCATCACTTATGTTTATATTTCTACCTTAAAATTTGCACAAAGTTTTTCAGGTTTCATATTTCAGTTTAAAGTTGAGAAGCTTTAATATCTATGGTTACCTGTTTTTCACATTCCGTATAATATATGTTATATGTGTGGTATCTCTTTTTGGTGGAAATAATGCTCAGTTACCCATGGTTACGCTCCACAAAAGCAACTTAAAATGACCCAGAATTCATTCATACAAGTATCATTGTGCCAATAATAATAGATTCTTTAAAAGGACAAGGGGGACATTTGCATTGGGTTGAACTGTGCAGATATAAACGTAAATTATATTTATATATTTTATTGTGCATGTTTAAATACATGAAAAGAAATTCAAGGACCTTTTTAGCTCAACCAACACAGAGTGTTGTGTTGAGGTTATAAAATCGTTCACGAATTTCACTTTTTGGCCTTCGAAATATTTAAACTTTCTGTTTTGACACTCTGGTCTAGAAATTTTGACTCATAAGAAGATGTTATCTTCAATTCTAATCTGTATTTTGTTAGGTGTAAAGCATTGTAATTTTGTAGTTCTGGCTAAAACATTTAGGTGTACTTTTTTCATACTTTTAGAGATTTTTTTTTTTTTTGAAGATATCAATGGTGTCATGTTTCACACAAGCTCCCCTTTAGGAGTTTTCTTTCACAGTCAAACTGCCCATCGTGCATGAATAGACATTAGGTAATCAACCAACAGACTACTTTGGCATATGATCCATTGCTTATTTTAAACAGAGATACTATTTAGGAATTCCGTAAATTCCTTATCTCAATAGATATTGTTTCCAGTAATGATACTTAATTTTGTTCCAATTGCAAGTGGAGCTTTGTATGAAACTTTCATGGAAAAATCTGTATGGATTGAACTTAATTTGACTTCAGCTTTACTGGAGAAAAATTATGATAAAAAACATGAAAATAGTCAATATTTTCATCAAAGTCAGTGTTAAATTAACCAATTTACATCATTTTTTTATTTTTAGGCCTTGTATATAACAATTAAAATTTTACATACATTTTGTGATGTAACTACCATAAAATATCAAATCTCCTTATATTAAGTTGTTAACTTATTGTTTTTTAAATCACCACCAAAGTTATTTGAATGGAAGCACTTGAATATGATGAAGAACCTTTGAACTTGATCTCTATAGTATATTCTAGCTCAATAGAAGTATAACAGGAGAAACTGGTCAGCTTGATGATTTTTAGTGACTGAAATTTACCACAGAAATATTAAGAATTGCATTAAAAAGCTCTCAACTACAAACAATCAATATATAGAAACATGGCACATTATTTCAAAAGACTTGAGACTTGACATCAATTATAAAACCCTCATCATGCCATTTTTCTCTTTTATTGACAACAAATCACCACCGCAGGTTGGACGCTCAAAAACTTTACTTAAAATTTAAAGGGTTGAGCTTCAGCATCAGTGATGTTCTGGTTTGTCTTTGCATTTGCTAATTTCATTTCAGAATTTTGCAAATGACAAGAAAATTGACAGAGTACTTTGTTATTAGGGCTTGAAAATTACCGGTACAGGGGCTTGCCTGGGGTTTATGTGGGACTCAAAGAGTTAAAAAAAACTTTTAAAAAAAGTGCTGAAAGAAATTAATTATTTTCCATTTCTTTGTATCTATTCTGATCAACAAACTTTGTCTCAAACAAACTGATCTCTAAATGGTATTTCAAGAAAATCAAGATTCTCTATTCAAGTGATGTTATTCCTTAGATATTGAAAATGAACACAATTTATTTTGCAACTTATGTTCTAAAAAGGTGTTTTCTTCACTAACGTATTGTTGACCCCAATTAATAAATCACTCTGTGTAGGTTGGCCTTGGAATGAGTATAATTAGGGCAATTTCACAGAATTAGGGAGAGAAAAAAATTTCTAGACCAAAAAATAATAATAATAATAATATGGGCTGAGAGGATTTCAGCTTTCTGTTTTTCTGTTTGGGAGCTAAAATTGGGAAATTTTTAACATATAAATAAAACATATAAATAAAACAATTGATAAAAGTATTTGAAAGCAGTGGTCAAATTTGTCAATAAATTTCCCAAAAATTGATATAATTTTCCTCAAAATTAGAAAATTGCCTACAAATGAACATAATTTCCTGAAAATTGCTAATAATGAACAAAATTGTCCTAATATTGACAAATAGTTATCCAAAATGTTAAGGAAAGTGCCCTACATGAACAAAATTTCCTAAATTCATAGAAAATTTTCCAAAAATAAAGGGTGTAAGGTAGAATAGAAGAAAAATTTGGTATAATTAATTTGAAATTTTGGTCGAACTTGTCTACAAATTCTGGAAAATTGACAAATATTTTCTCAATATCCTAACAAATTGTCTAAAAAGGAATAAGATTTCCCAAAATTAAAGAAAATGAAGGATATTTCCCAAATAATTGAGGAAAATGAAGGAAATATCTCAAAAATTGATTGAAATTGCCACACATACTTTTTCGCAAATTAATAAGAATCAATTTTTCGCAAATTGATAAGAATCAATTTTGTAACAATTGCTGTTGCAAAAGATATTAACAACCGATCATGTCCACTAAAAACTAATAATTAGAAAAATTCAAATTAAATGTCGCATCTGATTAGGGCGTGATTATTTATAAAATAAGTGAAGGCTACGAGAACTGAAAACATGAATAATGTACATCATTTTAAACTCTAAACTTACAAAGACATATCAACTCTAAACTAACAAAGAAACTGGGCGAGCTGAAGGAATTAAGCCCCCTCCTCCCCCTCCTTAATTTTATCGGGGGATAATTACCATTTTGGCCACCCAATAAATAAAGGTCTAACGAATTGATTGTAAAAAGTCAGATTCTTTAATTTTTGGGAAATCTCCTTCAATTTTTGTAAAATGCCCTCCATTCCTCCATTCTCTCCAAAAATTGAAGCAAATTCCATTGTAAAATTTCCTTCATTTTTGTGAGATACATTCACTTTTTTTGTGAAATTTCCTTTATTTTCGAGAAATTATCTAGAATTTTTGGGAAATATTGTCAAGTTGTTCCAAAATTTCCAAACATTTTATGAACCCTCTCCCTCTTTACAAATAGTTTTTGGACCCTCACAGTCGACCCTGTGTGAAATTTCAATTTACACAAAATTTCCTTCATTTTCGTGAAATTTCTCTCATTTGTTGTGAAATTTCTCTCATTTTCAGGAAATTTGCTTCAATTTTCGGAATATGTTGCCAACTTTTATCAAAATTTCCAATTATTTTATGAATCCTCCACCCTTCTCTTTACAATGATAGGTTTTGGACCTTGATAAGAGATTCATACAAAAAAAATATTTTGGGACAAAAATAAAATCTGGCCTCCCAATGTCAAATAACTTCCTACGCCGATGACGTAGTCACATATATTTGTTTTTCATGTTTCATAACAACTGAACAATATAAACATTTGTAGCAATATCACATCAAAGCTATCTTCTTTTGATGGGGGTTGGGGGTGCGGGTTAAGTTTGGAAGAAACCAAGGAAATAAAAATTAAATGTGTGATATAACAATTCACTCATTTTGCATTTCCGTCTTTTAAATGAGTCGTTTTCAAATAGGCGTGCCCCTCCACTTGAAATATTGCTCCATGGCCCATGAATTGTTCTAAAATTGTTAATAAATTCTGAGGAAAGGGCCTAAGATTTCTCGAAAATCAAAGAAAATTGCACAAAAATGAACAAAATTTTCCTTAAATTAACAAACAATTCACCAAAATTTTAAAAAAAGTGCCCGAAAATTTCCTGGAAATGAAGGAAATTTCAAAAAATTGAAGATTTTCCGATTAGCAGCAACATCAGTGATGAAACTTAATTGACCCCCCCTCCCTTCCCCCTCAAGAGGTGACCCTTCCTATGCTCATGCCTACCAATATGATTGGGAGTAAGTGTTTATGTAAATATGAATGTAATGATTCTTTTAATTTTTGACATTTACTTCTTAAGCCCCCCACCTCAAAAAATTCCTCCCCCACTTCAAAAATTTCCCCCTCACTTTAAAAATTGCTCTGTGTCCCTGTGTTTATGCAGGAGGCTTAGGCAGTATGGTGAGCTTCTACATGTGTTCAATCTTGAATTTGATTTGAGGTAAATTTTCATGTTAAAGGAATTGAAATCTCACAGCAAACTCAACAAAGAAAAGGTAGAAGAATAGTTATATAGCGTCCATACATATCATCAAAATTTTCCATGAGTTTGAGTAAAATTTACTTTCTTGTTTTCGTGGTTTTGATATTTCTTACATGGATTCATCAGCTGCTTAATGGTTGCCAACCTTTTTTAAAGCAATTAATCAATCAAATCTTATATTGCTACATGTTCATGGATCGAGTGGTGTGATAGATTAGACGTCAGGTTTATATTAACTTATTACATGTGAAATCACAGGAAGATTTTAATTAATTACCCTCTCCACTTTCTTGTTGTATAAGAATGGCATATACATTATTCACCCTCACATTTATTTTTAGATAATTTAGTGAAAATTGCATTTTTGCTTTTAAGTTTTTGGTAATGAAAGAAATGCACAATGAAGATTAATCAGCATGTAGCCTAGCCTCAAAGTTGATTGGCTGATTAATTGTAATGTGCACCTATGTTTGAAGAGAGAAAATAACATTCCAAAAATAGATTTCAACACTATTTTCCTTATATTCATTAGGAAAGTTATAAAACCATACACTATGGACCCATGCAGATAACATATTATCTAGATTGGTTAAAAAAAAAAAAAATTGTGTAAATTTATTATGTCATTGATGATATCATGAGTTGAATAGTTCTCCATAGATGTCAGGTTGATATTAACTTATTAAAGGTGAAATCACAAGAAGATTTCAATTCATTACCCTCTCCACTTTCTTGCATACAAGAATGGAATACACATTATTCACCCACACATCTATTTGTAGATAATTCAGTGAATTTTTTTGTTTTCCTTTTAAGTTTCTGAGATCATCAATCTATTGTCTTTTATTCCTCTACCACAGTAGATTGAATCAGAGTAGCTGAATCTGACATTTCTTCACACTTGGTCACAACTCAAATCAATATTTTCATATAAAAACTGTTCCAGAAGTTATCAATACCTATAAGCTTTGAATATTTAAACTAAACTATTTCAATTTCGTAAAAGGTCTCAATAATTTCATCAACGTGATACTTTAGTATGTAGTTGAATTATATTATAAAATATTGACACATATTTTGATCATGCTAAATCCAGAAACAAACTTAAACTATCTAAAATATGATATTGATTTTTCATTTGAATTCCATGTTTATGATGCTTTATAAGCCTGCTATAGGATGCTTTATAAACCTGCTATATGATGCTTTATAAGCCTGCTATAGGATGCTTTATAAGCCTGTTATTGGATGCTTTATAAGCCTGCTATAGGATGCTTTATAAGCCTGCTATAGGATGCTTTATAAGCCTGATATTTTTTTAAGCCTGCTATAGGATGCTGTATAAGCCTGTTATAGGATGCTTTATAAGCCTGCTATAGGATGCTCTATAAGCCTGCTATAGGATGCTTTATAAGCCTGCTATAGGATGCTTTATAAGCCTGATATTTTTATAAGCCTGCTATAGGATGCTGTATAAGCCTGCTATAAAATGCTTTATAAGCCTGCTGTAGGATGCTGTATAAGCCTGCTATAAAATGCTTTATAAGCCTGCTGTAGGATGCTTTATAAGCCTGCTCTAGGATGCTTTATAAGCCTGCTCTAGGATGCTTTATAAGCCTGATATTTTTTATAAGCCTGCTATAGGATGCTGTATAAGCCTGCTATAAGATGCTTTGTAAGCCTGCTATAGGATGCTTTATAAGCCTGCTATAGGATGCTTTATAAGCCTGCTATAGGATGCTGTATAAGCCTGCTATAGGATGCTCTATAAGCCTGCTATAGGATGCTTTATAAGCCTGCTATAGGATGCTTTATAAGCCTGCTATAGGATGCTCTATAAGCCTGCTATAGGATGCTTTATAAGCCTGCTATAGATGTTTTATAAGCCTGCTATAGGATGCTTTATAAGCCTGCTATAGTATGCTCAATAAGCCTGCTATAGGATGCTTTATAAGCCTGTTATAGGATGCTTTATATGCCTGCTATAGATGCTTTATAAGCCTGCTATAGGATGCTCTATAAGCCTGCTATAGGATGCTTTATAAGCCTGCTATAGATGCTTTATAAGCCTGCTATAGGATGCTCTATAAGCCTGCTATAGGATGCTTTACAAGCCTGTTATAGGATGCTTTATAAGCCTGCTATAGATGCTTTATAAGCCTGCTATAGGATGCTCTATAAGCCTGCTATAGGATGCTTTATAAGCCTGCTATAGATGCTTTATAAGCCTGCTATAGGATGCTCTATAAGCCTGCTATAGGATGCTTTATAAGCCTGCTATAGATGTTTTATAAGCCTGCTATAGGATGCTTTATAAGCCTGCTATAGTATGCTCAATAAGCCTGCTATAGGATGCTTTATAAGCCTGTTATAGGATGCTTTATAAGCCTGCTATAGGATGCTTTATAAGCCTGCTATAGTATGCTCAATAAGCCTGCTATAGGGTGCTTTATAAGCCTGTTATAGGATGCTTTATAAGCCTGTTGTAGGAGGCTTTATAAGCATTATAAGTGTTTATATATTTTTGGGTGTAGAAACTGGAGAAGTAGGAAATTACTGGAAAAGATGTTTTTTTTTATAGATTAATTATAATTTACTGTACCTATAGATCATACTGTAATGGGGATGAAAGCAAATTGAACTTTCTTACACCAGCATCATAGGGGCAACCAACTTGGGATCATATTTGCTAAAACTATATGGCCTTTGGTTCACATAGGCCATATCATGAATATGCATTGCCAGCATTTGTAGTGCAGCAGAAATTTGTAAGTGCTGGAGAAGAAGCTTGTGGTAAATGAAGATAATTAATGGCCTTCCTTTTTACTCTTGCCCTGGATTCTTGTTCAAACATAGATAGTTTTGGCCATCACATATTGAAACCCTCCATCTACACAAATGTTTTTTAATAAAATGTTTATGAACGTTTTCATCTAGTATAACAATCGATGCACACTGAATCATGCACAACCAGCGCATAAGGATAATAATGAATTCTCAGCTGCTTTTACAGACAAGTACAAAATTGCCATTCTTTTGATGTTAGCAGTCTACATATTAGAGAGTGCCTAAGTTTGTTGGAATGTTAAATTGATCTGTGGTTTATCCCCTTGGAATTCCATGTATCTTTTTTTCTTCAGCATTTGTCAGAAATTTCATCTGCGTTTCACTAAAAAAATATAAAATTTACACCCGTCAACGTGTTGCCCAGGCAGAATCTCTTCCTTGATGAAAAATTCAAATATAGAAGAGGTGAAACATTGAAATGGTTTCTGGTTGTACTGTAGCATGTACTGCTGCAGGGATAGCTCACTCTTGATTAAAATATCTTTTTGGCACAAAACGAACAAACAAGTCAATAATTTTGTTGTAACTTGTTCTTGAACAAATTGCATTGATATCTTTTCCCCCCTTTTTTGTATTTGCTGATTAAAACTGATAGGTTATGACGTGGATCTGGAATGCACGCACACTTGTTGATTAAGTCAGTATCTAAAAGCCACAGAAACTATGGCGATAAAATTAAGTTCGATCACACTTCCTCTGACTTCAAATTTCAGCCATTTCCCTTTATTTCCTACTTTGTGCATTTTATGAATTGATTTCATTACTGGGATATGGAATTGAATGCATGTTTATTCTCAACCAATGAGTTGACAGTTGAGGACATGTCACTTCAAAGTGTCAGATACTAAAAGTGACATAAATTTTCACAATTCTATAATTCTGCACTTCCTTAACTTTTCCAACTCACATTTTTCATAAAAAGTGTTCATACATTAATTATAATTAATTTAATATTTTTGTGTGTTGCAATTAATCTAATGCTTCCATGAGTAGTGACTACAAGAAAATTGTTTTAATATGTGCAGCATTGTAGTCAGGGATGTCAGAAGGAACTCAGGGCAGGGGGGGGGGCAGAAAATCAAGTGAGGGCACTTTGTTTGACAGTAATTGATGGGTACTTTTCATTTGAAAAAGGGGACCCATTTGTCAGTTTTTTGAAAAAGTGGCGCACATGCCCCTGGCCCCCAGTTCCTACACATATGGTATGAGTATTGTGGTGAGATTTGGGTGGCACTTGCCGCATCCCCACTTTTTTCCAAATGTATGCTTTTTGTGTGGTGATTTTGTGTATCTTAATGTGATTTTCCCTGCACCCATTCCGCCTATAGGTTTGAAATTTGGGAGCCAGGACCAATGTTGGCAATTGCTCATTGGTTTAAAGGCCTAGGCTTTTGAAAATTATCGGGGACATGCCCCCTCCCATCATGCACGGCCCTCAGTGTCAGGTCAGATCACGCTTTAATTGTGTCAAATAAATACCAAATGTATGTTACATTTTGTATGTACAATGTAGGATTTGTGAGTGTGTGGATTTCTATTTGTTTTCAAGCTTCAAGAATGACCTACAATAATTTCATGTAATTTTAAAGGTGCATTTTCTGCCCCGGTCCGCCCTCAACTTTCAAAGGGCACCTCCTGCCCCCCTTCGCCCCCTTAGAAGGTGGTCAGTTGCCTCCGTGTTCCCAACACCTCCGATTGTATTGTACATTATGCTAGATCTTTACATCATGTCTGAACCCAGTTGATGTTTTATAATAATATTTTTCCTTTGTTAGTTCTACCTTTGTATGCATATCTGTCATATCAACCTCCAATCAAAGATGACTGAACATTAATCATCTCAAATAAAGTGAAAAAGGTGACAATTTATTGGGTATAAAACATTCCTTGCACAACTATAGTGTTTTTGGATTCGATGGGGGATTTTGACATTGCAAGCCTTGTAATTAAATTCAACATATCATAGTGTAATTAATTAGTGATAATAATAAGTATAATTAATTAGTAACAATAATAAGTATAATCAATTAGTAATAATAGTATGAATAATTAGTAGTTATAATAAGTATAATTAATAATAAGTATAATTACTTTGTATTAATAAGTATAAATAATTAGTAATAATAAGTTTAATTAATTAAGAATAATAATCAGTATGAATAATATGCTCTTGAAAATTCTACCCTGTTTTTTTTTGTATCCTCCCTGTTTTACATTTGGAAGGGTGCATGTTTGAATTTCTTACCAATAATGAAAGTATCATAATTGTAATCATATATTGTTGTTTCACCTCAAAATGGCAAAAGTAAATTCACTTTATCCTTATATTGACTATAGACATAAGAGATTTATCACACATTAGCGGAAAGTAAACTGTTATGTGTACATCTTCTTGGAAACAACTAAAGTGAAATAGATGTCATGTTTGTCAATGGTCAAATTAGGAAAATGTTTTGTTTCAATTAAAATAGGTAATAAAACAGCTAGATTAATGATATTAAAATTGTGTCATATGTTTCAACAGATTGTCATTTTGAAGAAACACATGAGGCCATCAAAAAGCATATTGCAAAAATGTTGCGCTATACATCATTATCTGACATTGCTTTTAGATTTTAGTGTCTGTTTCTAAAACAAAATTAAATTTCCTGACTTCAAACATTAATGGTATAAAAAAAATTACAAATTAACTTTTTCCTTTTTGATTATTTATGTAAAAAAAAAAGCAGATTTCAAATTTGATGCCTTTAACAGAAACAAAAATAAGACTTCCTATTTGTATGTAACTTTTGGATTACTATATTCCTAATATGCATTTTGTTTCCACTTTACTGTTTGAAAATATTGTGTATTTGTACCAAAGTGATAAATTGGCAGGAATTACATTTATAAGATATTTTAAATCTGATGGTTGTAGGGTTATCAGTTTTTTCAGTACTATTATAGACTAATATTACTCAGTTAGATGCTCTACTAACAGTTGAATAGATTATGCTTCAGATTTGGTGAAATTAGGAACAAAAGGTGGGGAAAAGATAACTGCTTGTTTTTATGAGCAAAAATGAGTCAAACCTATTCTGCCAATGAATTGGTCAACCCTTTCATTTACCCACTTTGTAACCCATACCACGATTTAACTTTGATCTGCGTAAATTGTTATAGGGAATCTTTTGGCAAAATGTTGTTTACCCCACCTGTCAGTTAGTTCAAGTGGATACACTATTGTGACCAGTGGCATAACTAGAGGTCTGGGGGCTGTGGGAAATTTAGCATTCGGGGCCCCCATACAAACATATCGCATTGTCATTGCTCGGGCCCGTGGTTCTTTACCTACCCTTCCCACCCTATTGTTGTGCCCCAAATGACCCCAGAGCCTGACTTTTTAACTTAACTTGGGCCTTCATAGGTTGTGGAGGGCACGGGTGTACTAATGGGGGTGGTCCAAATGGTCCTACGACCCCACTCATCACCCAAAAAATACATTACATAATTAAGGTTAAAAGAAAGTCCAGTTAATATAATAAAAGGTCCAGAAATTTTCCCTCAGTGACCCCCACGCCACCCCACCCACCCCAAGGCAGGCTACATCACTGATGATAGTATCATGTGTTTTATAGCAGAGCTAGGGCTTGAGAAATTCAATTTAGGTTGAAAAATCCTGTTAGGACTTCAAATTTGCAGGGTTCACATTCCATAAAGCAATATCCCACTAGTTTTGAATGAAATGTGTCTTTAGCAGAGTTAAGGCTTGGGAAATTGAATTTAGGCTGAACAAAAATCCTGCTAGGGCTTCATAATTTGCAGGGCTTACAGTATAAAAAGCAAGATTCTGCTAGGTTCTAATAAATGGATAGAGGGGGGAGGGGGTGCAGAGTAAAAAATATTGAGCCTATATAGAGCTTGAAAAAACTCGTAAAGTTTGATAAATGAGTAAAACAGTAAAAAGAGAGTCCATCATCATCATGACTTTGGCCAGAAATGCTATTGTTCTGTTCCAAACTTTTATAAAGAGTGTTTAAAATTTGGTAGAGATTGACAGTTTATTTACAAGCTCGTGCAATGTGTTTATACTCAGATACATCTCAGGGGCTATCCCCCAAAAAGCCTATCTGATCACAAAAATGGCAACAGTGCAATATAATATCAAATGAATATCTTAACTAAATAATGTATAATTGTCCTACCTCTTGATGTTACCATTGCTTCTCGATTACATGCCGTGGCAATTCAAATTTCGTGCAGCCCCTCCATCAACAAGACGGCAAACAACTCTGCACGTGCGTATGGTGTTCTGCAAGTGATGACTGATCTTTGACTTTTTTCAATTTATAACTGTTTAATGTCATTGCAAAGTTTGAAAATCCACTGTTTTCTGTTTTAGAGACTTATCTGATTCCTTGTGAAATTTCACGGTTCAAGGTGATCTGTACTAGAAATAAACATAGGGTCACAAGTAATGCGTATGGACATTATTTCAAATAGTCTGATCACTTCTAAACTCACATATAGGCTGGAGGAGAGGTAAAGATCCAGTGGTGCACTAGAGGTCTGGGGGCCCATAGGAAATTTAGCATTCGGGGCCCCTAACAAACATATTGCAGTGTCAATGCTCGGTGCCCCTCAGATCTCTTTTTTGCTTGGGGCCATGAGGTTTACCCACCCTTCCCTATTGTTGCACCCCTGATTGTCACTCACACTCTATCAAAGTATCATGACCAAAGCCTGCTTTCACCTCATCTTGGACCACAAACCAGTCAACATCCCTTCTACTGAAACTTGAATGTGGAAAATTGTGTTTCAATTAGTTGTAGGTTTACCACGACGAGATAGGATAAAAAGGACCAAATTTGGGATCATTTAACAGAAAGTGAGGTTTGAGGAGCCCTGACTTTGGCAATTTTTTTAAAAGTTTGTAATACAATTTTAAAAGATCTTCCAAAAATGTAAATAAAAATGTATGATTTAAAAACAGCATTTTTAATGGCATGACATATAACAAAATTTGAACAAGAACAAATTTTAGTTGAAAAAGCTTCAAAGCTTAATACCCCAATTTTCTGAAGAAAAAAAATGTGGGGTGGAAAAAATTTGCAGCTATGAAAGTTTGGGAAGTATATCAATAAGTTTTCCCTTGGCAGAAGTATTTTTCTAGACCTCTTTTTGCAGATTTAATCATAAAATCGTAATGTTTTGAGAGGCAGAAATAATGATTAAGAAATTTCATAAAACAGGGACATC
The DNA here is from genome assembly GCA_020152595.1 of Chiridota heheva. Lineage (NCBI taxonomy): Eukaryota > Metazoa > Echinodermata > Holothuroidea > Apodida > Chiridotidae > Chiridota > Chiridota heheva. Next base: position 923,443 of record JAIGNY010002021.1, read on the forward strand.
ATATCACTAACAAATATTTAATTGGAGAATGTTTAACATTAAAGCCCTCTATTAGGTACACATGATGCATTATAGATTGGTATACAATTAATTTACTTCAGTTTGTCATGATACGATAAAAAACAAACTTGTATTTGCATGCATTTTATATCAAACATTGACCTCATTGTTTATGCCTCTATTCACCCGTCATCAAGTTTCTAAAAATAACAATTTAAATTCAAATCTGATGATGGGATTTCAAGTACCATCAATTATTGTGTCACTTCAGACCACTGGAGACTGAAAAAAAAATTGTCATCCGAACAAAACCGCTGTTCCCCAAAGAACCTGATTAAAAACAGGAAAGCTGGAGTTCTGGGAAGCTTGATTTGGAATTGATAGAAAAAATGAAAGTTAATCCGGGTGTTAAAGGGTGTTAGATTGATTTATCCAAGGAATTAATCTTAAGAAAAGTTGCCTCTGGTTTCTCAGTTTTCTTGGATATTTTCAATATCAAATCACCATGGACAAAATTCTTTAAAGCAAGTGTGATTTTAGGAACTTCTTTCTGTAAAAACGCTTGTTATTGTTTCTATTTGTGTGATAATTTTGTTACAGTTGAATGCTGGATAACCATATGTTGTTGTTACTTTCACTGTTGTGATAAACAAGTTACCACCTGGAGATGATGAATAATATTCATAGATATGTCCCTGAATGGCAACATCGAGCTGGTAGTTAAAGAAACAACGTTAAAGTACTTTTGATCAAGGGTCGTCAGGTAGCCGAGATGTTAAAGCTCTGGCTGTGCACCACTGTCTTTATACGTGTGTGGGGTGCACCTGGCATCATGGGTTTTTCTCTGGGCACTCTGGCTTTCCTCTTACTTGGCATTTGCTTGTTCAGGTGAAACACCTTCATTCTGGTGGACCATGTAACTATAGCCATTTTTTCTTTCCTACTTTGGATCAAAATTTACATTGGTAAACTGCAATTCTAGATAGAAATTTCAGGAACTGAATAAATCTTTTTTTCTTCGCAAATATTGCATATTTCTTATGTCATTCATAAGTTAACTATTTAAATGCTATTTTGAATTTAAAAACTTAAATTAAAGCCCTTTAAGATAAATTGTACAAGTTGTGTCCATGTATGCAAAGACCTTTAAAATGAATTGAAATGAATTGAGTTGCATGCCAATATTGTGCCCCGATATCTATGACATTGCTACTCGTAGCGTCTTCACTCAATATTTCTTAAATAGTGTGTACGATTAAACCATTCTCAAAATAAACTCTGTACATACACAGTGTATGTAAAATTACACACTGTATGTTTGAAGTGTGGGGTTAGTGATGGGTGAATTTTGGGTGGCCTTGAGATGTTCGATTTCCTACATGTGGAAAATCAGAACATCGCTGATGTAAGGGCGCGAATCTTTCATGGAATTTAAATGAATGAGTGTATGCTTGTGGTATGTGAACCAATGAATGAAAGTATCACACATGTTGTCATGTGTCTTTTTTCGCAAACTAAATACTCATCTTCTGGGAAGAAAGAAATAAATACAGAGAAAGAAAAAGCAACACCAGTAAGCAACACATACAATTTTTCATCAGATCTGAACTTCTAACATCCTAAACAAAGACATGAAAGATCAGCACAGATATCAGTTTGAATATTCATTCATACCTGTCAGGAAATGTTATTCTCGGAAAACATCCTAAAGAAGTCCATTGGAATGCAGTGAATTTGATTGTTATTTATTATGTGATAATCTATTCTGAAGCATTTACAAGGTCAGGCATAGGCAAGAGGTTTATAGTGCCCACTGTTCAGAGAATTGCACTTTTTACTATGAAGTTGATATCAAATCGTTTTTTTTCATTAGTAAATGATGAAAATAGGAAGTTCATGGCGTCAGGGCAATGACTCGATCTTGATGTAATGGCAATGATTGAAATCAACAAGAAATAACAAATGAATGGAAAATGTTTTTTTTAATACTTTTTATAAGATTTTGCCAGTTTGAATTTAATTCACTGAATAATTTGATAACGTTCACATTTCTGAAGTTTGTAGTAATTTTCTCTGTAAGATACTGTGACAACAAATCTACTTTTTAGCTTGGCATTTAGACAAACTTGTTTGCTTGCATGATTCTCTTTAGCCTGCTTGGATATAGAAAATGTGACCATTGAAAAAATTCAGAGAATGCATAATAAGCATAGATGTAAAATCAATATTTTTTGACAAATCATCAATGAAGTGCTTGTCTTTATTCTGAAAATTGCTTGTAAATATCCCACTCACTTGGCTTTTAGGTTTTAGTGCCTTATTTGCATATAGTTGATTTTTTTTTCTCTTCAGTGTAGAAACTTTTTTGATTATTAACTTTTTTCCTAAGTGTTTTTTAACTTCAGACCAGCATTTGTAATTGGGTAATTGCAAAACCTGATAGCTTTGACTACTGCAGCCTGATTTACATTTCTTAAAGTACGGAAGGAGTTGTTTAGTTAGTGCACATTTAATTTACATTGGTTGTTGTGAACATCTACTAAGGGTATGCCTGCAATGACTTGATATATATTTTTGTGTAATTTAAGACAAAATTTATGTTTTGTCAATTTACTCAAGAATTTAAGTGCAATTGAAATTATAAGTAAATGCATAAAAGTAATGTGGACAGATGAAAAAAAATTTCAAGAAATTTTCTCTTAGTAGAAACTTTTTGATTATTAACAATTTTTTTTCCTAAGTGTTTTTAACTTCAAAGCATTTGTAATTGGGTAATTGCAAAACCTGATATTTGCAGCCTGATTTACATTTCTTAAATACGGAAGGAGTTGTTTAGTTATAATTATTTTTGTTGTTTACATCTACTTTATTTCATTTAAGACAAAATTTATGTTTTCAATTTACTCAAGAATTTAAGTGCAATTGATAAACATAAAAAGTAATGTGGACAGATGAAAAAAAACAAGTAGTGAAAAGAATTTGTCCAACATTATTACTTTTATTTATTTGTTTTCACATTGTTTTCCAACATTAAGTTATTTGGTTTTTAGGGGTGGGTGGTAGAAAGAGAATTTATATATATTTTTAAAGTAAAGAAAAGTAAGAAAACTGAGTACCAGGAATCTCTAAATAACAGATTCCTTGAAAGCAGATTACATAAAGATTATGTACACAAGCCTGTGTGAATTGGTAACAGAGAAGTGGTTTATAGCTCCATGGGTTAATACAGAAAGGGAATGGATTAAAGAGGGAAGATTTTGGCCATGCAGAGTTCAGTTAAATGCAACATTGGGGATGAGACATACAACACCATGGGGCTGAATGCATGGCATATTGGAACTTATGAGTTCCAAGGGATTTTGGTCATGAAGGAGAGAGGAATCACATGAGGCAGAGGCAGGGGGTTGTAAGGATGACATGAGGAGTTGTGGGAGATGGTATCATTGAACATGTTTGGTTTTTGGGAAAGGATAACATCCAGTATTTAATTTGTTCATGTGGAGAGAGGATGAGTATGGAAGAGTGTGTCATTTGATCAAGGATACTGTAGCACATGAGGTGTTGGTCAAAATAGAGAAATTAATGAGCTTGAGGAGAGGAATATTGCACAAGGTACAACAATGTTTTATGTAGCACAATTAAAACATTGAGTAGTATAATGCACTCCTCACTCAAGTTTTGCATTTGTGACAATCATGCTTCTTTTGAGTACACATCTGACCAAGTTATTATTAAACTGGAAGTTAAATGATATATGTTTTACTGATGAACTTTCAGATATTTGATTTTATTTGTAATTATTTTTTGGTCATATCTCTTGGTTTCTCATCTAAATCAATATAGAAATAATAAGAAAGGGAAGATGAAAGATTATCCACAGATTTCCCACAATGTGTTTATTTCTATATATTTCTTACATGGGTGTTACACTTGAATTTGTGTCTTACATATTTCTTATGTGAGACTTTGGCTTCAATTTGTGCTCTTACATTGAAAGTTTGTCTAATTGTTGATAGAGGTTGCAAAGAGCTTGTCAGATTCTTGACAAGCTTGTGGCGAGTCGGCTAGGAGGAGACCTCATAACCCCTAAGCTGCCATATTCTTATAGACATTCCATTGTTTTACAGATGATTTCAGAAACTTCTTTTTGGTTCCAAAAAACTGTACAAATTTTGCTTTCTGTTCCCCTAGTTTTAAGTACAGATCAAATATGACCTCCAATGTGTGTAAATATTGTCACCTGATACATAACCTAGTCATCTGATGCAGCACCCAGTCTTTTTCCTCTCCATGAACTTCTTAAACTTTTCAAACTTTGCCTCATTTTGATAAAACGTGCTCCTATGATGGACTGGAGGAAGTGGCTGCACTTGCGAGTTTTATATAACCATCATCTATCACCCTTTAATAGTGACCAATCATGGACATATGATAAAGATTCAAATATTCACAGCATTTTTTGGTTCCGATACGATAGCATCAGGGACCTATGCTGTCATGATGGCGTGGGTGTATATGTGTGTATGCTGTATGTATGTAGTATTTGTGTATGTAGTATTTGTGTATGTATGTATGTATGTATGTATGTATGCATGCATGCATGTATGTATGTATGTATGTATTATGTATGTATGTATGTATGTGTGTATGTATGGATGTATGTATGTATGTTTGTTTGTTTGTTAGTGAAGACCATTTCATAAACATGATATCTCAAGAACATTACACTAGATTCATGTCCTATTTGGTGCACAGATAGCCACTGGTCTGTAGATGTGACCTATTGTTTTTGGTGTTGATTTCATGCATATTAAGGAGTAGGTGGGGGTTAATGTAAAAATCTTGAAATGTTCATATTTTAACAACCGCATGTCTGTTTTGTTTCATATTTGGGATATTTATGATGTTAGCTAGTGTGTACATGTTCATGATATAAAAATTGTTGAATTTCATTTGTATGCATAGTGGGCTGGGCTTGAAATTATTTTGTTGAAAAGAGTAAACACGGTATCTCAAGAACGGTAAACTGGATTCATGTCATATTTGGTTCACAGATAGCCCATGGTCTGTACAGTATGTGCTCTATTGTTTTTGGTGGTGAAATCATGCACATCAATAAGTGGGCAGGGCTTAAAGTGAAAATTTTGAAAAAGTGATAAATGCACGAGCAACTGTATGTTTGTTTTGCATCATATTGGGCATGATAATTTTGTTGGTTCTTGTGTACATGCTTATGTTACCAGCAGATGTCATTAATATGCATGGTGGGTGTGGCTTAATGTGAAAGTACTAAATGATGTAATTCTATACTGTACCCCATGAATGATGCATCAGATTTATGCTATATCAGTTAGACAGATGGGTCATGGTCTGTACATATATTCTAATGTTTTGATAGTGATTTTATGAATATAAATGAGTAGGCGGGGCTTACTGACAATTCTTGAAAAAGGATATATGAGCAACCAATTTTGCATCATACTTGCTATGATAATGCTGTTAATTATTGTGCATATGCTAATGTTGTCAACATTTCTATTGATCTGCATGGTGGGTGTAGTTTATGAATACATATCCTGGAACAAATATTTCATGATATGCAATGACATAACATTAAATACAAATTTTGCAAATCAATCAGCTTATGAAAAAGAAGCATTGGAACCACAAAACTTTTTGGTTCTGGCTCTTTCTTGTTGCTTTTGTGCAAATTACTATGATGAGACTTGAAAAACATTTGTTAGATATAGTGCATTACTGTTTATTTTGTGATTAGTATAATGCAATAACTAATTAGTTATATAATCAGCACTTCAGTGGCATATTCAGTGGGAACAGGGAAAAAACCTGCCTCCCCTTTGGCGAAATTATATAAAACGTATGTAGCGGGATATTCCAGTATACAATATGCTATATACATATTAAGGAAATAAACTGTAACAAAATGAATGTGTATGAATTTATTGTTCAAATTTGGCTGTTTATAATTCCTAGTGAAACAAAATCTTTAGTTTTCGGTAAATTTTCTTAAGATTTTTGTAAATTTCTTTAATTTTCGGTAAATTTCTTTAATTTGTGGTAAATTACTTTAACTTTTGTGAACATTTTTTTAATTTTGGAAATTTTTCATCAATTTCCTTTATTTTTGGGCAATCATTTTGTGATTTTTGACCAATTTTCTTGATTTTTGGGTAATCTTTGAGAAATTTTCCTTGATGTTCTGCAAATTGTCTTCATTTTCTGGCAATTTTGTTTGATTTTTGCGAAATTTTCGGGAATGATGTTTCATTTTCAGGAAATAGTGCCAAAATTTTTGGAAACAGTTACACAAATTTGCAATAATTTTACCAAAAATTCTTATAATTTTTTTATTTTTATATCAATATGTTCCCAATTTTAATTAACCTTCCACCCGGGAAGGTGAAATCATACCCCTCCCCAGTGGCATAGGGGATGCAGCCACACCCCAGCCCGGGCTCTAATGGGACCCTAAAAAAAGAATGGCCTGTACAGGACCCCATGGTTTGAACTTCTCAGTGTGGGGGGTTGGTCATTATACCATAGGGACCCATAGGTTCCCACTCGCTTCCAGCCTGTAGGGCCCTAGCTATACAATGGCATATCCTCCCCTACCCCCACCGCTTTTAAATGTCTCTAAGTACTGCAGTCCTTTTCCAATAAGCACCGCTTGCCCCTCTGTCACGGAATGTTGAATCTGTCACTGCAGCACCTGACTCACTGCTGGATCTTGAATGATTGATCATGCCATGATAGTATTCAATATTTCCGATTTTGTTTTTATTCCCTTGTCAACGAAGTTAGTGAAGAGGGGACATGACATCTTTACCATTAGTCCATTAGTCCACATCCATTGCCCGTCCGCCGACTCCATGCATTGTTCAGCTACTGGGGAACAATAGATTTTAGTCCTTGAAAAGGAAATCCAATTATTTTTATGAAATAAATTTATATAAAGGAAAATCTTGCTTTAAAAAAACTTGGAACAAATGCATTTCAGACTTGAATAGCAAGCAATTGGGATGGGGGAAAAAAAGTTGAATAATAGAGCTGACCACTGAATGGAGTTTTTATTGAAGTGTCTTGGTAATGAATAGGGAAAACACAATAAGTCTTCTCTTGAATAGAGTGGAAACATAATAGACTTCTGATATACCCCAAATTAATTGACAATGAATTTTCATCTGATTTGGTAGATTATCAGTTATTATCTGGTTTATGAGGGGAAAAAGTTGAGCATGTTTTTATTGGGAGTGTCAGATTTAAGTTATGGGAGAGGGGAAAGCTGTGCTGCAACGGAGTAAGTGAAACTTATAGTGAAGGTTATATTGATGGTTGGAATGATTAGTTGGTTAAGAGTATATTTGGTAGATGAGGGATGGCAAAAGGTGGGTCGGGAAAGTAGGTGAAATAGGGGTGGAAGGTGATAAATGGGGCATGTTGAGGAATGGATGAAGGTAGGTGAATGGAGGATGGTAGATTAATTGAGGATGGCAGATGAAGGGGGTTGGCAGGTGAAGGGGGTTGGCAGGTGAAGGGGGTTGGCAGGTAAAGGGGGTTGGCAGGTAAAGGGGCTTAGCAGGTGAAGGGGATTAGCAGGTGAATTTATTGATGTTGGGATGATAGGTCTAAGTGATGGGATGGGAGGAAAGAATATCAGACGGAAGATGGCACAATAATTGGTAGATGTAAGAATTGGAATGCAGGTAGGATGGCATGGGGACAGAATGGAATGAAATATACAAGGTGAGATGGAATGTGGGACAGGGTAAAATGTGGGACAGGGTGACATGTAGGACAGGTTGACACATGGAACAGGGTTTCAAGGAATGTGGGATAGGATGTCATGGCATCTAGGATGGAGGGATGGCATGTGGGATGGCATGTGAAACATGGTGGTGTCATGGCATTTATGACATACTTGGATGGCTTGTGGGATGGCATGGGGACAGGGTGGGATGACATGTGGGACAGGGTGGCATGGCATCTTGGATAGGATGGCATGTAATAGAAGTCATCTGAATTTCAGGTGGGATGGCATGTGGGATATCATAAAATGACCTGTGGGACAGGGTGAGATAGCATGAAATGGCCTGTGGGACAGGGTGGGATGGCACTTGGTACAAGGAGGGATGGCATGTGTGACAGGATGGAATGGCATGTGGTAGAGCACATGGTACAGGTAGGGATGGCATATGTGACAGGGTGGCAAGTCATATGGTTAGATGTCATCTTAATTGCAGGGGTGATGACATACAGTATGGGTCATGTGGTGGAATGGCATCTGGATTTTCCTGTATGATTTCCTGTATGGAGGGAAGTAGCATGGTATGGCATGTGGAGCAGAGGGTGGGATGGCAGGTGTGACAGAGGCTGAAAAGCATGTTATTAGGGGCATAGGCAGGATTTAAGGGGGCACTTTCTCGCGCATGATTAGGGGCGAGGAGATTTGCATCGTTTGCAGTGTCTGGTTTCATATTGTTTTTCTGTCCAATGCTCTGACTTACAAACTTGCAAAAGTATTTGTTATGTAACTGTTATTTTTATGTTGTGGTTAACAAAATACAATGTACTCAAGTTACCTGAATTATTTCTATATTGTAACAATTATACTACATAAAGTATTTTAAGAAATTGTGCAGTTAAGCTTTGGAATTTTTACTTCTTGAAAAATCATTATGAATAGTTATTCAGTTTAGGAAACATTAGATATACTTTATCCAAGCCTATTGATTTGTTTTTTTGTGTTAAAGGTTTTTTTTATGGTGGGGTGGGGTGGATCAGAGTGGGGGTTTGGATATCTGACCTCTAATTGCTTACTTCATCTGTTGCTACCAAGATTTATGAGGCCGGTAGGGGATAAACTTCTCTCTTTTTTCATTGACACTTATTATTATTATTAAACAATAGTGTGTGCTTTTTAGTTAAGCTCGTTGGAGGTTTTGAAGCACTTCCTTTCACAACATCCATTAAATATAAACTTGCATACATACTTGTTTTTGATTTGAAACTTGTGCTTTTATCCATTGGTTTATTTGCATGTTTTGTATGTACAAAATAAATGTAATGAAATAAACATCAGCAGGTGAGCATATTAGTGAGGTGCAGTATCCCACAGATGCATTCATAGGGAATGGAATTGGCAGGATCACAATATGACCCTAGGGTATGATACATATTCTGATCATAAACAGCCCTGCCGATTGAGAGCTGTGATTGTCATGACCCTCCCTGTAATATCCCCCCCCAGCACCTACAAACTTGTTCAAAACATTTTTTTTTTTGCATTTTGGTCCTGGTCCTTATCCTCTTGCTGTTGCTGTCAGTGGGACTGAAATGTTGTCTGTATGAAATAATGTATTACATACGCCTTTTGATGGTGATAATTATTCACACTATATGCAAATTATCATTTTTCTGCTGAAGGGGCAAAAACAATCAATCTTTTGAAATGTGATCCTTATTCTAAAATGCAGAATCATGATCCACCATTTCCAAAGTGTTCTAAATCTTGATCTATAATTTTCTGATTTTCCCATACCAATGTGCCTTTTTTGTGATTTTTAAGAGAATTTTTTTTACATATTATTCTACCATCATTTCAATTGTTTTACTACACATATAATGTGATGTAATGATAACAGAGAGTGATGAATATGTACATCTTTTAGTTAACCTTTGACCAAGTAAAGTTCTAATCTTGCCACATCTCTTTTTCTATGTGAAATGTATACATGGAAATGCTACATAAAGAACAGAGATTGCTATGAATTTGGAGGCCATCCATATTAGATGATCATTAGATACTTTGAAAGGCTATCTATATTAGATAATAATTAGTTTTGTGTCTCTTGAATAATGTTATTATTTATATCATGCAGGGAATTTAAATAGCATCCTCGAGAAATGCTTATGAATGTTTTCAGGGTTGTAGGAAGTTTTCGAAAAGTGGAGGGGGGGGGCACAACCACTTAGGGTGCACTTCCCCAAGTCATATGCATATGTCTGCCCCATGTCCGTAGATAATAAACTAAAGCAAAAGGGGCACTTCATTTTTAGAAAGGGGCAATTTTCCAATGGGAACCCATTTCCTTGTACATGGGACTGACAAAAGTTGTCAGTTTCCTGCTATTGGGTCAGTATTTAAGGGGCATTACCTTTTGAAAGGGGCACATTTGTATTAAAGAAAATTAATGTGCACAAATTATACCAGTTCTTGCACCTTTGACAATAATTGATGGCCATTTTTTTATTTTTAAAAGGGGCACGTTCATCATTTTTTGTAAAAGTAGGGGCCCCAGTGGCCCTCCCACCCCTCCCCCCTCCCCCCAGTTCCTACACCTATGAATGTTTTTATTATGCTCAATGAGAGACAGAAGAAGCAGAAGGGGAAATTGCTTAGGGGAACAGATGCTGGTTGGGGGAATTAGATGTGACTATTCATGACTTGTCCCTGCAAGTTTACCATTGCTATATCCCAATGTACCTGTACCATTGAAATATTTAATTGGAAATGTACTAATCAGTGTTTTATAACGAGAGGAAGGGGGCGTGCATTTTACCCCAGCCCAGCAATTTTACCCCAGCCCAACAAGTGATTGGTCATGAATGTGTCAGATATTAAATGATGTTGTTTGCCAAAAGAAGCTTTATACAATTAAGAGAGCCCCTAATCTAATATGTAGCCCTGTATGATTGGTGTGGTGGGTTTGTTGAATTTAGATTTGAAATGTTACACTGATGTACTTTTTCTGTATCATATATGAAAGTTACATGCATTGACTGCCTTTTTTGCTAGTAGGCAAATCCAGTCTCAGGTTTAATATTAAACAGAAAAGAAGGTGTGTTTTTAAAGACCGTTTTTGTATCAGAGCATTTTATGCTCTAAAGGATGACCACAACCAATCAAATATAAGTCTAAACCCTCTGAGTGTACTGTTTGTAGCTATATCTTCAGGGGAAAATATTAGTATTACAGCCAGTGGATGTTTTTAATGTGCCATTTATTTGAAATTAGTATGAACAAAATACCCCAAATTTGATTATACATCTCAACGGGCGAAATTGGGACAGACAATTATAGAAAACCTTTCGAGTCATTTTATTGATGCAGACCGCCGTACTCATGAAGTACTTGAGACCCTCAAAAATGAACTTGTCAATTTGAAACTTTTGATGGTATGCATTTGCTGATTCAGAAATATTTTAAATGAGGACTTACAAAAAAAATCCATACTAGTGGATGGATGCAGTTTGCAGGAAGCTTCAAATGAGAAGGAGAGCATGAGAAATGTTTTTCTCCATTCTTGAAATGTGTCTTGGCCAAACTGATGGCTCAGTAATTCTCATTTGAGAAGTGGGGGGGACATGTCCTCTTATTCAAAAAGTCGGGAGACAAGAGGCAAATTTTCCCTAAAATGTACTGATTTTTAAAAATATTTTCTGAAAAGTGGGGCCCCCCACCCCCAGAAAGTAAAGTCCTGTCCAAACTGAAATATATGTAAAGTTTTTAGTTGCTGACCAGATAATTGACTGTCAGATAATAGCTAGTGTAGAATTTGTTGCCATCTTAAAGAGATCCAAATTAATTCAATTTTCTTTTAGATCTAAAATTTCACTTGTATAGTTTTTCGTGGTAAACTGATATTTTGAAGTTCAAATTCTTTCAAGTAAAAGGACAAAATAATACCCATAACAAGCCAATTTCAATGACACTTCCAAAAGCTAAAATAAATTTTCAACATAAGATAATTTGTACACAAGTAAGTCCAAATCTTTTTAACATGAAAATTAAAAACTGAGGCTCTTTTTGAATAATTACCATTTGATATAGGTTGTAAATAACTAGTTGTTTGAGAAATGCATTAACTCTTGATGTTGACTGGCTGTGATAAACCAGCAGTGAATTGTTGTAAAATAGCTGATAACAAGAGACATTGACCATTCAGAGTTTCAATTTTAATCTAACAGATACAGCTTTCTGTGTCCCTTAAAGTGCCAGTTATGGATGTATCATACATGTTGTTGATTTACGACATGAACAGGAGTAGCCCATTTGTAATCAAACCACATATTTACTTGCTTTATCATGAAATATTTATTGTTTTTTAGGAAGGTCAGATTTTAGCAGTGGTGAATGCTGAAGCTAAATTCTGATCAAATTTTCTGAAAAATGTATGTCCTCATTAACCAATGACAATGCCAACTTTAAATGTAATCTTTGTATTTGACTGAAAGTTGCTTAAAAACCGTTTATGGACTATGGCCGGGCACAAATCTTAAAATTTGAGGGGATCAATGCAAAGGTGGTTACACTGTACTCTGATATTTTGTCACTTCTCTAAAGAGGATCCCTCGAGCACAAATCTATTTGTATTCTATATTTATGTGCCATTTTAACTTCAACATGAAGGATTAAGTATGTGACACTTTTATGTGTTTTTCAATAGATTATGACCAAACTACATTATTGTTTGAATGCATGGATCAGCTTACAATCAGCATGGCTGAATAACCATACGTGGTGCTTGATCGGCTGTCAAAAAACAGAGCACCAAGAACCTTACTCTTAAAATGTCAAATATAATTATATAAGTACTTGTAAATTCTTGGAATTTCCATTCTAAATTCTTACACTGATTTCTAATGTTTGACCTATTAATTTGTTTTTCAGTGACTGTAAAATGTTATTGTCATTATTCTTTGACAAATTTTCTGCTTAAGACTTTTCATCAACCTTGCAGGAGACAAGACAATTTTTTTAAATGTATTGTTTTTACCCTTTTGTTTATTTATACTATTTCCCATTGTCAATATTTAACTTCAGAGCTAGTCATGTTTTGATATCAAATGAAAAACTGGTTTAGAAGTTTTAATTTTCAGCTCTTTTTTTCTTCGATGAAAATAATCATTTGAAGTCATCTACAAATTTTAAACTTGCAAATTTATATGGAACATTTCATTTAACATGATTTTTTTTTCAAGACTTGATGAGACTTTTTAAATGTTTTTATGCTGTAAAGTATATGTGAAGGAAAAAATCTTGAATTCTTTGAACTTCAAAGGTAATCTCAGCAATGAAAGTACTTATTCACAAACTTGAATGCTTTCAAATCCTGTTAACTATATTATGAAGTCTGGAGGGAAGTAATCTTAGAAGGAAATTTCCAGTGCACTTGTTGGCTATATAAAGTGTTAATAAAATATGATTATTTATAAGCCCTTAATAATTACTTTATCCTCTGAAAGTAAAGGCTTAGTTAAAGATTTGATTTGTCCTTAAGAATTTTATATTGACTGTAAGATGTGGATTATGTTTGTGATGTTTTTGTGAACAACAATGTTTTGATGATATGTGAGAACATGCCTCGTTATTATTAATGACGCATGATCATTTCCTCAACTGTAATGCATGGTTGTATAAAACGTAGGATGATAATCGGAGGAGTGGGTGAATGGAGGCATGTGTTAATTCCCTCAAAATCATCATTAACCTACAAGATTTGAGCAAGACCAGAAAATGAGGTACCATGAAAGGGAAAAAAGGAAAAACCACCTGTTAGTTGTGTAGCTAGAGATAAAGAAAATCAACTTATGCAGTCCATTAAAACACATCGATGAATAGGATGTGATGCAGTGAAAATTATTCTTTACGTTCCTTCTGTCTGGCACTATTTGACCTTTGTTTTGCAGAAATGTCTCATTAATCCATCTGAATTAATTAAAATGCTGTTTATTTGAGTGCCACTCATTTCACATTTCAGCAGCAGAGGTGCTTGGTAAGCTGCATGGTTATTTTATGGGTGTCAGAGACAGAGTTAATCTAGAAGTCATTTTTTTGAATAGTAGGTGCATACATTTCAAGCATTTCAGGTCTATTCTGCATACTTTGTGTTTCCTTTCGATTCACTAAATATGTAATGATGAAAATAATGCTAATATTCCATTATTCCTTGTTATTTTGATATTCAAGAATTATGCATTTCAAATGTGAATCATAAGTTGCGAAAATACTTTTTTAAGGGGAACCTTGAAATTGAGTGATACACCACTTTTATTAAGACTTAAAATCAATGTTCAAATTGCTGCAGACTTGCCACAATCATTCAATTTCATTCTCAAAAATGGCTGCACATCTCTGCAATGGTTGTAAAATTTACCCATGACTCTCTCCAGGCATTCTGGTAACATCTACAGTAAACTGTTTAAAAGCTTTGGTTTCTCTATCCCTCCTTTCATGAAAAAGTCAGTTGAAAAGATCTACAAGGTAACTTTGCAAAGGAATTTTTGAATAACTGATTAATTTTGGTGGAAAGTGGGATATTTATCTTTTAAAATTCCCTGTTCTTTTGACAACATTATTGTTGAATAGCTTTTGCTATGCATCTGAAAATTTCAATTTTTTAAAGGACATTTAACTTCCCTTGCCTTGAACTGATAAGTAAAGGGTTTTTGCACTTTGGTGTTACGCAGTCTTCTCACTTATTTTGGAATTACCTTTGTATTGAAATACAGTGCAGTCACTCTGTTACATCAACACAAAACACCCAACGTCAGAGTACATGTAAATAAACAAAATGTAATTTATTATAGTGTCAAAATTAAGAATTTATCCCCATGCTGAAGCATTGTGTTATTAAGGAGCTTTAAATGGCAGTTCCCTGGTTTTAATTAAGAAACTTTTATCTTAAAAGAAACAAACATGTGGTAAAGGTATTTTAATAGTTTTCTAAAAAGAATTTTATTTAATGAAATGTTTATATCTGATATGTATGTTTTATTGCACATTTTACAAAACTGAAAGGAATACTCAGGAAATATCCATTCTTTATCTGTTGATATTACCCAATTTACAATGATGAAATTAGTTTAATTGTATTTACAATATATAACATATGTTTATGTTGCTATGACAACATCAGCTAATTAACTTCTGCTCTGTGGATATTGTAAACACTTTGAAGCAGATGGTTTCCATGCAGCTTTTTGACTATTCATGATAAAACTGCAGTTCAAACAATGCATTGGTGTGGTACATTTGATGACAGTTCCAACCTTGATGGTGATTTCTGCAGGTATAAGTCAGCTTCCAAAATTTGAATCATATTTAATGATTAAAGGGTCTGTTCTTTTGATTTGAAATTTGTGCATTTAATGACGGGACCCTTGATGGTCAATTCTGCAGGTATAAGTCAGCTCCCAAAAATCTTTAAGCACTTTTTATGATTAAACAAATTTTACAGGACAAGCACAGAGTTTGCTATGTCGTATAAAACCTTCAGTGCGTGTTCTTTTATAATTTGTGGAAAGGCCATGAAGTCACTGACAATGACAGCCATTAGTCTCATTTAAAATTTGGTAAGTACCATCGTAAGAAAGATTGTTGTCCACTTTTGGCAATCAGCTGCATGCCGAAAAGTTTCTCTTTAAGCCTACCCACACCCGACACCTAAGTTAATCCTGAAAAATCAGGTATGGCAATTAACAACCCGACTTCCTGTTCAGTGTATTGTGTTTCCACTCCAAACAAAGATTGTTTATCTGCCATTCCCATACATGCCACAGTCAAGGAGCCCAAAGTTATTTGTGTGTATAAGATTACAGAAGCCAGTGGGGAGTAATCAGGCCACTTTTGTGATTGAAATCACTCATCCATGTTAAGTGTCTTAGTGGGAGAAATTTGTTTGCAAACTGGCGATAAAAATAGCTGCCTGGGGTGATGTGTGCATAAACTGTGAATGATTGATGGACCATTTCTCCTAAGGAAAGATATTGCTTCAGGTGCCTTTCGTTGTCCTGTTGACCAAAGCATCGATTGCATATGTTTTAGATTGTTGAAAGCTACTTGACTATCCTTGACCTTGATATTGATGTTAAGTTATTTTTTTTTTATCCATGTTCCATTTTATTTCAATTCTTAATCGTATGATGAAATTATTGCCATGGATAAAGCCTTAGGTAATGTTTTTATTATATGTAATTATGAAGATACTCTTGCTTATAATATTGTTATTTCCAGGTGTATTTAATTGTCATCCAAGCTGGTTATTAAAGTGATATTAAAATGAATTGATCTTTTTGTGCATAGATTAATTTTCCTGGTGTGTGTATGTACCTAGGCCATTCAGTATACCTGGGCCACAGTATAAAATTGTCCCTCCCAACTTTATTGCGATGATATTGTTGATTTAATGACAAAAACAAAAAGGGATTAACAAACTTAAAAGTGTGCAAGTGACACATACATGATACAGAGATACATTGTTCAATATTTTAGTCACAACTCCTTTGGACCTCAGTTCATTCAACATAAACAAAAAGTGTCAATTTCTATGTATTACATGTGTAGATGCTATACACTTTATCATTGAGGCTTACTTTTAGAATACTCTCTCAGTTTAATTTACTTTCAAAGAAAATAAATAAATAAAGAAGGAATCTTTCTTTGGACAAGGTGTTGAGCTCCAATTTGTTGCTAAAGTACCCCAACCGACTTCAGTCAAGAATACATTACACTGATGTGGCTCGTATAAAAGGAACGAGCCACATCAATCTCTCTAACACTACTGTACAGGAACACTCTTTAAAGAAATAAGATGTATGCACTATCATTCCGTTAAGCGCAAGAAATGTCGTAAGTTGAAAGTAGTACAATCTTTTCATCAAAGTCCTCTTGTTGGAACTTAGTGATGGGGTTGGGTACGTGCTAGCTGCATCAATGACTGTACTGTCATACATTTCGATTTTTGAATTCACATTTGTTGGAATGTCTAACACGGTAGTTTCTCTAAGGTGATCAGTTGTTATGGCCATGATTGCTATTATTTTCAGTTCAATAAGTGCTTGAATAAGTATAGCCCAACATTTTAACTCCAACATTTTGTGCTTTATGGGAGGATGGACTAAATATTTGAAGCTTCTTCTCAACAGGCGTAACTCCCATTGTACAAGTCTTTCCACTAACACAATAATGGCAACTGATTTCCAATAAAAATGAATATTAAAATTGATAATAACAAGTCGCAAATGACAGCTCCTACTTAACTGAATTAGGCTCATTTTCAGCTCATCATGAGCCTGTAATCAGCTCCCGATTTGTAACTTTATGAGGTTGTAATTTTGAAATGTACTCTTCATTGGAATCAGTACTATCTTGCTGAACTAAAGTTCATTTGAAGCACACAAGCTTGTAAGCTCCCCTGGGGTTAATGTGGAGCCTTAAGAACTCTCTGAGAACTCTAGCTGAGCTCGGAGTAAGCTCAAAGTTGTGTAAGGCTATACTTTTGAACATTTAAACCTCGTCTGACTGAAATTGAATGAAGACTAGATCCCATTTCGGGGATGTTTCAACAAAAATTACTATTAGCCCTTGTCGGACTGAAATTGAGTGAAGTGTTGGTCTCCTTTCCTGGGAAAGGAGACCTGTCAGACTGACACTGATTAAACTGCATGCAGATCCCTTTCTGGGCACGGTCCCACATGGGTTGACAGTGCATTTCTTTTTCATATATAGCCTCAAAAAATGATAAAAGAAAAAATTCAGAAAGAGTTTTTTCTAATTATAAAAGCTGTGTGAACAAGTGGTTTTCTTGTCTGCATTTCTTCAAATAGAGTGCTTTTTTACAAATCAATTAGGTTGTATATACAGACAGGGAGCTGCCATCTCTGGTATGTTTCTTAGCCAGGGTTGTGGGAAGCATTAAAAAATTGAGGGAGGGGTGGGGGTAAACGTCTTAAGGGGCACTTTGCAATTCATATCTTCCCCCCCCACTAAATCTGTAGATAGAGTTAGTGAGCCCAAAACAACAAAGTAAAGTAAAAGGGCACTTCATTTAAGAAAAGGGACACATATTCCCCTTATTCATGAGACTAAAAAAAAGTTGCCAGTTTCCTACTTGAGTTGTGTCAGTAATTAAGGAGCACTTTATTTTAAAAAAAGAAAACACTTTTAAAGGGACCGCAGAGCAATTTTTGAAAAATAAAAGCATCAGTATATTTACATTCATGTAAACACCAACTCCTAATCATATTGGTTGACATGAACATAAGAAGGGTCACCTCTCGAGGAAGAAGGAAGGGGAGGGGGAGGGTCAAATAAGTTTCATCACTGATGTTGCTGCTAATCAGAAAATCTTCAACTTGGAGGAAATTCCTTCACTTCCGGGAAATTGTTGGGCACTTTTCTCAATATTTTGGTGAATTGTTTGTCAATTTAAGAGAAATTTTGTTCATTTTTATTAAATTTTCTTCAATTTTCGGGAAATCTTGGACACTTTCCTCAGAATTTATCAGCAATTTTAGGACAATTCATCTGCCGCAGAACAATATTTCAAGTGGAGGGGGCACGCACGATTGAAACAACTCATCTAAAAGACGGAAATGCAAAATGAGTGAATTGGGAAATCATTAATTTCTTCGGTTTCTTCCTAACTTAACCTCTCCCCCACCCCCATCAAAAAAAGAAGAAGAAGATGTTTATTTTGTTCAGTTGTTAGAAAACATGAAAAACAAATACATATGACTACATCATTTGCGTTGAAAGATAATTGACATTGGGAGGCCAGATTTTATTTTTGTCCCAAAAATCAAAAAAATGTATGAATATCTTATCATGGTCCAAAACCGATCATTGTAAAGGGAGGGGGTGGGGGCTTGTAAAATAATTGCAAATTTTGGTAAACTTTGGCAATATATTTCAAAAATTGAAGCAAATTTTCTGAAAATAAGGAAATTTCATGCCAAGTGCAATCCATCAAAAGTCAGAGAGCTATAGTGACCCTGATAGCTATATGCTGTATGCTTAAGGTGATAAGATCAGTAACCTTATGGATTGCTTTCTTGTTTCGTCTTTTGCAATTATTATCAAACAGTTTTTAACCTTATTAAGATGCCAGTGCATGTCCCTAATATTGCTTTTGCATAAAACACATCCATTGTATAACATGTTTCTTGATCTTGTGCAATCCTCATCAAAAGTTGGATTTTCTGCCAATTGAATTGTCTTCCAAAGAAGTCCTGCAACTTGGTCTGATTGCCTTTACGCATTGCAAAATGCCATGTGAGGTGGTATTCAACTATTGTGGTTTTGAAGGTGAGGATAATTGAGGGTGAATGGCTTAAGATTTTATTTAACATAGGCCTAATATAAACTTATAAAACAAGACTTGTAAATTGTTTTATTTTAAGTGTTCATTTTTGTTTGGTCTTATAAGTGTGTGTGTGTGTATGGGTGTACATGTGTGCATGTGTGTGCAGGGGGAGGGGGTGGAGCCTACTTCAGCCACCACTTTTTGACTGGGGGGATAGAGCCTACCAGCCCCCGCTTTCTATGCATATGATTACTTATTCAGTTAGAAGATTGTTAGCACAGATGTTGAGGGGGAGATCGCTGACATTTTATTGACAACTGTGTTTAGCAAGGGAAGCCGGAATGCATATACGAAAGTTCCCGAATTGTCAATTTTTGCCCTTGAATTAGGTGGAAGAGTCCCATAAAACACATCATTGTTTTTCTATCACTTCTATATTTTCCTTTTTTCAATGTTTTAGCGGCAATGCTATTCAAGATATTTTTAGGTGTATAAAATGTCAAATCTATCGTCGATCTACCATAAAAAGTTTTTATCATTTTTGGTTCCAATGTGATATAGAACCAAGATGTGGTCATGACGGCCTATGTGTGTGTGGCGCCAGCTTGCAAACACGATATCTCAAGAACGGTATATTGGATTCACATCATAATTAGTACAAAGGTAACCCATTGTCCGTAGATGTTCACTCTCATTTTTGGTGTGATGTTATGTATATTAATGAGTGGGTGGGGCTTAATGTGAAAATCTTGAAATGTTGCCATTTTCATTTCCATTAATATGCGTAGTGGGCATGGCTCAATGTACTTTTTCCAAAAAAAAGTTGTAAACATGCTATCTCAAGAACAATACAACGGATTCTTGGAAAATTTGAATAAGAATTGATAAAAAAAAATGTAACATTGGCATGTGTTTAACACATCACATTCAAGGAAGAAAAAGGAAATGAGGCCTTTCTTACACATTTGCGATGGAAATATAAATGTTTTGTGAGGTACAATAACTCTTGAAATGTGTAATACATTTATTATACGTGTTGGTGCTATATACATGTTGGTGCTATTTCCTACATTCACTGTTACTAAAACTTCATTGGATTGCCAGTAATAGAATATCTTTGACAGCGGGACCTCAAAACCTTTGGTTTTCTGGTTTTAATATGCCCTGACTCTTACCAAAGGGACTTCTCCTAACCGACCAGCATATCAAACTAGATGGCTCGTAAGTTCTTGTTAAAAAGAAAAAAACAATGAACAAGTATTGCCTAAACTTAAAATAAATCCCAGAATAAATCAAGTTTGATGTAGTTTGTTAGATTATTTATTCAACATCATCGCTACTTATTTGACATTCGTGTTACTTACTCAACACTATGTTACTTAATCAACCATCTGTTACTCAATATTCAGGTATATGCCAAGTCAATGTTTTGTTTAACATCACTTTTACAACACTCGCTACCTCTTCAACATAGACAAACAAGAAACTACTGCAGAACCTGCTCAAGTGCACCGGTGTGGACCAAGCCCAAAGCCATGGTGGGGTCTATTGGGCAAAGCTCCCAGAAGCTCATTGTTTTTATCATATTTGAGGCTAAAAAATAGGTTCATAATTAATTGACATTTGCTAAGTGTTAAAAATCAATCATAAGCTGAAGATGTCGATCCAACATGTCTAAAACATTGTCATCAATGATTAAATTCAGTGTACAAACAAATTTACGATATCAAACTCAACATTTCTACTTTTCACATTATATTAAAGGAAAGGCATATGCATGCTTGGTGAAATGAAAATTACAGAGATAATCTTTGGGAAAACGCCTGAATAAATAAATCAAAACAAATTTAATTCTGTGTATATTCCTGTATTTGTGATATTTAATAACTACTGCATAATAAAGCAAGTCTTCCAGAATAATTAACAATCAAATATAACTATAATTACATCACACTAGAGCACATCTTCACTTTCCAAAAACACCCTCCTTCATCTCTCAACCTCACTGAATCATTTCCTAAACAGAACTTGCCATTTCTCTGTCTAAATTTGTCTGGAGAGTCAGGATATGGGAAAAGTAAATATAAGTACGTGTACCTGATTGGACAAAAGCTTGTTTCTGTGCGATAAATCGCAGGTACCTGACAACAGAATATTGATGCAGTGACAATCAGACTCAAAAAGAAAGTGTTGTGTGTTTGTGGTTGTGAATGAGAAAGAATACATTTATTGCAGTTTCTTTATTTTTTAATTCAAAGTAATATCATGTGTCTAGATCATAAATTTGGACACTTGGGATTATCAGTATATTATTTTTAGGCCTAGCTGAATATACTTTAGTACGAAAAAGTTAGGGGGAGAATATGCACTTCTGTTGGGGTTCCCCCCCCCCCTCTTTCTTTTTTTCCGGCGCCTATGTATTCTCATAAAATGTAGTGGACTGGTCTCGAATCTCAATTTTATACCGGTCTCGAATGGAATAAGCCAATCAGGTGCCTAGAAATAAAGTAAGCTACTTATGAATTAGAAATAAATATTCTTACTATTACCAAACTATAGATCTTATTCTGTAAAACCTGGTATTAAGAGGCACAAATGTTGCTGAAACTGCCCCCGTTTGACTCTGACCCCTAACCTGAAGGGCTATGATAGCCATGTCCCTGTCATGCGCTTACTATATAAAAATCTACTAATACTACTCATGTTATATATAAAAATCATTCTTAAATTGCATTTAGCAAATTGAAACATGGGCAAAAAATGGAAAAGTATGGTACAGAACTAATTTGTTGAAATAGCCTATGCTTATTTGACCTCTGACCTAAAGTGTTAGCCATTGCATTTGTTTGTACTTCATCTCACAATATGATACCTTTCACACTTAAATTGCATTTATAGGCAAAAATGGTAAAAGTATAGGCACTGGTTCTGTGACCTTTGAACATTCAACCCCAACACTTCCCCCTTCCTCCTCCTCCCAATTGCAAAACTTCAGGCACTGGTGTACCGTGACACAGCTTTGAGTTGTTATTGGAATTTGTTAACCCACAAAATTGTACCAACATATTTCTTCATATGTTATAAAGGTTTCCACAAATTACCTTTTTCCAGATCAGGATACATAAAGGTTGTTTGTTTTCATGCTTTACTAAATATTGAACAGTAGTTTTTTCCAATGATATTAATAGGCAGCTTACTCTCTTAATTCAGTATAAAGTTAAAATTAAATCTATAGATTTAATTTTAATTCTTTACAGGGCTGAATCAGTTAAGTCTTGCTGGATTTAAAATAACTCTTTCAAAAGAGTTAAATTAATAACTCCAATAAAGATTTAACATTTTAAGTGTAGATTCAAAATAATAAATCCAAGAAAGACTTTAAATATTTTAAATGTAATAGATTTAAATCAATCGAACAGATTTCGATCATATATTATTAGACTTAAACCAGCAATCTAATAATTACTCAAATTGATTTAGATTATATTAATTGTGTATGGAATTGGTTCACACATTAAAAGGGTCTTCCAAATTTAGCCCTATAGCAGTGGGTCACACTCATTTTCCAGCATCATTAGTACCATGAAGAACTAAAAATACCAGGTTGGCATCTGCCGTGGGATATTCTTTGCCTCTCAAGCAGATTAATCCCTCTGATCCCATGACCTAATTAGGTTGCCATCACAGAAGGGCACCCAGGTAAAATCTGCAAAATCAACACAATCAAACTTCATTTTTGTTTTCCACCTTGTCAGTATCATCTGATCATATTTACATAGCAATTTATTGTTCGAAGAAAGTTAATGCTAGGCTACATGTGCCACTAATTACGTACTGTCAGACTGCAGGCCCATGACGTTAGGCTTAGCCTAGTGAGATAAACACCTCACTCAGTAGGGCACTACTTGCAAGGCAATACTTGCATACTTGCAAAAGGCAACTTTTCAGTTTTCTTTATTAAACTGAGCACGCACAAAACGTAAGTGAACGTCTCAATGTAGTATCATTGTATATATCTATTTATTTTGCATTCCGTAAAAGTGATCCATGACGATAAAAGGCATTGTCAAAAGTTGACCTGCGATTGTTGCAGAAAGGCCTAGTTTTTTTAGCGTGTAGTCAAAATTCATCTAACGCTGATAAGCCAATGCAGCAGTTTCAACGTTAAAAGGTATATAGCATTTTGTGACTGTATAGCAGCTATGTAGTGCATGGCTACAGCGTATACTACAGATCTGACTAGGACTAGCCTGGCTTACACACGAAAAACTGCAGAGTGCAGTTGCATTTGTAAATCATGAAACGATGTCAATATCTTCCATATATCAGGAGCATACATATACACCTTGTACACTGACATTTTTTTCGTGATCCTGATTTAGGCTGTGATTGTGAAAATTGAAACGGAAAGACCAGATCTCTAGACGTAGGCGTAGATATATTAAGCCATCATATGACACCGTATTTTTTTCGTGATCCTGATTTTAGGCTGTGATTGTGAAAAGGCTTGAAACGGAAAGATATTCCATTAATAATCCATCTAATGCTAAAAACACAAAAATCGCTTGAAGAAACTAACACCATAGGCCTAAAAGGGCCGTTCTTTTGTAAGTTAGATATATTAAGCCATCATATGTACATATACAGAAAGACCGTGAATTAAAGATCACGTGTTATTTCTCGCACTCCCCATTGGCTAATATTGAATTCTTAAGTTGGACTTAACATTGATTTTACCAAAGTTTCATTTAGTGTATCAGGAGTTAACAAAAATTATATTTAAGTGGAATAAACTTCAAACATTTTAAATCCAACAAAAGATTTAAATTTAAACTCTACTGGATTAAGAGAGTGTGCCATTTTAAAGGTTTGAGGGCTCTTCAAGGATTAGTGATTTCTTTTCCATCGTATATTACAGAAAACAGTTTTAGAAACAAATTAGTGAAGAAACTATGTAAATATCTTATTACTTCAGAATTTATAACAATTTGAAGAGGTGGAAAATGTACTAAAAAACACCACGTACACAGTATTTGTCCTTGAGCTTGATGACGCATTTGCATGTAACTTCTAGTGTGATTCTTATGTATTTCTCTAAAAATTCAATCAAAGTTTTCCACATTATCAAACAAGATTTTGGGTTCATTATAATGGTAGGGTGGAATGTATAATTGACAAGAAAATATTTTCTTGGTATACAGCACTTTTTCAATAAGAAAAAAAATTCCAGTCAAGTTTAAAGAAAAACAAAAGACTTTTTCTTGAAATTGCCTGTATGCGCCAATCTACCACTTTTGGTCCAAAATTCAAAAATCATTAAAAATTCATAACTTCAAAACAGAAGAAACTATTAACACAGTTTTCACTACTTTGTGTCTGAACTTAAGAGAAATCCATGAGACTATTCCTTTAAACAACACCTTCTCATTTCACAATTTGTAAGCTTGTAAGCATCGGCCTTGCACTGATACATGCTCCATTAGTGACATGCTTATATTCATAAAAATGATAGAAAGAGCAGTATATTATCAAACAATGGGCCTATACTAAAAAAAAATTGCATCTATCTAGTACAATAACATCAAACATTGAATCGATTACCAGACATGGTATTTGTGTCTATATGGGGTCCGTAAAATTCTTGGCTTTCAGTTTCAGGAGAGGCCAACAATGGCTTCCAAAAATGATCAAATTGCTGAGCTTCCGGGCACTTTGTCTCCTGAACCCCATTAGGGTCCCTTAAGTGGGCCCCTGCATTCCTCATCGTGTTGGTTGATGCTTTGCATGAACATTGTTGTATTCTGTGACAATTTCTGCCATTCTTTCTTTACCCCTCTTAAAATTACGCTCCGCGGCCCATGAATAAGGAACCGAATAAGTAACAAGAAATTAACCAACTTTTAATAACTAGTAGCGGAATAAGTAACAGTTTGTTATTTGACTTTGAATAAGTAACGATTCCTTTTTTTAATTTTAATAAATAACGGTTCCTTATTCGACTTTGAATAAGTAGCTGAATAAGTTACGATTCCTTGTTCGGTTACTTATGCAACTTTAAATAAGTAGCCGAATAAGTAGCTGAATAAGTAGCTGAATAAGCAACAATTCCTTATTCGGTTCCTTATTCGATTTTTATTAAATAGCCGAATAATTAAGTAGCAGAATAAGGAACAAGTAACCAACTTCATGGAGATAATCAGATGGGATATTTTATTTGATTTTTTTCCTCTAAATATCAGTTTTTAGTAGACATGACTCGTTGTTCATATCTTTTGCAACAGTAATTGTTACAAAATTGCAGGTCATCCTTTTTATGATTTGCAGAAAAGTGTGGGGGGGAGGGGGCACATGCCTCAATGGCCAATGCAATTTTGTTGATTTGGGGGCAATTTCAATCATATTTGGAGATATTTCATTAATTTTCTGGCCATTTTCCTCAATTATTTGGGAAATGTCCTTCATTTTTGGGATATTTTCTTCAATTTTGGAAAAGTTTCTTCATTTTAGACTATTTTTAGATTTTGAGAAAATATTTGTCAATTATGGGGAATTTGTAGACGAGTTCAACCAAAATTTATAATGATTATACCCAATTTTTGTTCTATTTTAACTTTCAACCTTTAATTTTGTTCATTTATGGCATTTTCCATAACATTTTGGGAAACTATTTGTCAATTTTCGGAAAAATTCATTAATTTTTGGCACTTTTCGGGAAATTTTGTTTATTTGTAGGCAATTTTCTTCAATTTAAAAAAAAAAATGTCAATTTTTGAGAAATTTATTGACAAATTTGACCACTGCATTCATATACTTTTATCAATTGTTTCAATTTTATGTTATTTCTTAATTCTAACTCCCAACAGGAAAAACAGAATGCTGAAATCCTCTCAGACCATGTTATTATTATTATTATTATCATCATTATCATCATTATTATTATCATCATTATCATTATCATCATCATCATTATTATTATTATTCATCATATCATTATTATTATTATTATTATTATTATTATTATTATTATTATTATTATTATTATTATTATTATTATTATTATTATTATTATTATTATATTATCATTATCATTATTATTATTATTATTTATTATTATTATTATTATTATCATTATCATTATTATTATTATTATTATTATCATTATTACTATTATTATTATTGTTATTATTATTATTATTATTATTATTATTATTATTATTATTATTATTATTATTATTTTTATTATTATCATTATTATTATTATATTATCATTATTATTATTATTATTATTATTATTATTATTATTATTATTATTATTATTATTATTATTATTATTATTATTATTATTATTATTATTATCATTATCATTATTATTATTATTATTTTTATCAATTAATTTGATTTTTGGCTTAGCAAAATCCAACCTCCCCCCTCTCCCCCTCTCATCTCCGCAGTTCCTGTTTTGTAATAATTTTGTTTAAAGTGTGTGCACATTTTTTTACTTCTTGCACGAAGGACAGTAATGGAGTGGTACTTTTTATTTTTGAAGGGGACAAATTGTCATCTTTCTTGGGGACATGTTCCTCTCTCTCTCTGCCCCCTTCCCGGTTCCTACACCTATGCTCTTAGCATCATGGGACATGTTTCTGAATTAAACTGATTGCAGTCATGTGTTGTGGAAAGAAAGCACTGCATTAGGGTTTTTTCTTCAACATATGCAAATCATACAGCAGGATTTTCAATTTCTTGGATTTTGTCTAATTTTGAGGGCTGAATTTTGAGGTCTGAATTTTGAGGTCTGAATTTTGAGGGCTGAATTTTTGTGGAGGATTGAACACTATAGTAAAAGATTCAACTTCCTTGAAGAATCAGGATTTGTAGCTTCTCACTTTAAGGAATAGTGTGAATGTCTATTGGGCTCTAATGGTGCATTAAATGAGTTTTTTGTGGCTAGTTCCACCTGATTTCATTCAGGCTGATTTGAGTGGTAAGAATTGTTCATTCTTTCTTCGGAAATAATTCAGGTGTAAATAAATATCCTTTCACATGAAACGGTGTTTCCAGCAAGTTAGTCATTACCAGGGGCAAGAGTAGATCTTCCAGTAACAGTGTGAGTTAATGAAGATTGCTGAATCTTAATGAAAAGTGATCAGAGACTTCCTTCAAGGCCTTCGAAATGTTTGTGAAAAATGACCAGAGATGAACTTACGCTTTTTGTTCTTTTTGAAAGAGAATTTGCGATGTGAAGTTTTTTTTTTTAATTCAATTGTAATATCGTTAAGCAATCACCATTTTTCCTTGTCAATTTTTCTTTGCAATTCTTTAGGTTTACAAAAGTTTTTAGCATGTAACAGTAGATGTGATGATGTAATACTTTTTGACTTTTTCTTGTTATTTGACTTTATACCAAGGAATTGTTTGGTGTTCATCATGCCTTCAGAGGGATGTAGCCAGGGGGATCATTGGCAGTGGTCACCCTCCCCCCGCCCCCCCATCCCTCATCACCTTTGCTGAATATCAACTTTTTGTGGAGGCTTAATGAATAACTGTAGAAGTTTAGTTACCATTGAGCTTCTCTTATTGGGTTAATTTTTGGTTGCGATACTATCAGTCTCAGGAACCTGCAGTCGTTTGCCAAAATATATGTGTGTGTATGTCTGTGATGCTTTACTTGTAAACACGATATCTCGTGAACAGTTCATCTATGCCATTTCATATTTGGCACATAGATGCATCATGACCCATAGATGGCCCCTATTGTTTTTAGTATCAATATCTGCATATTAATGAGTGGGCGGGAGAAAATGTATAAATCTTCAAATGCTCATATTTTAAAAACCATATCTGTTTTGCATCTTCTTTGGCATAAATAAGGTGTTAGGGTTGGTGTAGATGCCCATCTTATAAAAATGTTCCGATATGAATTATGGGCGGGGCATAGTGTAGTTTTACTGAAAGCAGCTTGTATTAACACGGTATCTTGTAAACCATACATCAGTGCCATGTTATATTTAGCAAAAATCTTTAAATGCTCATATTTTGATAACCATATATCTCTTTTGTATCTTCTCTGGCATATTGTGTTAGGGTTGGTGTAGATGCCCATCTTATGAAAATGTCCAAAATCACTGATATGAATTCTGGGTGGGGCATAATGTGGTTTTACTGAAAACAGCTTGTAAACACAATATCTCGTGAACCATTCATCATGTCAAATTTGGCACATGATTAATCATACCTCAAAGATTGTCCCATTGTTTGTGGTGTTGATATCATACATATTAATGAGTGGGTGGAGCTTATGCAAAAATCTTAAACTTTTCAAACCTTTACAAGTGCATGCCAGTTTTGCTTCTTATGTGGCATATGCTTATGTTGTTCGATAGTGTGCACATGTTTGAATAATTTTGAAATTAAGAATATATATCTTGACTCCATCCACAACCTGTAGATTTTTATTAGATTAATATAATTCATACTGCTGTGAAAAACCACCCTTTCATAAACCTTAGTTCCTTTGTTTATTGTCTATAATAGCATTATTGCTCTCCCAGGACAAATACTAGATGAATTAATAGACGGTCACAGTGGCAAGACTGCCACCTTTGAATTACATTCCTTACAGGCATGTAATCAGAAATTTTAAAGGGGGAGCCAACTTCTAGAACAATAATTTGAACCAGAGAGACCGGGCCAAATGTGATTCTCTTATTGATATATTCTGTGCAGATCATTCAAAGACACCCCCACCCTCCCCCTTTCCCCACTAAAAAAGAAAAAAAAGACATTTGGCAAAGAGGGGAGGGTGCCATGGCTCCCCCCTTGACTACGTGCCTGACTGCTGAATAATCGCAACAGTTGCAAAGGATGTTTCACAGGTTGGTCATCATAAGTGACTTTGTATATAACGCTCAAAAGAAACAAATACTTTGGTCTAGTGGTTATATCATGACAGTGCCAAGATGGATGTCCCTGGTTGAATTCCCAGCGGGTTCACTTCACAGGTCTCCACAGGTGGATGATTTCTATATAACATTAACTCTTAAAGACTGGATGTAAATACTCAATATATCTATCTACATTTTAAAAGTTAATGTAAAATCTTGTCAGTTTTAAACACAGATATTTACAGTGTATTAGCACCTACCAAAGATGCATTCCCACAACTAGGGAAGGGAAAATTGGCATCATAGAGTCATTAGCACAACTGGGGCTCAAAGTTGCTATTGATTTAAAACCTGCTTTATAAGACTATATCATTAAATATTTCTCTGCTTGGACCTGATATTCAAATGGGGTCTCACTGGGGGCTCTAACTGATTAACAAAATGAAATTAAGCAGATCTTAATATCCTCAGATGTTAATTATAATGTAAGGAGTGACATTTAATAGGAGTCCATAAAACAATTCTATAATTTCACCTGCACTGCAACTGCTTCTAAAAAAGTAAGGCATCAGAAACACACAACCTTTTGGTTTTTGCTTTAGAGGATCAGTTAATTTTCTGAATTTTTTTTTCCTAATTTCAAAGCCATTGGAAAACCTAAAGAAAAAAAAAAACCTGAAGGTCAACCCAACAATTTGGGTAAAAAGTTCCAAAGTTTTTCAGGCAAGGAGAGTCCCCCTTTCTCTCTCCTTCCCCCTCCCAGTAGAGATTAGTTCTGTAAGCATATGATTATATCTCATTGGGACCGGTGAAAATTATGTTTTTATATAGGTCTCTCCCCCTCCCCCAGGGGACCTTTAAAATTTCTGGCTACGTCCCTGTGCCTTCATTCTATTTTAGTACTACAGAAATTATATCATTACATCAGAATATACATACATTCTTGTGTTTATTTTGTTCATAAGGAGACTGCAATTACTTGGAGAAAAAGAAAACATATCATTGTCATTCCAGAATGGCATTTAAAAAAAAAAAAAAAATTAGGAAACTTTGTGCCTAGAACCTTAAGTTGTTCAGAGGTAAAGAAATGAAGAAGATGGAGAAAAGGAATGGACATTTTTATAAGTATTTGGGTTGTTCACAATAGTAGATGTATTGCTACAATTCGCCCCCCCTTTTTTTTTTTAGGGGGGGGGGGGTGGGGGGAGGGGTAAATGTAATAATGCATTCTCAAGTGTTGTTATTTCTAACTTCATTATATCCATATCTGAAGAAAGTAAATACTGAGAATCAACAAAAACAAGAGTTTATCAGCTGATTGAATTATAATTGTATTGTCTGGTCTATATTCATCGATCCTCTTTAGATTCCACCCATTCCAATTTCAATTTGTAATTTCTTTACTTGATGAAGAATTGAAAAGAAGCATTCACCTCATTTGGGCCCAGTGTTGAATCTGTGGCTATGTGCATGTAAAATCTTTTCTTGATTCAGGTCTTAAATTTCTAACAAGATTGGAATGGAGACAGAAAGTAGATCAAGAGTTATATTTTGTCGTAAGTTTAGGTCAACTGAGCCATTTTAATATCTTTTGTGGATCTTGGTTGTCATGCGTAATTCCTATTGAACAGTCGAAGACTCTGAACGATGCTTTTATGTATTAAAGCTTTTCATGGAGCCAAGCGATTCTTCAGTTTTAATTGACTTGACATATCATCAGAGAAAAAGCATGATACGGATGCCTCTGACTTATGGAAAGTAAATCAATTAAGACCTAATACATACATGTGTGCCTCCTCACCCATTTGATCGAGATTACAGTACCTTTGCAAATGAAAAGATATGTTTATCTTTCAGTAGGTTTATTGATGACTTGGATGTAGTGGATTAATGTTTCTGTCTACCAACAAATCTTTAATCAAAAGTTAATTAAATCCAGAATGAAATTGTGACTTTTTGAAAGTTTTGAAAAAATCTTTTTGATATATGTAATCTTGAATGATATAAGCAGTGGCATCAATATACCCTTTTGCTTGGGGAAGGAGAGGGGTGGAGGAAGAATGTAAAATTACAAATTTACCGATGAAAGATTTTGGTGCTACCAACAAAAATATATTCCACATTCAGGGCCCCCATAATGTCAACAATTTTGAAAAGCAAAATAATTTTTTTAATTAGGGCATGGGTCCAAAATCACAGAACGAGTGCTATAAATTTGTTTTTTTTTTCAATCTGTTTGGTAAAATTTTCATCGTCTTTGATGGATGTTTTACCGACGCGGACCTTGACTTACCCGCATACCCAACCCACCCCTCCTTCCCTTTCTGGTATTTATGCTCCTGGATATAAATTTAGTAAATGCAGTTCAAATTCATAAATTTCAGTCTCGTGTTAACAGATAATTGTTTGTCTAAAGTGCAGTTTGTTAATGAATATGGATATGTGTGCTAAAATATTAATTTGATGAAACTCAGATGTTCAAATAAAACATTGTACGATCTAAAAGTCTTTTACTGAAAAACGAGTCAGATTTAAGTTCAGTAATCCTTTCTAACAATGGAGGTAAACATATATAAATGTTTGTGTTTTGATTGGTCAAAATCTTGTACTGATAGGCCAATCAGTAATAATTTGAGATTGCAATTACACTGCCACATTTAAATCATGATAGATGGCCATCAAAGAAAGTAGAATCCATTTGTATCTATTGGTTCAATAAGATCGGTAATTTCCGTTTACAAAAAGGA
Organism: Chiridota heheva; assembly: GCA_020152595.1. Taxonomy (NCBI): domain Eukaryota; kingdom Metazoa; phylum Echinodermata; class Holothuroidea; order Apodida; family Chiridotidae; genus Chiridota; species Chiridota heheva. Next base: position 955,180 of record JAIGNY010002021.1, read on the forward strand.
ATTGTAAGTTTATTAAACATTCTATTGACAGCTATGCCAGCACCATATGTTTTCCATTCACCCAACCTTTGTTTAAAGTCTAATTTGACTAGAACTTTGGCAATTTGAATTCTGCTCTATTGATCTTAGCAAATAGCTCAATTTACTGTTCTATTTGATGAATGGTAGTATTAATTGTTTTTATCATATTTTTTGCATCAGCTCTTTTTCCTGGTATTTTGTTCTAAATTAGAAAATAGAGGCATTTCCTGCATTTCCTTTGATTGCTGTTCTCTTTGATTCAAGTTCTCATAATCTCTTTGATTCAAGTTCTTCAAGTTCTCTTTGATACAAGTTCTCTTTTCAAGTTCTCTTTGAATCACAAGTTCTCTTTGATACAAGTTCTCTTTGATACAAGTTCTCTTTGATACAAGTTCTCTTTGATTCAAGTTCTCTTTGATTCAAGTTCTCTTTGATACAAGTTCTCTTTGATACAAGTTCTCTTTGATACAAGTTCTTTTTGATACAAGTTCTTTTTGATACAAGTACTCTGTGAAAATTTAAAAATTACATACCCTAATTTTCTGTTTGATAACACTAATAGTACATTGTTCCCCAATCTTGAACAAACAGTAACTTTATAGTGCCCCACATTCAAAGGATCATTGTGATAGTTAACAAGCAAGTGGTTTATGGTGTACACATTATCAATGGTTAAACAAAAGAAACATTAACATTTAACATAATTGTTTGATAATCTTACTCCATTGTGGATATTTTGTCTCAAGGAATGTCTATGAATGAAGATCCACTTTGGCAATAGAACCCCACTATACAGTGGTCTCTCAGAGCCTGAGCCAGTTTCCTTGGCAACATAGGGGTCAATTTTGTTCAACTGTAAATATTGTGCAAATACCTTCAAAGCCATGTATAAGTCTTTATTGTTATTGAAATATTTCCAATCAACCAAAGCAAAAATAATTATAAAATGTGATAATTATGCAACCAAGCCTTATTCACTAAGTTTCAAATTTCATTTGAAGTATTTGCACAACACAAATTGAAGTTATACTCCACTATCACCTCCTCCCTGCCCCACCCCACATCCCCTACCAACCACCCATTCATCCGCCCGCTTTCCAGGATTTTACATCTGTGCCTCGATAATTGCTTTTGAAGGTCCAGTGATTTTCAAAAATACACACAACTCATCTGAATGAATTCTTATATCATATTCTACCATCTAAAGTATCATGTTGTAATGATCCATACAATTTCAGAACTCTATTGTAAATTGTTTTGTCTCTTGGGATAGGGAACATAGGATGCAATATCATTTATGGTGATAAAGAATCTCTAACAGGACCCAGCGGAGTCTGAATTTAAATTGCAACTTACAAATGTTTACTTGTATCAATTTGTGCCTCAATCTCATCAACTGAATTTACCACCCATTTCCTGTATTGTTTATCATACGAAGGTTTGCTTATCTTCATGGTTAAATAAAAATGAGAAATGTATATACAGATGATAAACTTTTGTACAAACATTGAAAGGTAAATCTGTAGCGTGCAAGTGATTATGGTCTTTCCTAACTTGTGTTCCACCCTCCAAATGTAATAAATGTTTACATAAAGCTTTGTCTCTGTTAGAATACGAGTCAAGTGCATCTTAGTCATACTGTATCACGCTAGAGGACAATGCTAGGAATATGAAGGTTGTTTTAGTGACCCCTGCTGGCAGTTGTTACTAGATTGGTATAAATTCAACTGAAAATAGCAAGTGACATCCATCTTTAAGGAGCCGATGGATATATATTTCAAATAGACCATATATGAATGCAGGAAGAGAATTCACATACTATGCCAATGAGTGGGAACAAGTTTTTTTAACTAATTTTTACCATAATTGCTGCATCAAGGAAACAGAAACTGCATCAAGGCATACCAGATTTATGAATGAAAATAAAGATCATTTAGCTCAAGTAAGTTCAATGAATAACTAATTGCTTTGTGACTGTTTTCAGTCCTGTGTCCTTTGTATTGAGCTCATCTCCGCAGGACATGGTACATGGTTCGCTACAGGGGCAAACCCTAGTCAAAAGTGTGGGGGAGGGGGGACAAAGATGTTTGAAAATAAAATTTCTTACCCTGTGGTTCTAGCTGTTATTAGACATTATGTATATATATATATATATATATATATATATATATATATATATATATATATATATATATATATATATATATATATATATACATATAAAAATTATATATGAGTATATATATATATATATATATATATATATGATATATATGTATGTATATATATATATATATATGAGTATATATGTATGTATATATATATATATATATATATATACATATATATATACATATATATATACATATATATATATATATATATATATATATATATATATATATATATATATATATATATATATATATATATATATATATATATATATATATATATATATATATATTCTCATAAAATGTCCTTCATTTTCCAGAATTTTTCTTCATTTTTGGGAAATTTTCATTAATTCTCGTGAAATTTGCTACAATCTTTATGAAATGTCCTCAATCCATTTTTGTGAAATTTTATTCGAATTTCCGATAATTGTACAACCCCCTTTTTGCGAATAGTTTATTGTGATAAGAGACTACATTATTGTAGGTTTGTTGGGACAAAAATAAAAGCTGCCGCCCCTCCCTCCAATGTCAGATATCTTCCTACACTGCTGCAATATGTAGGCCTACATTGTTTATCTTGGGGGAGGGGGGAGATTTTAGTGGGGGAGAGGATACAAAATTATTGAAGTTTGAAACTTTTCTTTCCCCATCCCGAAAATCAAAGAAAATTGCCTGAAAATAAAGGAAGTTAGAATATTTTCCAAAACGTTTATGAGAACAAAAGAATGTAAATATTTCTCTTTACGGGGAATGATTATAAAGATATGATTAAGATAACAAGTGAATTTAAAACTATTTGTCCCCACATTTGATACTTGCAGTTTAGTAGGCCCCTACCAATCGAAAGTAGACTAAAAACTTTAGTATTGTGACAGTTTCAGTATTGTGACAGTACCACCTCAACTAGACTTCAACCAGAGAGTGTGATGTCATTCAGCCTACATGCAATATAGGCCAAATTTTAATTGCCTACCATGTTATTGCATATGACTTGGAGCCTAGTGTTACGTAATAGGCTAACTAAAGTATATAATAGTCTGCACAGTTCAGTAAATTATCTGATTATCAGATTGGGTAGTTCCAGAGATTATATGCATGCGGGGGTCAGTGATAATTAGGTTTGTGGTTCAGATGGGCAGAGGAAGTGCATGATTTGGGATTGGGTTTCCGGGGTGTGTGAATGGGATGGGAAGGAGAGAAGGGGGTAGGCCTATTTTGCAGAATATCCTCCACCTTTGAATTGATCTTGACATTCCCGGCCTGTTTTGGCTCCGTGGACTTTTTGAATTAATTACCAAATTCCCATTAATCGACGATGCCTTGTTCGACTCAGTGGTTTCACAGAATTTTGGGATGAAATTATGCTTTATGGGAATTTTTCATAATCTCATACATACACCTGGAGCGTCTCCGCTGGCTCCGCGCTTGCGATGGAATGTTTCATAATCCCATATGTTAACTACATCCCAGAATGGCTCCACTGACTCCACAGTGTCCACACTTGTCACAAGAATTCTTTTAAGAATGACCTAGACCAATTTGTAAGTTCAATTTGGTGAATATATTTGTAGTGTTTCCTTTGTCTCCTAATTTTGAGTATGGAGCAGGCACCACAGGGTATTCAAGGTGTTGCAATTAAGTATTCTGCAATTAAGCAGAAGGGGGGGGGGGGCTGGGGATGGTTAGAGGGATTTTTCTGGGGAGGGGTTTCTACCAAAATAACACATTTTCTGGAACTGCCATTCCTACCCTGGTCTAATAGTGGACAGATAACTTGTATTCTGTCTAGTCATCATTTGAAATTGCATTGTGTTATGAAGTGAATGTTATGAAAACTGGATATAATATTTTGTAACAAGATTAGGCAATTGCAATTAGGGATACACTGAGTCTATATCAGTTAAGTTGATAGTTTCAATGGTCAACCTCAAAATGTGTCTCAGATTTTCCCAGATTTTGCACCCAAGGAGGTTCCTAAGATTCTTATTTTTTTTCTTTCTTTTAGAGAATGGATTTTTAAGGAATTCATCTTGTAATTTGTATGAGTTTCAAGGAGGCAAGAGTTTTTAAATAAGAATCAAAATTCAATAAAGTTTGAAGTTTTTCCGATGCAGCCTAACAGTAATGACCCCTATGTTTGCAAGGAATTGAAGGATTACAAGATTTTCCCACTTGATTGTAGGAAAAGCTTTATATGTACCTGTAAAATATTTGTATGTTACAATTGTACATTTTAGCATTTTTCATGTTAAGTTCTTAATTAATTTAGCAGATCTTTCAAGATTTTTTTTTTTTTAAGTGTTCACTGTGTTACTCCATTTTTACTGCTTTCAGTAAAGAAAGTGTCAAATAAGTTTGGAAATTGAATTGATATGACAAATACACTACAAAATTTAAATTCCAAATACCAAGCTCTTCTTTAAATGTTGAACACCAGCCCAACTGAGACTGCTCATCTTTTTTCATTAAGTTTTATTGCTATCACTATTTTTGTTTTGAATTATTAAGAAATCATACTTATGTATTTTTTGTGTGTACCTTTGTGTATGGTTTAGACTATATTGCTTGAACAAAAAAAGTGATGAACATTTCTGCTGTATACAAATGTATGCAGCTTATGTGTTTCTCTCACCAACGTCTTTGTAGATGGGTAAAAGTATGTTATAAAACTATATAAATATTTATTATGTAAAGTTCTTTTAGAAATATAATTAACTTTCACAATGCTTTACTATAACAATATATCGACCAAATGTCCCATATAAAGCCACCTGTATCAGTCATACATATATCAAATTTTATACTAACATTTAAAGATTCATATAGTAACATTACATGAGTATTCGATTTATATGGATTACATAATTGTTTACAGCCATATAAATCTTTATATAGAATATAAATCTTTATATGGATTATGCAGAAAAAGTCCTTATTTTATAAAGTTATATAAAGAATTTACCATATGTATGTGAATCAAATTTTATATACCCATTTAAAGTTTTATATGGAAAATTTCAACACAACTTGTATACAGATTTATATGGCCCATATAAAAGTATATATACAAAATTGTATACAGCTATATAAAAATTTATATGATTATATAAAAAGACATAATTTAAATAGACATATAAACCTATGTAAAGAATTAGCCATATATGTTAATCAAGTTATATATATCTATATAAAGCCACATTTATACAGCCATATAAAGATTTATATGGATTATATAGAAAAGGGCTTATTTGTAAAGCCTTTTAAAGAATTGGCTATATATGTGAATCAAATTTCATACACCCATATAAAGTTTGTATACTTGTATACAGATTTATATGGCCCATATGTATGTATGTATGTAAGGGTGTATGCATGTATGTATGTATGTATGCATGTATGCATGTATGTCTGTGTGTATGCATGTATGTCTGTGTGTATGCATGTATGTCTGTGTGTATGCATGTATGTATGTGTGTGTATGCATGTATGTCTGTGTGTATGCATGTATGTATGTATATATATATATATATATATATATATATATATATATATATATATATATATATATATATATATATATATATATATATATATATATATATATATATATATATATATATATATATATATATATATATATATATATATATATATATATATATATATATATATATACATATATATTTATATATATATATATATATATCTGGCCATAGAAAATTTTGTATTTATATCTGGCCATATAAAACTGTATTTTCTATCTGGCTAATTCTTTATCTGGCTAATTCTTTATATGGCATATTATCTGAATTCATATCAATCCCATATATGGAATTCATATCTGGGCCATATAAAATTTTTTTTACATCTGGCCCAAATATGGGATTTCTTTAACCATTTTTTAGGGTGGGGTGGGGGCGGATCTGTCATCTGTATAGGTTTTGTGCAAGGTTATACGTTTTAGTGGACTAGAGGGTATGTAATACTGTATTCGATTGCCCGATATGCCCGATATATCAGCTGTCTATATCACTTTAGAGGTTAAGAGTAAAATTAGTGATTATAAATTGATGTCAAACTTACCATCTTTCTGTCCAAAGGTGTAGCCAGGTTTTTATTGGAAGAAGAAAGGGGGTGGGGCAGATCTGATATCTGTATATGCTTTGTGCATTTAGCGTGGGGTCTAGGGGCTTGCCCAAGGGCCACTAGTGTGGACTTGGTGGACTAGAGGGTGCTCAAAAACGTCTAATATTGTATTCAATTGCCCGATATATCAGCTAAGTAAAAATGTAAAATCATATTGAAAATGATAACACCATTGTCAACGACTACTCATTTTAAATGGTCGGTCCTTTTTCATCTTTTGGAATTTTTGGGGGGGCAACCGCAGCCATCAACTCCTCCACTAACCCATCAACCCCCCCCCTCCCCCCTCCCTAGTAGCTACGCGCCTGTTTCTGTCATGACTATTCACACGCGTCACTGACTTATCAACCAGAACATGTGTGTTGTCATCACTCAGACACTGTACACTCGTACTTGTACGATGGAGCGCATACCCCATACAGGTGGCATAGGCATAGTAACATTACGTTTCTTAGACAGCGCATGCGGTAGAACACCTAAGTGATGTGTCCTGATGACCTCATAATTCTTTCACTCGTTTAATTACCTACTGAACTCCACGATTTTGTATATATATATATATATATATATATATATATATATATATATATATATATATATATATATATATATATATATATATATATATATATATATATATATATATATATATATATATATATATATATATATATATATATATATATATATATATAATATAATATATATATATATATATATATATATATATATATATATATATATATATATATATATATATATATATATATATATATATATATATATATATATATATATATATATATATATACATATATATTTATATATATATATATATATATATAGAAAATTTTGTATTTATATCTGGCCATATAAAACTGTATTTTCTATCTGGCTAATTCTTTTATATGGCATATTATCTGGAATTCATATCAATCCCATATATGGAATTCATATCTGGGCCATATAATTTTTTTTTTACATCTGGCCCAAATATGGGATTTCTTTAACCATTTTTTTAGGGTGGGGGTGGGGGCGGATCTGTCATCTGTATAGGTTTTGTGCAAGGTTATATGTTTTAGTGGACTAGAGGGTATGTAATACTGTATTCGATTGCCCGATATGCCCGATATATCAGCTGTCTATATCACTTTAGAGGTTAAGAGTGAAATTAGTGATTATAAATTGATGTCAAACTTACCATCTTTCTGTCCAAAGGTGTAGCCAGGTTTTTATTGGAAGAAGAAAGGGGGTGGGGCAGATCTGATATCTGTATATGCTTTGTGCATTTAGCGTGGGGTCTAGGGGCTTGCCCAAGGGCCACTAGTGTGGACTTGGTGGACTAGAGGGTGCTCAAAAACGTCTAATATTGTATTCAATTGCCCGATATATCAGCTAAGTAAAAATGTAAAATCATATTGAAAATGATAACACCATTGTCAACGACTACTCATTTTAAATGGTCGGTCCTTTTTCATCTTTTGGAATTTTTGGGGCAACCAGCCATCAACTCCTCACTAACCCATCAACCCCCTCCCCCCTAGTAGCTACGCGCCTGTTTCTGTCATGACTATTCACACGCATCACTGACTTATCAACCAGAACATGTGTGTTGTCATCACTCAGACACTGTACACTCGTACTTGTACGATGGAGCGCATACCCCATACACGTGGCATAGTAACGTTACGTTTCTTAGACAGCGCGTGCGGTAGAACACCAAAGTGATGTGTCCTGATGACCTCATAATTCTTTCACTCGTTTAATTACCTACTGAACTCCACGATTTTGTCACATCCATCATGATATATTTACATCAAATTATCAAGTACAGAAGACATTGGAATATGTGAAAAAGTGGGGTGGGACATTTGATATTGTGTCCCCCTATCTGAAAAAGGAGGGGGACATGCCCCCTCTCCCTGTCCCCCCGAGATTGACGCCCATAGTTTGCTATAACTTTTTCCGCTATAAGCATATGTTTTGTCAAACTTATATTTACAAGATTTAACAACTTTTTGTGAGTTCGTGTTGTTTTGTGTTTGCTTTTTTGTAAATGAAAAGACTATGTTGTACCTATTCTTTTGTGTATTTTAAAGTGGCCAAAATGAATATTGTTGATTTGAAATAGAATTTTACCATAGAAGTCTTATTATGATCATCTTTACATAACTTTGCTATTTAATATTCTGTTCACAATATTCACCTATTAATTATTACAGGCTCTTTTTAGAATGTAGAATGGAGAACTGTGAGAAATTGGGCACTAAATTCTAATGTCATCCTTTTACCTTGAGTCCAGTAAGCCTTATAATTGATCTGCCCTATTACTGATAACCACAACACATTTTCCACCATAATGGTGTGTAAGATAATATTTTGTTTTTGGTGGCTTCTTGTTGTAATGAAATATTCATACAGCTTACATTTGGGATATTTCCTTTAGACAAGACACTCAGCAGACACTTAATATGTCACTTATTGATCCGTACACTGTATGGGTGACATGAACGGGTTTATCCTTAAAAAGCAAAGAAGTCACGTTAGACTTTACTGAAACGTCTCTTTTGTCTGGACTAGTCTAATGGCCAGGGAAGGATGTTCTCCTACATAAAGAAAAAAACATAAGAAACAATTAAGACTCAAATTCAAGTGTTTTGCTGTTGTCTGAGGTAAGGGTTCTCGTAAGTAAGTACTCTGGGGTGTTTGTGTTTTCTTTCAAGTGACTGGCCAAAACCACCTTATTCCTTGCTATATTGTTTCTCCAATGCAATGATAATGTAAACAACCATTCAATAAATTATTTTGAGAAAATATTTTGAGTTTTTGATGAAGAAATTATATTATGTACATTTTCCATCAAGAAAGTAATGATTTGGGAAAGTATTTACTTAATTGATTTGATAATAATGAAACCATGAAAAATTGCATTTCTAGCTTTCTTTCTTTTTTTTCAAATTTGATATTAACTTTACTCGGGTCATCCCATTTTTGACATATATTTATTTCATATCTTTTCTCTATTACCATGTGTAAACAATTTTTTTATCATAGATGGATTATGATTGATACTTCCAAGCCAAGACGTACTGAAGTAATTCTAGTTTAGATTTTGCCAACAACTTGTTCATATTTTTGGATTCAAAGCTAATTTTTGTTGTTGTTATGTTTTGCCCATTAAACAAACCCCTGATCAATAATCACTTCTTTATGAAATACAAAGGAAATTATTCCCTGATAAATTGACTGCATGAAAAACAAATCAAATGTTAATGTTGTGATTCTCTTTACTTTCCCTCTAAAAATATAATTGACGATTAAAAAGGACAAGTAACTGCAATTGACTATCTGTGTCTGTTTTTTGAATTCATGAATATTGTATTATCATGAATTATTTATCAATATGAATAACTTATCAAGATCATTATAGTTGCTCAACCATGGGCAGCAATGTTTATTCAAGTTGGCAGCTAGGACATAACAATCAAGTTTCGATTTCTGCTGTTGTAGCCTTTCATTTTAACAAATGTAGGCGGGACTGCTGCAGTTGGCCATTTTTGGTTATGCTTTCCTGATATTAAATTAGTATGATATACATTTAAGTGTCCAAAGTGGTGCAGCAATTTTTGTTGTGGTAAAATTTATCAGTGATGTATATTTGTCTCTTTCAGTACTATTATTGGAGGAACATGTTACCCTGGGATTGACGGGTTCACGTATTCTACATTATTTTATGTAGAACTTATAGGTCATTTCCTGTGAAATGTTACATCCATCTGGATCAGAAGTGGTTTTGTTCGTATTGTTTTGGATATAGCTATAGTGATTACAAATTCTTTGAAAATTCAGTTTTCCTTTTTTTTTTTTTTTTAGTGACCTCCACCAGGTTAGCTTTTCAAACATTTCTTCTACCTCTTTATTCATTGTGTAGCCTATGTATGAAGATTTAAAGAAACTGTAGCCAAGAAAAATTGGTCATAGCTAATTATGATAACAGTTTTGTACATATGGATTCTCCTATTATGGTTGCCCCCTATTATGGTTGCCCCTCCTATTATGGTTGCCCCTCCTATTATGCCTGCCCCTATTATGGTTGCCCCTCCTGTTATGCTTGCCCCTCCTATTATGGTTGCCTCTATTATGGTTGCCCCTCCTATTATGGTTGCCCCTCCTATTATGGTTGCCCCTCCTATTATGGTTGCCCCTCCTATTATGGTTGCCCCTCCTATTATGGTTGCCCCTCCTATTATGGTTGCCCCTCCTATTATGGTTGCCCCCTATTATGGTTGACCCCCTATTATGGTTGCCCCTCCTATTATGGTTGCCCCTCCTATTATGGTTGCCCCCTATTATGGTTGCCCCCCTATTATGGTTGCCCCCCTATTATGGTTGCCCCTCCTATAATGGTTGCCCCTCCTATTATGGTTGCCCCTCCTATTATAGTTGCCCCTCCTATTAAGGTTGCCCCTCCTATTATGGTTGCCCCTCCTATTATGGTTGCCCCTCCTATTATGGTTGCCCCTCCCTATTATGGTTGCCCCTCCTATTATGGTTGCCCCTCCTATTATGGTTGCCCCTCCTATTATGGTTGCCCTCCTATTATGGTTGCCCCTCCTATAATGGTTGCCCCTCCTATTATGGTTGCCCCTCCTATTATAGTTGCCCCTCCTATTATGGTTGCCCCTCCTATTATGGTTGCCCTCCTATTATGGTTGCCCCTCCTATTATGGTTGCCCCTCCTATTATGGTTGCCCCTCCTATTATGGTTGCCCCTCCTATTATGGTTGCCCCTCCTATTATGGTTGCCCCTCCTATTATGGTTGCCCCTCCATGTAGTTATCTTAAATTGTCTGCTCATCTCCTGATGCAGTAGAATCCAAAGAAAGACCAATAAACTTGATTGAACTTTCCCTAAGTTTTGCCAGTTCAACCTACTTCTAATTAAATCCTACAAACTACTATCTGACTATTGCATTATGAATTGGAGGGTGGAGTTGTTGTCCATTGAAGAAACCTTTAGGCAACAATCCCTTTTTACCATGAATCAGGAAATTATTCATAATAAAATGACTTCTGGTGCATAAAAACTACATCAAATGCAAATGAAATTGTTATTTTTCTCTTTTTTCATTTATTTTATATTATAATTAAGCTAGAAAAGGACATGTGACCCATGATGAAGAGTGGCAATAATAATGCTATCAGGATTAGATACAATTGTATCTTCATTTGTTACAGAAATAGACATGGGTCTGATGTGTATATTATCATATGACTAGTAGGGCAGATGGTTACACAGGTCATCCATGCTAGAACTTGGACATAATTATGCTCACCATTGTGTATGCAAATGACTTTGACAAAGTACATGTTATTTGTCTTTGCCAGTTTTCTTTAAGTAGGATAATGGACATCATATTGATGTGATCTTCATCAACATATTTCTGAATGTGTGGTTTCCTTTCTCTAAAGAAGTCTCAAGGGTTTGTAGCAAACAGTTAAATATAAAATATATAAGCTTAGAAAAAGGTGCCAAACCCCTTTTCATGTTTAAAACAAACCTTAATAACTTATCAGTTTGGTAATGTATCTGAAAATGGATTAATTTTTGTTGTTGGAATTCAAAGAAAGATTAACAGATAATGTACATTAATGTTGATACTTACATAGTGGTTATGGTTGCCAAATAGTGATCTTTATCTCATATTTTTTAGGAGGAATTGACACCTGTCATAGCAAATGATTACCATGAACCTGCTTAAGTCATCTCAGTCACCTCAAATTTGAAACCAACTACTTCAAGTTCATTTTTACTTCTTAGAAAATCATTTGGGAATTTGCAGGGTGGATTTTTAAATACATGAATGATTTAACGACTTTTGAATCAGTTTCTCAAAGTTCATTCTAATGTCCTTCAGTTAAATGTGGGTTAGATTGCGCAGTCTAATGAAACATGTGTTCTCGCTGCAAATTTCATTTGGCAAGAAGTTACATCACTGGAGAGATGATAAAAACAGGCAGCTATACCATTCTTCTGGAAGATCAAAATGTTTTTTGTTGGTGACTGCTTGCGAAAAGGAAACACTTTAAATAAATTCATATCTTTGTGGAAGGGTGCATTATTTTCACCTCATAATTCACATGAAATGTTTCTGCTCCTTTTGACACCCGGAGCAAAGTGTCTTGTTATATTTTACACAATCTTTTGAATAGACTTGTCAACAAAAAAATAATAATTAAGGGCTTACATCCCACTATAGCTCCAGTCAGCAATTTGTATCTTTTAGAAATCAATGTGAAAGTCATAAAATGTACCTGTCCCATCTCAACTTACCTCCTCGTTGGATGAATAGTACCGGTGCACCTCTGTTTGATTTACAGTAGAAAGTGTAAAGACGATACACTTACAATATCTTACTTTTTTTGTATTTTCACCATGAATTGGGCAGAGATTTAAATCAACTATAAAATTACAACTTTTTGATTAGGCTAGAAAATTTAGATCTAAACAGACTAATTTTAAACCAATTTTGATGAAATTTGAAACAATTTTTTCCCCCTTTGTGATCCTAAATTATTGTTTTTACAAGTGTTTAACATATATTTCAGAATGGAAGTAAGAGGTTGTTGTAGAGAGAATGTATTTCAATCATGTCATATTATTTGATGTACAGTAGAACAAATATCATGTCTCACATGCATTTAGTCTGATTATAGAAAGAGAGTAATTAATCGTATTACACAGCTTTATGTCGCAGCTTGTTTCAAAAGAGAATAAACTTAAATAAGAGATGTTAGTTCACTGTTGTATTTTTCCTATTGACAATTGATTATTTTCCCAAATTAATTTTGTTGCAGAACGGATCTTTTCCACCAATATTATCATTTTCCATACTCCTCATGTCTTCACATTTCTCAAATCTTATTGGAGGGTATTTAGTCTTACATAATAGCTAATCACATGATTTCAATGACGATAAATAGATCTACAGTATATAATTCAATTGTAAAAAATTTGTTGGTAATTTAATTCATTGGAAAGTTTGATGTAAATCTAACTTTATTCAGAAACATTTGAGAGGAAAGAAATTCTTGTGATAGGGGTGACAGAGTAAATGAATTCTTGATAATTAGTATAGTTAAATTTTACAGCAATATGGTATCATACATGATAAAAGCTTAAAAATTACATTTTTATAACATCAATAACATTAACTTTCCGCTTATCCTAAAAGTAATTGTTAAAGTTACATTAAAAATATGAATCTTTTCTCATAAATTTGAAGAAAATTGTACAAATCTTTTATCCTATTTAGTTTAACGCAGTATTTTTAAGAGAACCAAGGGTGACTTGCCCCTACAATATTTCATGATATACTGTAATTTCAAAATGTATCCTTCTGTCAGAGATGTCAATAAATTTCTTTGAATACATTTTGATAGTTTTTCCAGAAATTGTGTTTAATCTTCAAATGTAGGTTCTTGTTTCTTGACGTTTGTACAGTTTATTTAGCTTACTTACCTTTTTGTTCCAAATTTTACCCCAATATGGTTAGGACTGCTTTTCAGACTAGGGTATATAAGAAGTCTTTTTCAAATGCATTAGGGAAGTATAAAATGGTTCCCAAATTTCAAATCTCTGAGAAACCCTTGTGCCAATTATTTTGGTTACCCTCTTCCTTTGATAACATTTTTGCTCTGAAAGAGGTCTTTGCCCCCCAGACAAATCCCAACAATACTACCGTGACAACGCAGACAACATTTCTATTTAGAATGAACTTCAAGTGAACATAATGCCATGACCTATAAGTGTGACTTACAGTAATGTTTAGCCAGAAAATGTGATAAAATCCTTGTAATTGAATTTCAAGGGAAGATGTATCTGACAGCGACTGATGGAGTAGATTCAATAAGCCATCCCAAACAGACAAATTGCTTCGTTTGTGAATGAAGCCGAAATGGTATTATCCTGAATTGGGTCCCGGGCTGGAGTCACTCCAGGATAATTTGTAAGATTATGTCTCTGGTTAAGAGGAAACGTAAATACTTATTATAATGTCTCTTTTTAACGGTAAAGTAATACTTGCCAAGCATTCTAGTCTACAGATTAGATACTATATATTTAATACTGCTAATCAATTATTGGGTTTGAATGTATAGCTTTGTCCTGCTACAATTGAAAGATATAATATAGTATTTTGGGACTTTAATGCAGAACAAATGTGAACATTATCTTGCCATTAGTGATCTGTATGGGATATAAATTGTTTCTCCAACTTTAAATTCTTTATTCTATATTTTATGATTACTATATAATATAATTACTTTATGATTATAATTACTGTAAAGTATAATTATTTTATAATTACTATATAATATAATTATTTTATAATTACTATATAATATAATTATTTTATAATCACTATATATTATAATTATTTTTTTATGATATAATTATTTTATAATCCTATATGATATAATTATTTTATAATCACTATATATTATAATTATTTTAGAATTACTATATGATATAATTATTTTATAATTACCATAAAATATAATTATTTTATAGTTACCATATAATATAAATATTTTGTAATTACCATATGATATACTTATTCTATAATTACCATATATTATAATTATTTTATCATTACTGTATAATATAATTATTTAATAATTACCATATAATACAATTATCTAATAATTACTATATAATATAAATATTTAATAATTACTATGTAAGATAATTATTTAATAATTACCATATAATATAATTATTTAGTAATTACTATATGATATAATTATTTATTAATTACTATATAATATAATTATTTGATAATTACCATATAATATAAATATTTCAAAATTACTATATAATATAAATATTTTTTATTTACTATATAATATAATTATTTAATAATTACTATATAATATAATTATTTTATGATTGTTTGTTCAATATGCTTCATAAGTGGTTTAACAAATGGCCGTGGACATCTCTATATAACCTTAGCTGTTAAGAAAGGGATGTAAAATACCTAAACTATGTTTGTTGAATATGCAATTGAAATCTTCATTTGTGCAATTAAAAAAGAGGCCTGCAGTCACATACTATCTGCTCTTCTTTCATGAAGCTATGAAGAAAGACATGTTTTTTGTCTAAAGAAATATAAAGATTACTTGATATATTTTAGGGCAACGGGGTAAAAATGATTGCTATTGAAAAGTATCTATATACTTAATATGTTGTAAAATTAGACTGACGCTCCTTTCTTCTATTGACAGCCCTGCATTAAACATGTATAAGAAATTCCTTGTAATATTCATAGTATCACTCCATGAAACATAGGTTGCAGACCATGTAAAATGCACATTAAAATATAGTGGCAGTTATCATTCAACACTATCATGGTGACAGCTACAGCACATTAAATTCTCACATAAACATTCTTGTTCATAATATGTTATTGGACTCTGAATTCACCTTCTTTATGTTTCTGCCTAAATTGCTTTTCATGAAAAAAACTTATTTTTCTCTATCTTCGCAAAAATACTACAAGACAATAAATCCTCATTCTTGCCTGCAATAAAGTCTGTGCACTTTATTTACAGCAATTTGGGTTTTGATAAGATTGTTACTATTAATGGAAGTTTGTGTTTTATTGTTCATTCTTATGAGAATGATATAAACATATTATAAACATATTATAAACATATTATAAACATATTTGCACCTGGATACATGCTTGTTGATGGTGTTTAGATGTGATTAATGCATGCACAAAAAGTAGCAATTATTCATGTGACAATTTTCATGAACATTGAAGATTTTTGGCTCCAATGCGATAGGAACCTATGCGGTCATGATGGTATGTGTGTGGGTATGTACTTGTATATGTTGGAAACCATGGACTAAAGGCTGGATACACACATTCTAACCGTGGACACACCGACAACCGTTGACATCCATGGTTTGTTTTGTAATAAATTCCTGATATTTATGTTTTTATCTTGGCCTGCACAAGTTTCTGTACCATTCTGATCCTTAGTCCACGTCTACCCGGTTTAATTCAGATTTGTTATACACAAAAGTTTTTGCTCTTCGCTATCCTACACACATTTTGTTTTGCTGGTTGAAAAAGTGTGTTCACTATTACGTGGTAAAATGCGGAATGTGAACACACATTTGATACTAGGTTTCTCGAGCATATACTGAAAAGTCTTTTGAATGGAAGATACAGTTTGCAGTAATTTGGCGGGTAATAGTTTTAAGTTGTATGGTATTCTTATTTAACTCATGAATCGGTACTCTTTTTGAAGGAATTTCAATCAATCATAAATCTATGCAAAAAATAATAGATAAAGATCATCTTAAGTTGTTAGTACTTTTTCATGATTATTTTTCTATAGTAGGGCCATATTGTGTCTCATACATATCATTCAATATAAAATAACAGTTGAATGCTTATGAAGCAAGCAGCATAATACAAAATAGAAATATATTTAAATACATCAACATTTAGAACACATCGCTATTCTTAAACCGTCTTCACTTTGACAGTTTGAGCAGAAACTAAACCAATTTCTAGAACTTACAAATTTGGCAATTTCTGTACAAATCTATCCTTAATTTCTTATGTGAATAACATACATTCTAAATTATAGTAATTATTTTCAATAAGGCATAAACATGTTTCCAATTGCTTGTGTGGTGCATTGGATCCAAAACTCATACACTTACAGTATTGTACATACCCCTAATTTTTGAAGCTGCATATTGACACTGAACTTAAAAAATTGTTGGTTGAGAACTTGAACAATAAACGAATATCATTTATGAGCCGTATTGAAACTAGACATATGCTCCTTACATTTTTTTTGCTGCATTTAATTGGTGGACATTGCACTTAACATTAAATAAGGGAAGGGAGGAGGCTATATTGCAAGTTTGGACATTACACTTCACATTCAATTTGTGGGGCTGCATTGAAATCACGGACATAACGCTGCACAGTCAATTTGTGGGGTTACATTACAACCGTGGACATTACACTTTACATTCAATTTGTGTGGCTGCATTGAAGTTGTGGACATTGAGCTATACCATTCAATTTGTGGCGCTGCATTAAAACCGTAGATATTACACTATGTAATTAACTGAAACGTTTACGGTTAGCAGCGTATTACCAGGCGTGTTTATGCAAGTGTCATATTGTACTACTACTACAACGTATTTCTCCACTGATTACACTGATACTAGTGCACTTAGCTGGTACGTTGCCAACTTATGCGAGACAAGAAGATGCAGTTCATAAAATGGCAGCTGGTAAGTCATTAATTTTATTCTCATTTTGACCGATGAGGGCACATTTGATCTCTTTACATAAAAAAAGTAATTATGCTGGCCAATAGTAGGGATAACAAATAATATCTTCACCAGATACTTACATGCGTTATTTAGACCTAACATTAGGCCTTATTTATGTAGGCTAATAACAGTGAGTTGGCCTAATGTTACAATGCTAGACCTGAGCCTAATGTTACAAATTCATTCCACTACCTAACTTGATGCAGTTCATAAAATGGCAGCTGGTAAGTCATTAATTTTATTCTCATTTTGACCGATCGAGGGCACATTTGATCTCTTTACATAAAAAAAAGTAATTATGCTGGCCAATAGTAGGGATAACAAATAATATCTTCACCAGATACTTACATGCATTATTTAGACATAACATTAGGCCTTCTTTATGTAGGCTAATAACAGTGAGTTGGCCTAATGTTACAATGCTAGACCTGAGCCTAATGTTACAAATTCATTCCACTACCTAACTTGATGTATGTAGTTGTCAGCATATGATATTGGACAGGCCTGTAAGGCTAAATCAGTCTGAGAATCTCAATTGTTAACCATTATATAAATAAAGAATAATGTAAAGAATAATGTGTAATAGTGGCATGTTAAGAGGGGGAGGCGTATTTTTAAACAATATGTTCTGCGTAACAATATGGCCAAAGTTGCTTAAATTGAAAGAAATAGCTTGATAACCTTTTTTGTCTTCAAAAGTTTCAGACAGTCAATATAATTAGGACTTGAATTATTTTTTATAGACCTTAATATTATTTCTCATGATTCTTGTAGTCAGGCAAAAAGTCAGAACTTGCCCTTGTTGCAGTCCGTGAGCAACCCCAAAAACTGGGTACTTTAAAATACCAAAAAAATTGGATATTTTTATGTATTACGTCATCGCATGAGCCTACACACTAAACGTATGGGGTTTCTCATTTTCCACTTCGATTGTCCAAAATTTCACTTGACATCCTTAAATTTTGGCGATGGATAGTAGTAAATAGATATTCAAAACTTTTTGCCGCTGCTTTTTGAAATTCATGATTGCCTTTTAGAGAAAATCAATAAATTAGAATATGAGCAAACTGTTTTGTTAATTTTCCCAAAAAGGTGACAATAAATTTCGAAAAGCAGTGGCAAAAATTTTTGAATATCTATTTACTATCTGTTTCCAAATTTTCAGGATATTCATTGAAATTTTGGACAATCCTGAGCGGAAAATGAGAAACCCCATACGTTTAGTGTGGGCTAGTCAAATTTGTAGGCTCTGCAATGACTGACATAATACATAAAAGTACCCAAATTTTGGGGTATTTCAAAGTACCCAGTTTTTCGGGTTGCTCCTAGATTGTCTTGCTGTTCAAGGTGATTACGCCACTGTGTTTGGCCATACAAAGTTTAATATGATTGTTAGATTTATGAAATCATATATGAAGCAGTATGGGGAATACAGAACATTTCGCAATGAAGGGTAGTCTGTTTAATTCATGGTTTTAATTTTTAACATGTTGATATTTTGATGCTGCTAATAATTTAATATTGAAATTTTGATATTTTTCCGTAATCAAAATGCCTGATCATCAGTGGTGGCACTACGGAGGGCATGGGGGGTTTTTCCCCCACGAGATTGCTTGGCCCAACTTACTCCCCACCCCCCGAAAATTTTGTAAAGTGACATTTTGTCCGATTTATAGGCATTCCCCCCCCTTATGAGACAAATTGCCCCCTGACCAAAATCCTGGTGCCACCACTGCTGACCATGCAGAAAACACCAAAGTATAGTCTTAATTTGCAGCCTGGATACTCAGCACATTTTATTCTTATCAGTTTTTTATCTGTTTTCAGAGTGGAATGTGCCAAAAGTATTTAAATTTTGAAGAGAAATGGATGATGGTCTTTTATTTGCTATTCAGAATTTTCCGATATGGGGTCATCGATTTTGAGCAGTTGAGTTTGGGCCTTTCGATCCTCTCAGCTGCCCTGATGTCATTCATAACAAATGTTTGCCTGATTCTTTCAGCATGATATATGAAATTGTTTTGTTTTCAGAAGACAGCAGCACAACAGTATCCATTTTATCAAGTGTTGACAACGATGAAGTTCAACCTGATACACAATGCGTATCACAGTCAATGGAGGCAAATTGCAATGGTAAGTTACAGCATTGTAGTTTTAGGAATTTCAGACGCTACTAGTCCCCACCCTCCCTCTTCTGGAGTGTAGGGCCACCAAGAGGGCAACGATATGAGCAGTGTTTTGATGGTCTGCAACCCAAGACAAGATTGCTGTTATGATGCTGTAAGAAAACACTTGATATTGTTAGCAAAATTTTAAGAGATATTTTCATGTTTTTAGCCTAATTAAGATACTGTACTTTAAGATAAGTTACTTCAGGAAATTGTCTTGAACAAAATCCAACTCATTGGGTATGCATATTACATGTTTATGAATGGATATATACATCTGTAGAGGTGCCTTTAATAAGGTCTATGTAGAAATCTCATGATCATATGTAGAAACATGATAAACTCTTTTTCTAATGAACACTTTTATTATGTTGAGTTTGGTATAACAATGAAGTCACTCACGGAAATGAAAGGAACTAATTCAATTTAATGAAAATCATTTAACATATGGGAATAAAGAGATATGCCGAATAAGAAATCCTTAATTCGCACTTGACAAAGCTATAAAAAGATCAATTTTGTATGGTATTTTACTAGTTTATTTTCTTTATTATGTAATCTACCTAATATTGCCTCTACCTGACCATATATCTTGAAGATTCACCCACCGAACTATTAGATCTAGGATTGAGGAAAATTTGAAAACGAAATTATTTCTATAATTCTGGTTTTCTGAGAGTCATAGACAGAGGAAAGCTAATTGCAAATCTATTTTCAAAATATTTTATTGAATTACTGTATTCATAACCGTAGTGCAAAATTGTGGCAGGTTTTTTTTAATCAAAGGTTTTTTTAATTCTTTAATCAAGAAAAGAAAGAAAAAAAGTTTTTTTTAATCATTGTATTCCAATTAAAACTTTCTTTTTTTCTTCATTATAAAAGGCATTGACACACAAGTTTAGCCATTCTCCAAAGATTGCAATGGGAAAAATGGGAAAAAAAGAATAGCAAAATCGAATTGTCTTCAAAATATTGCGCAGTTGCTAAGCGAAAGTTCAGGTGAAGGTGAGTACAGCTGTCAGGTGATTTTGCAGTCCTTAGCTCGGAAAGCTCAAGTGATGAAGTAACTGAGTATGTTTCAGACTCTGGCACCTCAGAAGTAATCCCATTTTAATGCCGTACCTTCAAGGGTTTTAAGACCAGAATGATTTTTTCAAAACCACATGGAGATAACACCGTGCTGCATATGACAGCTGATTCAACTGACAGTACCAGTGAACTGTCGAAAAGAAAAATGGATTCTTCCTCGCCCATCCCAAAAAGTGGAACAAATAATTGTACCTCAACCGACAACACCAATGACACAGAGATCATGGTAATGAAGATGGTACAAGAAAATGGGACTAATTTAGCTACTGCATGTTTTGAATTGCCCCAAAAGAAACTTCCCAGACATGTACATATTATGCTCGGCACAGAAATGCTTGTTCAGGAATGGGAAGCAGAAAAAAATACACTAAACAAATCTTAAAAGTTGTCTAAATTATGAGATAGAGGAAACCACTTACATAACGTTGACGTTCCAAGAGAAGGCAGTGGCACTTTAATTCTTGTATACAGGCCGTCAGCATTAACTGATCACAGCAGCTATGTTCCATGCATACATTGCTTGGGAGACTTTTCTTGCAGGGAGTTGTAGAAACATGGATGTTCTCTTAAGCCAGACAAGGTGGGTGAAGACGGTGACAACAAGGGGAAAAAAAACACCAAAAGTGTGTTAGCACAAAGCAGACTGCTTCTACTTATTGCATACGGAAGGGACGATGTCAAAAGGTTATTTGCTACATTCAGGAATGATGCTATTGCCTTTGTAATTAAAAGTGATGATCTGATAATACAACTGGCCAGAAGGATAAACAGATCAGGACATGATGTTGTTCAGCGTGGACATATTCGCACAAAGCTGAGATCAATTGGCAGGTTGTTGATACAACTGAGGCATGACACAAAAGATGCAAACACGACTTTAACGTCCTTTATCTGCTTGGCAAAATATCTGATGGTGGTTGGTACAGCACAGACAGAAGCTGGATTTGACTCAAATTCCCATCTGTATTCCACACCTTCATTGGCACTTAAAGTTGGACATACCTTGAGAACCTGTGCTAATTTGCTAAAGGGAAATGCTCTTCTACAAGGCGACGAAGAGTTGAAGCGAAACTCTCACAACTTTAGGGAGCTACATGTATATGAAATGAATTGGACAGAGGATGTGTCTTTGCATGCAATACGAACCTTTCGAGAGAATAAACGGAATAAACCTAAAATTTTTATTGACAGAAGATGTCATGATGTTGTCAAAGTATATAAAGTAAGATCAAGACACGCAGATGGAAATACTCACACAAGACTTACAGGATTCAAATGTTATGATAGCGGCTTGGCGCAGACTACAGAAACTTCTTGCAAACGTTATTTTATTCAACCGAAGGCAACAGGTGAAGTTTCCAAAATAAAAACAAAAGACTACACAGAAAACTGCAAGAAAAGTTCATCAAATGTCATTAACACCGTATCGACTAAATGAGAGGAGGTTCTTTGTCGGAAGTTTTGGGGGTTGGAAATCATAGGTAAATGGGGAAGACCTGTACCAGTTCTTCTCTCTTCTGAAATCAAAAGTGCCATCATTATGCTGATAAAATGTAGTGCAGTAGGTACGTGTTTCTCCAAACAAAAATATCTATTCCCTAGACTATGAGGCTTAGAAGGCCACATCAAAGGTTCCGATTGCTTGAGGGATTTTACTGATGATTGTGGGGCACAACACCCAGAAAACTTACGATCTACCCGTCTGCTTAAACACATCACTACAATATCACAAATAATGAACCCAAAGGAAAACAAGTTAGATATTGTTGCTTTATTCTAGAATAAAAACTCCAAATGGCAAAAGTTAGCAAGTTGTTATTGGCTGTGGATGAAAGATCTATTGAGGACATCGCTGGATCACCTTGATGAAATGGATATGTCTAATGAAGGTAAGAAGCATTCCCATATGTAATGTCCAGCAATGTATCTTATGAAGGAGTGTTACTCTGGGAATAAAAAGTTGAATAAACTGGATTTTGAAGTCTGGAATTTTGTAAGGTTTTTGCTATAAAATTACTTTAATTTGTGGAGATTATGGGATTTGAACTGTGATAATACATATTACAACATATTTTATTTTGAAATTGTGATTTGAAAACATTGATGTAACCATTTATGGAACTAAAGTTGATTTTAACATGAAGATAATTCCTTTATATATGTTGTATCCAACAGAGATACCCTTGGATGAAAACTTCAGTGATAGTGATGGTGGGGACACTGATGATGATGCACCGGAAACCTTGTGTTGAATTAAAAGGTAAAGACTGATTTGTATTTATATTTGCCCATTTTGTATTAATTAAAGCAATACCACAAGAGATTATGAACTATTTCATGAATACAAGCAAACCAGTAGACAATAATGTGCATATTGTAACCACCCTGAATGGAACTTTTGCAACTAATGTAGATATATTGGATTACTTTGCCTATGCTGAACCTTATAATTTGTCAATGACTACAAATTTATTTTCTTAACTTAATCATTTTATATCAGATTTGACCAATTATTCATATTATTCTGTCCTACAGCTACAGTAGAGATTAAATGGATGACAAAGAAAGAAATTATGTACAGAAGAGGCTATGTATTTCTTTGATTTCTATTATGTTCTTCTTAAACAGATATAATATTGGAACAAACCAAACATGCCAAAACGAAACCCACGAAGAGGTATTGCAGTGAAGCTGAAGTAAGAGCAGTTATGAAGCATCTAGGAGAACACATCTACAAAAACAGCATTCCAGGCAAAGGACACTTAGAAGACTGCAATAGAAAGGAAGCAGAAGCACTTGCAAGCAGATCATGGTGAAACATAAAGGATTTTTGCCGAAATAAAATCCTTACAATCTCCAGATAAAGTAACATGTAGATTAAACATGTAAACAAAAATCAGGCACTTGAAGAAAGAACAGGTTTATAATTTTGATATGATTTGGAAAAGCGGAAATTATCAAACAATGCTCTAAGTGGCCAACTTTGTTTTGTTTCTAGCAAAAATTGGATTTGTATAATTTTGTTTTCAGATGTTGCAGAATATTTTTTAATGAATGACATTTTCCAATCTTCATAAAGCATAACCAAAAATTTGTTAAAACATGAATAAGAATTATAAAAAAAAGATTGGATGTTTTGATCTCTAAGGAAATTGTTTTTCAAATTTGTACATTTCTATTTGCCTGTTCGTAGAGATGTAACAAAAAAGGTTTGAAATTCAATGATTATGTGTTACGCATAGATCACAATGAAAAACGTATCAATAAAACAATATGTTTTAGATTCCAAAGGCAGATCATATTATGAAAATGAAGGTTTGAAAATGTTCATGTTGCTATGTCATTAAGTTTATCAGAAGCATTAATATACAAGTTCTAGTGTCCGCATGTTCATGGTATAAAAACTTTTAAATCTCATTAATATGCGTAGTGGGCAGGGCTGAATGTGTGATATTGCTAAATATAACATGTAAATACGAAATCTCCCAAAGGACACATTGTGTTTATGTCATATATATAGTACATAGGTCAGGCCATAGTGTGCAGATGTGCCCTATTGTTTTTGGTGAAGATGTCATTCATATTAATGAGTAGGCAGGGCTTATTGTAAAAATCTTGAAATGTTCATATTTCAACAACCCCTTGTCCGTTTTGTTTCATATTAGGTATAATTATGACGTTAGCTGGTTTGTACATGTTTTTTGTGTAAAAACGTTGAATTTAATTCATATGCATAGTGGGCGGGGCTTATAATCATTTTGCTGAAAAGAGCTTGTAAACACAGTATCTCAAGAACGGTTGATTGGATTCATGTCATATTTGGTACACAGATAGCCCATGGTCTGTAGATGTACACTATTTTGTGATAATATTTCGGCATTCATCTCCAATCAAATCTCGCGACTTGTTATTTCATGGATTTAATCTCATTGGAAGTTCACTCACTCGCCAAGTCCTCAATGAAAGTTTGTTCACTCGCCAAGTGCTCTCAATCAAACGTTCACTAGCACTGTGTGTGTGAACATCTGCACATGCTAAACTTTTCAATCTTCTCTTCTTCTGGCACGGTACTACGACAGTGACAAAATTATAGGGCCCAAGTTAATTTAAAGCTTGATATTATTAACCAATAAAGAAGCCTGGATCAAAGGGTTTTGGCTAAAACTGTAGCATATGAATATTTGACTGTAACGTTAGTGTAATAAACCCCTTTCAAAATATCATGTCCTAATGTTATTACACTTGCCTAAGGACACAGTAAGACTCAACGTATGAAGTCGTCACTGATTTATTACCAAATGGCCATTGAAAATGTGTTCCAATCACTAAAAGACGCCAACTGCAAATAAAGTTAGTTGGGTGGAATACGTTTACGAGAAAAAATAACGAAATAAACTTCCTGTGCATTTGTCAAGTCCTAACAACCAGCTGAGTACCCTACACAGCTAGGCCTATGTGCATGATTGCCTATGTGCATGATTGACAACACAGCAAAGCTATAAATATTCAACTCCAAAGAGGCTGTATGAAAAGCCTATACAAGACACGCACTGCATTATTTGGGAGACTTCAATAAAATACGCTCTCATTTTTGGTCAAGTGCGCCTTTAATATGATTTTGCTGAAAAGAGATTGTACAGTATGTAAGATTGTAAGGTGGTAATATCATGTATATTAAGAAGTAGGCGGGGCTTTATATAAAATTCTTGAAATGTTCTTGTTTTGACAATCACATGTCTGTTTTGTTTTATATTTGTGATAATAATGATGTTAGCTGGTGTATACGTGTTCATTATATAAAAACGTTGACTTTTGATAATACGTATAGTGGGCGGGGCTTGATATGATTTTGTAAACAAAAACCTCATGATATCTTGAGAACTATGAACTGAATTCATGTCATGTATGGTACACAGGTAGCCTATGATCTGCAGATGTGGCCTAATGTTTTTGGTGGTGATGTCATGCATATTAATAAGTAGGGGGGCTTAAAGTGAAAATGTTGAAAAAGTGATCAATGAGCAACTGTATGTCTGTTTTGCATTATACTGGGCATGGTAATATTGTTGATGATTGTGTACATGCTGATGTTATCAACAGATGTCATCGATATGCACAGTGAGCGTGGCTT
Organism: Chiridota heheva; assembly: GCA_020152595.1. Taxonomy (NCBI): domain Eukaryota; kingdom Metazoa; phylum Echinodermata; class Holothuroidea; order Apodida; family Chiridotidae; genus Chiridota; species Chiridota heheva. The sequence goes on from JAIGNY010002021.1 coordinate 981,283, forward strand.
AATGTGAAAGTGCTAAATGATGTAAACACCATATCTCATGAACAGCTAATATATTGGATCAGGGAGTTGTTACAACTCCCTGATTGGATTTATGCCATATGTGGTACACAGATGGGTTATAGTTATACATATGTTATGCTTTGGTAGTGAGGTCATGAATATTAATGAGTAGGTGGGGCTTACTGACAAATTCCTGAAATGAGATAGATAAGCAACATTTTCATACTTGCTATGATAATGTTGTTGAGTATTGTGAAAGTGCGAATGTTGTCAACATTTTTATTGATCTGCATAGTTGGTGTGACTTATAAATACATATCATGGAACACATATTTCATGTTATGCAATGACATGACAGGTTAATATAAAACTTGCAAATCAATCAGCTTATGAAAAAAAAGCATCGGAACCACAAAACCTTTTGGTTCTGGTTTTCAATACAATTTAGTTTGAATTATCATTGTTTCTATTTGATAAGATTATTTCCAAGATTTTTTACCTCTGACCTAAAATCTGTATGTGATTGTGTATGGTACATGAGTATGCTACGAAAACGACAAACAAATCATGGTTTTGCACTTTAAGGCACACCAAAAAAGACTCTTAATTCAATTAAATCCCTGTTCAAAGATCTGTTTTGGAGGAATATATTTCCAATCTTCTGTTTCTCATAGTGTTGAAAATATAATATACACTATGATCATGCCTGTTGCATGTTATATATTACATTGAGTGTTTTATGAAAATTGCTGTTAATGAGTTTTGCTATGAAGGAAAGAACCTGTCATTTTTAATGGTGAGCATGCGAAGCATAATGTGGAACCCAGGTAATGGCGATTTTGGCCGTCCGGCTGTCCACAGTTTTGCCTGAGATTTCCTCAGAAATGTTAGGGTTTTTTTATTTCTCAGAAAAAGTTAAAGTTTTTTCAGATATCCTCATGGAAGGCTGGAATTTCCTTACTAATATTTGAAGTTTTTCAGAGACTCTTTAAGACAGGTTAAAGAATAGTTTCCTTAAAAAGTCTACAAAACATTTGATATTTCCTTTGAAGATGATATAGTTTCCCAAAATTCTTTAGAGAAACTTCTACAAAATATTTGTGCGCCAATGGTTGTATCAGGCATGATTATTAAACTCCGCCTTTATTACTGTTGGCATTTGCATAAAGTTGCTACAGTATATTAACTGACAAGACTTTTTTTACTAAGTATATGCTCAGTCAGGGAGTGTGACAGGATATGACTGCATATGGACATAGTGGTTGAGGGATGTCATATGGGACATGGATGGGGGCCATGCGGGACATAGGATAGAATATATACCATGTGGTATACACCAAGCAAGGCATGATTATTTGACTCTGCCTTTTTTCTTATTCAATAGTCATTTGCATATAAGTTATTATATGGACTAGACACTTTCATACATAGTATGCTCAATCAGGGACTGTAATGGCTAGGATGAGACTGCTTATGGAGCTTATGCCATGTGGGACATGGGGTGGGATGCCATGTGGAACAGGGTGGGATGCCATGTGGGATATATGGTGAAAGGTTGTGAGGGACATAGGGTGGGATGGGATGTCATGTGGGACATGGGATGTTATTTGGGACATGGGGTGGGATGCCATGAGTAACACAGAGTGTGACATAGGTTGGGAAGCCATGTGTGACATAGGGTAGGAGGTTATGTGGGACATAGGGCAGGAGGTTATGGGGACATGGGATGTGATGCCCTGTGGGACATAAAGTAGGATGTCATTGGGAGGAATACCATGTGGAACATAAGGTAGGATCCAAGGTGGGATGCCATGTGGAACATCAGGTGGGAAGTTACTGATGCAGGAATATAAAGTGGGATACCATGTGGGACATAGGGAGGGATGCCATGTGGGACATATGGTTGGATTAATGTGGGACATAGGATGGGATCCATGTGGGACATAGGGTGGAATGCCATATGGGCCATATGGTGGAATGCTATGTGGGACATATGATGGAATGCCATGTGGAACATACTGTATGGTGGAATGCCATGTGGGACAAGGGATGGGATGTTGTTTTGGACATGCGGTGGGATGCCATTTAGGACATGGGATTGGGTCCATGTGGGACAAAAGGTGGGATGCCATGTGGGATATAGGATGGGATGCCATGTGGGACATATGGTGGAATGCCATGTGGAACATATGGTAGAATGCCATGTGGGACATATGGTGAAATGCCATGTGGGATTTATGGTGGAATGCTATGTAGGAGTTATGGTGGAATGCCATGTGGGACAAGGAATGGGATGGGATGTCATGTGGGATATGGGATGGGATGCCATGTGAAACATGGGATGCCAAATTGGCCTGGTCATATGATATGGGTATCAATTTGCATGGGCATACGAACCATGACAATATTTACCTTCCTAGTTTTAATTACATTTGACTTTTGGTTGATGAAATTGAAATTATTGAAGTCTGTTTATCTGATGAATTGTTATATAAATGTAATTAATGGTTGTTTGAAAGGAATTGTCATATTTCAAATTAAATTGTTATCAAAATATGATACTTTTCCATTTACATAACATTTTTCCAAGCATTAAATTAATCATGGATTTCCATCAGAAAATTAGATTAATGACACTAAAAATTTGTGTATTTTCTAGGAATAATGAAACATTTAAAAAAACTGTAAAGTAGCACTTTTGTTCAATTTGTGATAATTTGTTTTGCTGTTATTTATGGAAAGACTTTCAAATTTGTTATCAACAAATGATACTTTTCCATTTTCAAGACATTTTTACAGAGCACGAAATAAATCATGGATTTGCATCAGAAAATTAAGCTATTTCTAAGACACTAAAAATGTGTGTATTTTCTAGGAATAATGATTTGGTATAAAGACTTTATTACATGTATGTCAAAATAAAATAAAATCTTCATGAATATGAAGAGGTAAATGACCTCAAATGTTGTAGAAACATTTTCAAAGAAGATGAAATAAAAGTCAGTTCAATTTCATTCCTGAGCACTCATCCACAATTTCCTATGAAACAGAAAAATATTTATATATTTGTAATGAGGTGAAAAAGGATTGATAGGATGAAATAGCAAAAGTTATAGCAATCTGATCTTGAAATCAGATATAAGACCCAGGCTGCTGTATAATGAATCTTTGTTAGTATTAATTCCAGTCCAAATTTCAAAGAGCCTGCATGCATTTGGGCAATTTCTGTACATTTCTAAAAAGATTTAACTTAGGATTGTTGTCATAATTATATACAAAAATGTATGCTATGCCATGCCATGCTGTGGGTTGATGATCAAAGATTTTAGAAGTATCTGTTTTTATTTTCTTCTAAATCTGAAAATGGAGTTTTAAATCATATTTACTGCAAGGCACTCCAAGAAAATTATTTTTTAATAACATCAAAAGTGATCCCTTAAAGTGTTAGAAGTTGTGTAAACCCTCATTTGGAGTCAAAGTTGATGAGCTTTTCTAGCAGTTGTTTTCGAGTACAATTAACTATAGTTAACTTAGATTTACCTTCAGCAGTCCAGGAGCATGTCTATTAATAGGAACGTGTATAACACACAAGAATATTGAAGTCATGCAGCTGTATTGTTCAGATATTACAATAAAATGTCATGCTTTCTAATTCATAAACTTGAAATATTTTTTTTTTAAACATTATGTTCAAAACTATTTGAATTTTCAAAATGGCTGTTTTTCATGCCTAAAAGCCTAGCTATATTGTTTATTATTTCTAATATTTTGAAAAGAGTGCTGAACATATCAAATGGCAGTGCAAAATATTTAGCCATAACAGTAATGAAGGTATTTTAATCAGTTTTAAGTTTCCTCTAGGAAAGGTATTTTTCCCAGACGTATTTCAAATTTGAAATGTGTAACATTGCATTAGGTTTTAATGTTAGGATAGCAAAGAATCATGGGAAATATCACAAAAAGGCTGTTTTCATATAGCAAAATGTTCCTATGTTTAGGAACATTTGTATTCTCATTAACCCTTACTCTACCACATGGCAATAATATCGCCATTTTCAAACTATAGTGGTGGGAATAGTTTCATTGCAAAGATCTCGGAAAGATCTTCCCTAATATTGTATTTTTTATTGTAAATTTTAAAGGGAAAGGTCCCATGTTGGGGGAAAGAGACCCATGTTAGGGCAAGAGACCCATCTTGGGGGCAAGAGATCCATGGTGGGGGCCAAGCAGTCCCATTTAGGGGGAAATCCTTTTCTTTGAAGCAATTTGGATCCTGGAAGGGGGCCATATTTTGAGGGGATGGCATTACCCCTGGTCCCCACTCCCAATAGAAAAGAGTCAGAATTCCCCCCCCCCTGCCCCTCCCACCTCCTGTACTCTCTTGGAAACAGTTGAAATTGTATTTCTCATAAGTATATTCCTGTATAGGGACAAATTTGTTGACGTTTTATAATGTGGTACCAAATGTCAGTGAATGAAACAAAGTTTGGCAGAGTCAACATGATTACTGATGCTCTGAACCATTTTTGAGTACCTTTTCACCGAAAATCAATAATGGAATCAGCAGAATTAAGTTAAAGTTTTTAAAGTTTCTAAAAGACATTTAGTATAACTTGAATAAATAAAAGTATTTTCAAAGCTTCCAATGGCTGAAATTGTGTCATAAACTGAAAATTTAAAGTCTGTGCATGATAAATAAGGTAAATTAGCTTATTTTACATATCATTTGCATAATATTTTTATTGAAATAATGGTGTAAACATTTCCTTTTTATATTATATTAGTTTTGTGCATCATAGAAAGAAACAATGTATGTTTTTGGCAAAGTATAGTGCCAAATCCTATTAGGTAGATCATTGGCAAAATCAGAGGTCGAAAAGGTCAAAAATTTAAAATTGACATGATTTTTTTCCTTGTTCCAAAAAAATCAAGAGTAGTATCAAGTGAAATGTTCTCAACAATTCATTAATTCTATGAATCTTTTTTTTGTAATTAGCCACAAGAAAGCAGAATATCACAAAGATAGCAGTTTTAGGACATCTAATAATCTGAATTAATGACCTCATTTCCATAAATTTGCATATTTGACCAGAAAATTATGCAAACCAATATAAAGTCCAGAGTCTTAGCTTTCATATGACATAAACATGTTACAGTAGAAAATAAAAATAAATTTGTGAAAAATAACACTGTAGTCTCAAATGCTCTTGTAAAGTTAGAGATAAAAGGCATGCTCACAGACTATTTAGCCATATTATCAAGGCTTTTGGTAGAACTGTGTGGGGGAGTGCTCTAGCATTAAAACATTAAATGTAGTGGAAACATTCATTTTCAGTGGGGTCCATATAATCAGTTTTGTCTACAGAGCACTAAAATTAAATCATTTTTGTAGAAGATTAAATCATTTTTGTACAAGATTAAATCATTTTGTACAAGATTGAAACTAAAGTACATGCATGTGGAGAGCAAAAAAGTACAACTAATTAGTCCACTGAAAATAAAGCTCTTTATGTTGTTTTGCTTGTATCATTTGGTTTGCCAGATATCTCTGGTTTGTAATGATCTGCAGTACCTGCTTGCCTGTCCAATTGAAATACTTGTTTACTGCTGATGGTGATATCTGCAATTCAGAACTTAATTGTGTGTTTGACTTTTGGTCATAACTATTTTATACTTCTCAGACCTTGACTATATGAACACTGCATTTGACTCTAGATGCAACTTCCTGATTTTGTTTGAAATTGCTAAAAGCATTTATAAGCCATATACACTATAAAAACTTCCCAGAACCCTCATGAAGGAAAAAAAGTGAATGACCATGAATGCATTTGGAGTGAATTCTGAGGGAAATGTTACAAAATAAATGCATTTAAGATCTTATCCCAAATGCTTAACTGTTCACATGAACATGCACTAGCTTCATCTCTGTGACCAACAGATTTGAAAGGTTTATAGTCACATAGCAATTTTTATATTGATCAAAATAGTTTTAATATCTGAGCAGGTCAGCTTTTTAATTTAAAAATTGCTCATAGTTTTTGAGTTATTGGTGAACAGGGTCATTTTGAGTTATGGCTGCAGCACAGTTTGAAAACTTTTTAATTTATGCAGAAAATGATGACAAAGTTTGTTGTTGCACCCCTTGTAGATTTATTATACATAAAGGATTTGCATAAGAAAATACCAAGGTCACCTTGTAATACATCACAAATTAGCATAAACATTTGCATATTGATGCCTGAAATTGAAAACACTGTAAAACGGTCAATTTTTAACCAATTGTCTTGAAAATATTTGCTATCCATTCATTGTTAACCAATTTAGTTAATGTTGCCCATTTCAGTGCTGGGCGATCCTCTGGGCATCCCCATGTGCACTCATGATGTCCATATGCACTCATGATGCCCATGTGCACTCATGATACCCATGTGCACCCATAATACTCATGTGCACTCATGATGTCCATGTGCACTCATGGTGTCCATGTGCACTCATGATGCCCATGTGCACCCATGATACCCATGTGCACTCATGATGTCCATATGCACTCATAATGCCCATGTGCACCCATGATGTCAATTTGCACCCATGTGCACCCATGATGTACATCCATGATGTGCACCCATGATGTGCACCCATGATGTGCACCCATGATGCCCATGTGCACCATGATGATGTGCACCATGATGCCCATGTGCACCATGATGATGCCCACGTGCACCATGATGATGCACCCATGATGCCCATGTGCACCCGTGATGCCCACGTGCAACCATGATGCCCATGTGCACCCATGATGCCCACATGCACCCATGATGCCCACGTGCACCAATGATGCCCACGTGCACCCATGATGCCCACATGCACCCATGATTCCCACATGCACCCATGATGCCCACGTGCACCCATGATGCCCACATGTACCCATGATGCCCACATGCACTCACGATGTGCATGTGCACCCACGATGCCCATGTACACTCATGATACCCATGTGCACTCATGCACTCATAAACCATAGCTTTAGTCTTCCTGATGAGCTTATCTTCTAGAATAGCCGCAGGGAATTGTTTACATCCTTACTTTGAACAGATTATTCAAAAACTTTGCTTTGTTTTTCTTTATTATAAACAATGCATGGTTGGAAGCATTGGATTAGTTGCTGTATTAGCTCTGAAGATGAAATCAATTGGCAGATATAAGTTTAGAAACAATGCCTTGTTCTTCCTTGTTGGGTTTATTTTCCTCTCTGATGGTTGAAGTCACGAGATAATGATCAATTTCCCAGTACAGCATAGATGAGAGACAGTGTTTACAAAATCTTTATTTCACGTAACCATTCAAACGTGTTTGACTTTCAGCCAACTTGTTTTTACCAATTTTTAGAAAGCTATTTTGTTGTTTTCTTAATCATTCTTAGAGAAAGTGGCTAAATCTCTGGGTAAGATATGTCACCACCTTATAATATTACCACTGGCCAAAAGACCTCAAATTGTTTTATTCCAGACAAATAAGAAATGTCAGTACTATTATTTATGAAATTAAAATGTATCTGCAAAACACTTTATTATTTTATAAACCAATTAGACAAAAAAAATTGAATTATTAGAATTATGTTACATTATTTGTTAGAAGAGTTTTAATGTAAAATAAATCTGATGGTATATTTTGTAGACCTGGTCATGTGTAACATGTATTAAGTACTTAAACTTGTACCCAGTTTAAAGAAATATTGAATTGAATTATATATACAACTTTATTTCAACATTAAGTGTACAAACTCTTTCCTTTCAGTATGCTATCATAGGGGGTATTAATAATATGCTCAACGTGCATCAGATAGAGGCGTGTGCACGTGCAACCGTCGATTTTGGCCAAAATTGGCAATTGCAGTGCATACTAAATGGAAAGCAGAGGTACATGTCATGAACCAACCAATAAAACATACATACAAGTTGATGAATAGCCTAAATAAATAATACAGTTGAGGGCACTCAAAGACTGTTATTGTCAGTGGATGAGATGCCCCCTTTACACAAACCATGCAAGCAGTAACAAAAGAGAGGGAAAGAAATACAATACAAATGCTTGGAAATATGCTAAAAGACTTCTTATAAACAGAACAGAATGAACAGAATATAAACAAAGAAAGGATATACAGACCCTGGTGTGAGATTTATTTATTTAACCTCTTCAACTTTTAAATGTTTTTTTATATATTTTATTTCTCTGTAAAGTTTGGCTTGTTTTTTATCTGAAAAAATTCTACAGTTTTGGGATGAAATCTCATTTTCATCTTCTTCTCAAGACAACTCATGTAGCTCTGAGCAACTTGCAATGGATACTTCTTTTTCTCTCTTCCTTCTTTGAGTGATACGTAAGGTCAACATGTAGCTCTAGCACCACTGCTTACCAAAGCCCAATTATACAGATGTAAACTATGTAAGGAACCTGGGAATATCACATGTCAATGTTTGACAAAGATTGGGTTTTGCAATTTGTAATATCCCATTTTTAAATGCAATATTACTTCTTGGTTTGTAGATTCGGGTATTCTTGACATATTCAAGTGAATTCTGCAATGACACAGATAATGATCGGAGCAATGAACTGAAAAAGATATTTAATTCAAGTGATCCCGTTTTCATCTGAGTTTTACACCTGACATGAATCATTTTGTTGCAAGAATCTATGAACAATTCAAAATTTAAATGATAGACATTTTTGATTCGAAGCAAAAGGGTATTTTTTTCCTTTTTTATTCTCAGTTGTGTTTTGCAGTACCTAACTTCTTCCCACACCCCCATCCTGTTTATCTCACATCCTTCTTCCTCTCTCCTTACCACCTTTTCTCCTACAACTTATTTCCTCTAAAATTTCACTTCTCTCCATCCTTTCCTCCTTTTCCAATCATCTCTTTCCTAACCTTTGCACCTTAATTATCTAAGACCCTCTTGGCACATTTGACTGACTGTTGCGGTGCGTTAAACATCAACAAACCAACCTAACTTCTTCAACAAAATTTTAAAATTTTAAATGTTGCTCATTTACAATTGTCGATGATTGTATCTTGCTTTTTCTTAGAATAAGGATGTTATTGTGCAGCTTGTCCAATCATGTTAAAGTAGGCCTCAAACTGCCTCAACCCTGTGAATCCATATTTTCTATATTCCTTGCATATGCTGCATGCATAGATTGAATTCTACCTCATTTGTAATAAAATCAAAATAAATCAGAATTAAAATTTTAGGGCATAATTTCATCATGTTCAAGTTACTATTCCTTTAATTTACAAGCTTGATTACTATAGTAAAAGAAAGTTCAATTTAGTTTAGTAGTGTCATTGCTTTTAAGCTATGAATCGATATCATCAGTGGATTCCCATATTTTATGACCTAGAGGGTAAGATCAAGTTTCACCTAGGAACCTTTACATTGTGCAGTAACTCCTTAGATTTTGAACATCTTTTTTTTTCCATTTACCTATGTCCTGATCGCTCTATGAAGGATTGCTCTGTTTTATTCTAGGTTTTCTTGAAAATTATTATTACGTAAAAAGGAAGATTTAGGACTAATTATTCATGAAGATGTAAAAATCAACGGAGTTGATAATCAGGAAAGTTGCATGAAGATAAAGCTTAATAACCCTTTAAGATTAATACTGTATTTAGATAAAACATGTTGCATTGCATTATTTTTGTGTGTTTTAGATATATCTTTATGTAATTGTTTGAAATTTCTTCTTCAATTTCAGCAGTTATGACTTTTTTGGAATTTGATTCTTTCTCACTGACATGTAGCAGATGATTAAAAAGGAAACAATCTCCCACAATAGTTTATCTATTCCCATCATGGAAATTCTCAACTTCTCTATGTTGCTAACAGGAAAAGTAATTCCATCAAACAGCAATGGGATTTTCTCCATTTGTTAAGTTTAAAATATTTTGTGCAATTCACTGAATTTATGTTTTTACAGGAAACCGTGATTCCATAAAACAGTGATAGATGGAGAAAGCTTCATTTCTAAATAAATTTTTTTTAGTTTGAAGTTTGTTGTGCAATTGTATTGAAAGTTGTTGTTTGTGTGATATGATTGCTTACTAGAACAAGTATTGAATTAGGACTGAAGCAATATAACAAATTGTCTAAAAAGTGTTTAATTTCAGAGGTATTTTTGATTAAAATTCCAGTTTTGTTTATGGATAACATATCATGTTTATATGATGGAGCCCAATGCTGCTATTCATTGAATCATATTTATTCAAATTAAGCTTTTAGGATGTTGTTGAAGCACGTATGTCCAATTTTTAACATCTTTGTCAAGGTCAGTCATATTCCTTCAACCAATAATGGTGGCAGAGAATAAAAAACAAGGGATTCACAGTTAAAATGGATAACTGTTCTCCTGATGACATCACAGTTTTGCTTTTATTCTGGAATGATTAGTCAAATTAATTTTTTTGATTTTCAATCTGGTCCATTTTTTATGAAGACTTGTTTTGCTGTTTTATTACAAAATGATAAGACTATTTATATCTAAATTGTTTTTTAAAACCATCTGCCCAATTTTGCCTCAAGGCCTCACTGGACTATTAAAGAATGAAAGTTATTTCTGGTCACGTTTGAAGTTCGGTTATGTACATGCAAGTTTCATGTTTTCTGAAAGTTATATGTGCATGCAAGTTTCGTATATGGATGGCTAATTTTGCATATCACAGGAAATGCTCTCACAGACAAAACTCTTGGACATGGGGCATTGTTGACCTCAACATCTAATGTTGGAATGAGAAAGATGGATATATACCAGAAAAATGATTTAACAACCTCTGAAACTTGTTTTCTCTTAAAATCGCAAAGGAAAGAAAAGTAGACTTTCAGGAATTTAATCTTATTGTAATTCACTCTAGTTTCACTGAATTGACAAAGGCATTGACATATTTATGATTTATTCCTATTGATTTTGGCTTTCGTCCCATTTTACTAATGTAAACACATATGTATTACCGGAGTGTAGTACACTTAAGTAATGAAGTACACACTAGTAGGGAATGTAAATATCCGCTTTATCATCCAGTTTCTTCATTTAATCATTTGAGAACTCATCTCATTACTGGGAATGAAAGTTTGTAATCTCTTGATTTGACATTAGAAGTTATAATTGAGAAATTACTGCTGTGTGATTGGACAGTTAAAAAACAAAGTAGCCAATCACATCCTTGCCAGTTATAATACAGTAAGGTGATATTCCTGTGGTTTCACCGACATCAAAACTGAAATCAAACAAAAAATTGATTTTATTTTTCACAAGTTATATGTTTAATTTTGTATGTTTCATTGATTACAATTACGTAGTGTCTTTGAAGCCACAAAATTCTACTTCCAATTAAATGCCAATATTTCTATCTCTTTTGTTCGTAATTCAGATATACTTTTTTCAACCTTTCTTGGTGATTGATTAATCTGATGTAAGATAGTAGTTATGCACGGAAGTGCCATTGTTGTATTCATCTTGTGATGGTTGGACATTAATTCAATTTAATTATACTTTGCCACAAAGCTGTTTGTATGAAAAACATGCATTTCATGTTATCTCCCCTGTATGCCACAAATCACATTTTATGATTTCCTCAGCATGTAAAGAAATGATTCAATTTCAACAAATGTTATTAATATTTGTACATCTAATTGGAAAAATGAATGATACTGTCCAGATACATTGGTTAGGGAAATAATTGAACAAATGAGAGCAATTTCCACTTTACTAAATCATATCATGGTGACATTGAGGAACGGAAAAACTGTGCCTGATTAATTTTCTGGATGGAACTCATTAGGAAAGCTAACGACATTCAAATTGCCCCAGAAGTGGATTAAACAATGAGTTTCGTTGTAGATGAAGGGAAATGCTAGTGAATGATGTCATCATAGCTTATCTTTTTAAATTCTTTTTTCGTATTAGAAAATGAAAAATTATAACATATGTAGATGAACACATAGGAATATCAAACAGGTAAGGTTTATACTTTGTGGAAAAAAACACTAAAGAAGATGTTATATTAAGGAAGATTAAGTGGTAATTAGTTTCCTTCAGTTAGTGTTATAACATATATGTCGTGAAATATTAATGCATCCACACGATTCGAATGTGTCTTGGAATTTTAATAGGAATCAAGTTACAAAATACCTTTCGAAAGTTTTGATGAAATTATTATTATTGTTTTGTATCAAGTATTTGTGGTACCAACCTCTCCCAGCCCCTTTTTTTTCCTGCTTAGTGAAAATTGGCGGACTGCAATTTTCTGAATGTAAGTTGGGCATTCAGATAAAAAAAAAAAAATGAAAAATATTTAACAATCATTTACAGGTTATTCTTTGTAAATTGAACTTTCCAAAGCGATATAATTACCACTAGAATGTAATTTCTATTGTCAAGAATATGATAATTTACGGCAATGTTTTCTTGGAAAAATTATCAATACGTCAAAATGAAATAGCTGTGGTTACTGAATGAAGACACTTTATGACAAAATTTTGTTTTCATCAGAAATTTATTACCAACATCTGTGCTACTTTACAGATAAAAGTCTATATTTATATTACACGTGATTGTGAAGGTAAAAGCAGAATCGATGGTGACTTTATGAAGACATCAATATTGATTGCTTTGTTATCGCTTATACTGTAGGTTACTGGTAGGGCATTATATAATTGAAAAACGATCTATATAATAGCTCTTGCTTGAAGATGAGTATAGTTCAACCAATGTTTAATAAGTGTGAAAAAACTAAGCCAGTTCATAATCCTATATATTTGATCAGAATATGATATAATGACTACCAAAAAAAACACGTACCAACAAGACGTTTTTTTTCTTTCCTCAGTCATGACCTTATTTACTTCAATTGTTATATTGAATTATGAGCAGAGCTATTTGATTAAACCGGCAACTGTTATGATACTTATTGATTTGGATCAATATTTTAATTAAGCTTATCTTGCTTGACCATCAGGGTCATTCTGTTTCTTGTCTTTTCATTGGACCTTGTCAAGATCAAACAACTTGTCTGGTTATAGCCATGTATTGATCTAATTTACAGGAATAATGCCAAGTGTGATATTCAAATGCTGACCTTGTTATTTCAGCTCCTAAAATATGATGATAGCAGCTAATGCTGGTTAGGAAAATGAAATTGATATGTCTGTCAACTTGTTTTCTGTCATGGCCCTCAGGACACGACAGGACTAGTATTGTAAACCCCACTCTCAAAATCCGCCATCTTTTAATTGAGAATTATATTTTAAATTTTATTAAATGAAGAGAATATTGACTTCAAGTGCTATTTATTCAAGGTTGTATTTTAATGGTTACTAAACTGGCTACAATCAATTTCAGCAATGCTAATTCAGAAATTTATGGCGTTGTTTTTATTCGCAAAACTTATGTAAATTGGCAACGATGAGGAATGCAGATGAAAACTTCCGGTGCCAATCTGATATTTTGAAAGTCAGGTTTAAAACGTGATATAAAGAATGATATCATTTAGACTTATTTACTGTTTCAGAAAGATAATAGAAAATATTTTTTACTCCAAAATATTTTTTGAAGATTCACAATAATTTTCAAGGAGAATAATTTTATTTGAAATGAACTAGGCTATAGTCGCACCAGATGCGGGTCTGAAACTTCAAGAGCTAAGTTAAGTGTTATCGGGGTACAGTAAACCACTCACCTCACTATGCACGTACACACTGTAATCTTACCTGAATCTGAATAGGTTAAGGTTACATGGAAAATTAGTATACAGGTATAGCACACATTACTGTATGAACATTCAATGGCGCTTTACAAACTTACAGTTTAAGTCAACGTAACAAAAGTATGAGGAACAAATCAGTTAAGAAGTTTAGTTATAGAGTAGGTTAAGCTTTGAAACAGTTCAGAAGTCACTTGATGCATGTACAATGTCTGGTGGTAAAGCATTCCAATCTTTTAGTGTTTGGAAAAAGAATTAAGGAGTATTTACATTTAATCTTTTTAGTATAGGGAATGTAAAAATTCAGATCATAGCTTCTTGTTTTTAGCAGGGGCCAATCTAATTTGTGAAACATATTAGTTACACTAGATTTATAAGTTAGTCTGCCATACAGAACCTGGCTGCTCAACCTGCCAAATTCGGCGAGCGTTTAATTTATTTCAGGAAAACCAACTGGCAGATCGTCTTTATTTCAGTAAATTCATCTTTATTTATTGTATCTATTCTATTTTATAATAAATAAATTAAAACCTTTATCACTTTGTTTTCTTTCTTTAAAGGGGTGTGTCTACCTTTTAGTTTTTAAAGGGGCTAATCCCCTCCTCACCCCCACTCCCCTCCCACAAAAAAATACTGAGGCCCGTTTCAGATTAGGAAGGACATAGGACATGGGAAAAGGTCTCTAATTCCTGGTTGCACTCATGCTTCATTTTGTGAAATTATTAACATAAAATTGGAAGGAAAATGTGTAAAATTGTTGGAAATTTTGTTCGATTTTAGCTTCTATCCCAAAAAATTTATCCAAATTGACAGTGTTTTCCTGGAAAGTGGAGAATTTTTCTGGAAATTGAAGAAAATTTCACTGAAATTGAATTTTATTTCTAAAATAAAGGAAATTTCCCCAAAATTGAAGGAGATTTCCAAAAGAATTAACGCAAATTAATTCGCAGAAGTGGAAGATTTTTTTTTTCGGGAGGGGGGGGGTGGCTAAACTTCCCCTCCTTAGCTTAGACATGCCACTGCCTTCTTTATTACTATTCATACAAAAAACTTAAATGCCATGACAGCCCTTTTTTAAAGGGTGTTCTTGTATGAAGGAGTAATTGACACTGGCATAGTTTCTTGTATTTTGATATTTTGTATCAGAACAGCTTGTTATTTTGTATCAGAACAGCTTGGTATTTTGTATCAGAACAGCTTGATATTACATGGAACCAAAGTATTGCATGTCATATTTTTTTTGAGGGGGAATTTAAGTGATGAAAATGAAGAATAAGTATAAAAGTCAGAGATTAGGTACCTGTAAAATGACCCAAATTGTAGGGCTTCACAGGGCTTTCCCTGATTGCCCAGAAATCCTCTCAAAAGCGCATTTACGATAGGGCTTTGGTGAATTAGCAAACTTTGCTTGAATTGTTTTGGAGAAAAAAATATTGCAGAGAAAACGTCAGAAACCTGATCAACAATTGGTCAAACAACAAATTTTGAGCATGCTTTCACACCAGCAACCCAACTACTGTATACCCTGATACAGGAAATGTGGGGTGGTGATATCACTGAAGTAGATCCTCTTCAATCGTAAAATTCATAAAAAAAGGAAGGTAACTTTACTTCTTCTGGAAAAGCTGATTGAGTACTAGTCATGCTAATTATTTTCCTGCATTTTCATTATAGAATTAGGCCAACAGTGGAAGATGTAAATCAGCTGATCACATCTTCTAATATTAATTAGGGCCAGTTGTGTTCAAGAGTTTCTTCCTGCTCTATAAATGTGAATCGTTGGAATATTTAATCACCATCCAGCCAGTTTACAAGTATTTGCTCCAGGATTCAGTAAATATGGCAGATTTGTACATAAGTATTGATATTGTAAGAGTTAACTGCCTAATCTGATTGGTTAAGATTTGCCTCTTTTCCATTCTTTTTGACAGAAAGTGAATAATGTAAAGACATTTTTGTTGCTTTTCAGCAACTTTTAAACTCCCTTACATGCTCTAGACCTAATTGGTCCACATCAGTTACCTAATTGGTGGCCTTGTGATACATTTACATCTTCTTCGCTCAGTCCGGGAGAGATCATATTTTATGGAACCTATAAAATACCTAAGCTAATAGATGTCCAGCAGCCATGTTGTTCATATTTTGTGATAGAAATGTACAGAAAGATTAAGTGAGAGACCAGTTTGCGTATAGATTGCAAGATATATCGATGTGTAATTTTATTCCTTAGAATATGCAATCTCAACCACAAAAATTACACTGTTACAAATATTTGAATTTTTAAAATGACTTGTTTCACGCCAAAAAGCCTAACTTTTTCCTGACTTTTCCTCATATGTCAAAAACGGTGTGGGAAAAATATAAAAGGCAGTAGATAATATTTAGCCTTGAAAGCAATTAATGTTTATATCACTGAGTTGTAAGTTTCACCAGGCAAAGAAATTTTTTGCAGAGGTGTTTCAAATTTGAAAATAATAACACTACATAAGGCTGTAACCTTGGTATAGCAAAGCATTATGGGAAATACCACAAATGGTGATGTGCATGTCACAAAAAGTTCCTAATTTAAGGAACTTCTTGGTTCCTTATTTTAGGGCCTCTCCCGGACTGCCGCTAACTGAGTTGACATATTCCTTTGTGATGCATAAAGCATATTTGTCACCTTTTTCTCAGAGTTTGCTATTATAATTTTTTCACCAACTATTATGAAACAGAAACATTAAAACTAGCAACAGGAGAATTTATCATTGGTGTACAGAACAACACTTATTTATTCTTTTATGCTGTGGATACTCTTTTTCTCAAATCATCAGTTTTGTTTCTAGGTTAATGTGCTGCAAATTGGATATTCTTGTATTATTTTGTGGATAGGTGTAAACTCCTGGGAAAGTGTGCAAATGTTGTATGCTCAGATGGTACCGCTAATCATGCATGCTATTTTTTAGACAAGATCTGAATTACCACAAATATACAAAAATGGTCAAAGAATAAGAAATTCTGTTGCGAATTGCTGATGAGGTGTCTGTAGACTAATACACTTTCATCATTGCTAAAGTTGTTAGCTTTTTCTCATGGGATATGTGTGCATGACAAGTTAATGTTGCATCAGAGATTGATTCAGACTGAATTAGGATTTTATTTCTGTTGCTGAAGAACTGCTCTTAGAATGTGAAGCTTCTATGCAACTTTTCTGCATATTATCTTGCATCCTTGATAAACTCACTTTGATTTCATTTACTTCAAGTTCAGTCTTTATAGCTCTAAAAATGAGAGTCAGCTCATTAAGGGAAGTCCCAGTCTTGCAAAGGGTCACTCTGATCAAGGGGATTTATTTATTCAAACCTGGCCTTGCATAAATAGTTGTCTTACTATGACAAAACGTCCAATTGTAGCCCTTATACTGAACAAAAAGCTTTTGGGCAGTTACAGATTCATAGTCAGCTTACTGCAGCAATGCAACTCAACAGTCAACATTGAGTAACAAATCTGAAATTTTTAGAAAGTTTCACTCTTTTTCAAGAAATTTCCTTTATTTGGGGAAAATTTCCTTCAAATTTCTTTAATTTTCTTTCATTTTAATGAAATTTTCAGGAAATTTTATCTTCTGGA
The DNA here is from genome assembly GCA_020152595.1 of Chiridota heheva. Lineage (NCBI taxonomy): Eukaryota > Metazoa > Echinodermata > Holothuroidea > Apodida > Chiridotidae > Chiridota > Chiridota heheva. Next base: position 998,645 of record JAIGNY010002021.1, read on the forward strand.
AGTTTTTTCTTCAATTTTCGTGAAATTTATTTTAGGAGAAATTTCTTCATTCTGGGGAAATTTCCTTTGCTTTTGGGAAATTTCTTTCATATTTCTGCAATGTTTTTTCATTTTTGTAAAATTTGTTTTCATGCTCAGGAAATTTCCTTCATTTTTTTTAATTTTCTGGAATTCTTAATTTTCTGGAATTAACTTTTCAATTTTTAGGAAATTTCTTTACTTTTTCAAGAAATGTTTTTTCATTTTTAGAAAATTTGCCTCATTTTGGTGATTTTTCTCTATTTTTAGGAAATTTGGGGGAAAATTATGTTCAATTTCTGAACATGTTGCCAATTTTTTTAAGTTTTTAACCCCCCCCTCTACAAATAATTTTTGGACATAAGAGACTCATATATTTTCTAGGTTTGTTGAGACAAAATAAAATTTGGCTCCCCTCCCCTTACCTTCCCCCTCCAAGTCAGATATTGTCCTAGAACCTTATGCTGCCGACTATGTAAATTGTGTGGAGATGATATATCCCTCCTGCATGTTTTTCCCCCACTCCAGAATATTTAATAAAGAAGGCTATGGCTCACCTCACACAGACATGAACTTACGGCAAGCCCAGGTTTATGTAATGGCTATGACAGTCCTTCAACTTATTGCCTGAAGTGTTTTATATGAGCACCATTTCTCTGAAAAAGATTTAGTATTTTTGCTGTTATTCAATTAATCTTGTCCCCACAATTAGTACAAATGAACCTTGTATTTAGTTTGCAGAGATGTATTATGGTAAAGCAACAACTTTTTGTGCTTGTTTCATATGAACCACAGATGAAAGAGGGGTCTGGACTCTCAAACCAGCTGATTTGGACAAATTGCATGAAAGTTGAACGATTACCATGTGCTATTAAAAGCTGTTTTACTTTCCCAGATAATACTTTTGAACAGTGATGATGAAATAAGAAATTGTCATTTCATTTAATCCTGAAACTTAAGTTTATAAGATGTTTTAAGGAACAAGCATTCTTGAAAATTGGACAAACAATTTTTATACAGTATTTATGTGTGTTGTTGTTTTTTCTTCTTGAAATGATTAGAAGTAATATATAGCAAAAAACACAGAGTTAAAGCTTCGACAATATCTTATGATTCTTTAAAAATTCATGCAGTCATTCTCAAAAGCAGGAACAGATGTTTCTAAAGGAATGCACCTGCTCTCATTTGTTTTATGAGCTATGAAGTACGCTTGCTTCTTTTTTCAAAGTAAACGACGACACATATTTTGATGATTTGCGGTTCAGAAAAGAAAATCAATACACCTCTAGAGGATTTTGGTTTTCGGCAGATTCCTTTCGTGTTGATAAGCTTTTTTAATTTCCTCCAGTTATCTGATTTTCTCATGTACTATTGTAAACTATTTTTCTTGTTTCAATTATAAATGTCCTGAATCTTGAAATTTGCACATTGATTTAAATTTTTTGAGTACTCTCAAAACAGATACACAATCTGCTAAATGGGCTTACAAGGGTAACAGGCCCCTTGATAGTTTATTTTGCAGTGTCTTAAGATCCTAATCTTCTTCAAATCAATAATGACCTTGGTAGTTCAACTTTTCGTAAAAAGGAAATAAAGATGTTTAATTCTCACCTGCTGTTAGTTTGTTGTTTTAGAGAGTTCTTTCTCTGAGTCATGGCAAAATCCAAATTAGAACTTTTTATTACTCTTTATACATTAACCAATTATCCAAGTGGATGGAGGCTGCTGACATTTTGCAGTGACTCTGTGAAGTTATTGATCTGGTGCAGGCACGTAGCCAAAAAATTTAAGGCGGGGGGGGAGCCAACCTCTATGAAAATAATTTGTACCTGTATGAAGTATATATGAAGTGAAAAAACCCAGAAGCATAACCTTTACAATAATTTCAAAAATGTCCTCCCCCCCCCAAAAAAAAAAATATAAAAAAAAAATTAACATTCAGCAAAGGAGAAGGAGGGGGGAAGGGCGCTGCTGCTCCCATGGGCTCCCTGGTTATGCGTGATCTGGTGGTAGTTTTAACTTTGTAAAGGGAACCTTTTAAGACTTTGTCTACTTAAGATTTAGTCTACATAAGACAGGTCTATATAAAACTAGGTGTACATAAGATTATAGGCATGATGAATAACTCCAGTTATAAATTTTCAGTCTATTGCACCCAAACTCACCAGAGTGTATATAACTCACTAATGAAAACATCCTTTTAAAATTCCAAATGAATCGTCAGCCCCACATTACACGCATGACTTGGCAATGCAAATCCACAATTCACAATAAGTTCCATTGTATGCATATAATGTACACATGTATATGATTGGGAGTGAAATAACTGAAGCGTAAAATCACTGAACTATTAGTGACAGGTTTCTTAATTGCTTCTAGCATAGTCTAAAAGTTATACCTGCCGAAATGGAGGTTGTTGCAGGTAAAAAGACTGAAAATTTGTAGCAAGGATTAGGCGTAATGGTGTACATAAAATTTTGCTCTGTTCCATCTTTGTATAAAAGTTTAAGAGTTTAGTCAATGAGGGAAGTGGGGTCAATGGTCAAAAGAAATTTTCATATCTGCTGAATTTGTTATATATTATGGTTTTAAGTAGCATTAAAGTCCTACTGTATAGTCTTCATCTTCAAGTCTTGATGTTTGTTTGGGCGTTTTACAAACTTGTTCTCAAAGATAGTGAGTATTTTCCTTTAAATTGTACAAGATAAGGGATTGAAAATGCAAAGCCATTTAACTAATGACACAGTTGCATACTTTCAATGATTTTTGAAATGATAGTGGCTGAGAACAGAAGACCACCTGCTACAGATGACTTATACTTTGACACAGATAGGACGTACTAAATCATGATTTAAAAAACATGCATCAAAATTTTGCTTTATACACTCTACTTTTTGAAATAAGAGGCACTTTGTCATTAGCTTTAAGATCACCAATTTAAAATAAACATTGAAATTCATAATGCACTCCTTTAATTTCCAAAATTGCTTCTGTGTAGTAAGTTGTTGTATTAGTGTGGTAGCAATGCTTCAGAGTGGTTAAGCAGTGCAGAAGGTTATGTCTATTTCAAAAGTGATAAAACCCTTTAATAACATCACCACTCATGCCTTGATGGGCTTAAAAAAAAAAAATCTGGATCATGCCAATTCATTAATTGATATGTTGAATGAACTAATTAGCATGATAAGCTTAGTGAATTGCCAATTAGCAATTTTTTCCTTACAACTTTTGTTCATTCATGTCCAAACATAAGGCAGGTGAGCTTCTTGTTTTAAGCTGCCTCTGACGGAAGATTATCAGTTTGATAAGTAGAACTTCTGTCATGAACTTTGTTGATTTTGTTATTAGCATGTTGCATGTAATGGAAGGTAAGTCTGTGTGGCATTTTCTTGATTAGGAGTTACAATCAAATTCTATCACTAGTTGTATCACTGTCAGCTCTTATAAACTATTCTGATTAAAAAAACATGGGCCTTGTAAAAGTTAGTGAAAGATAAGCAGGACAATGTAGTATATCCCTAGGAAATAACAATCATGAAATCAAGCATAGTAATTTGTACTAAAAGGCTACCACTGAACGTCAGTCAACGTGACAAGACACAATACAGCAGTGCACATTATTTTGCTCAAATTAACTTTTTCCAATCACCTTCTTTTTCTAAATTTGTGTTCATTTTTGTTTTTCTGAGGATCTCATCATATCTGTGACTTGGATTTCCCGACTTTCTCATTAGAATTTTGGTGAGACCTTTCTGATTTTCTTCGTTCTCCCGCCTACACCCATCGTTAGCTTAGCCAAACATGCACATCGCACCGGAGCTTGTTGCCTTGTGCAGGCAGCTCCTGGGCTTCTGCTCACTTCCATCCACCTCCCATTTTCCCCTGTTTCTCCAATTGATACCCTTATTTTTCACCCCTCCCTGCTCCCGGGGTACCTGCAACCCCCTTTTCACCCCCTTCCTATTTTTTTGTCTTCTGTAACTTATTTTTCACCCTTAACTTCCCTTTTGTTTCCATCATCATGGAGACATCAGACCTCAGACTCTCCCCTCAAACTTCAGTAACCGCTCAGAAATGCTTTAAACGACCTTCCTCTCCCCCAACCTCTTTTTCCCCAGCCTCTTTTCCCCCTCCCTGCCCCACCTCCTCTCCTCTCCTTGCAACTCTCCATCACCCCCACCCTCCCCGCCATGGCCAAAGACCATCATAGTCTCTTCTCCTCCCCACCCTCTCCATGACCCAGGTCTCAAAAACTTCTCCCCTTTTTCCCTCACCAAGGCCCTGCAGGGTCTCATTGGCACCCCCGACCATATAAAATGCCTAAAGTCCCGGCTAATTGCTCCCTCTATGTTGAAGATTTTGCTATTTTCTTGTCCTCCCCATGCTTCTAAACTCCAAAAAAACCTCCAACGCTGCCTGGACAACTTAGCTCACTGTAGCAACTCCAACAACTTCAACTTCTTAAAAGACAAAACTGTTCTCATCCACTTCAACGACAGCAACTCCTTCTTTTTTCACCCCAGCTTACGTCGCAAAGATTCCATTATCTCCAGTAAAGACAGTTCTCGCTTCCTTGGAATCACTCTTGATTCTTAGCTCTCCTATCTCCCCCACATCAACACCCTCAAACCAACTGTCACAAAATCCTTAATCTCCTCAGGGTCCTCTCCAGCACTGACTGGGGAGCCAATCATCTCACCCTGCTCACCTTATTCCGCCCCTTCCTCAGGTCCAAGCTGGACTACGGCAGCTTCATCTATGCCTCGGCCTACAAACTGTCCTTGAGGCACCTCAAGATTACTGAAAACACTACCCTAAGGCTCTGCCTTGGCACCACCCATACCACACTCATCACCAGTCTCCACATAGAGGCCAATGAACTTCCCTTTGACCTCAGGTGCACCAGGACTAGCCTCTCCTTCGCTCTTTGTTTCCTCACAGATCCGCGGAACCCTTCCTTCCATCCCATTTGCTTTCCCCCTTCAACAATCTCTTCAACCTCAACAAACACATCCCCCCTCCTTCAGGATCAGGATGCACTCTCACTTCACCAAAGCCAACATCAACATTTTCTCGATTGCCAGGCACACTATCCCTCCCACGCCCACATGAGTTATCAATCCCCCCAAAGTTTTCCTTGGCCTTGCCTCCTACATGAAAGCTGTCCACAGCCCAGCCTTCTTTCATTCCAAATACTGCCAACTCAGTAGACGTTTTCATGACTTCTTTTCCTCTTCACTGACAGCTCCACATGGGAAGGATCCTCTGCAGCCACCGCTGCCTGTTCCGGCCTCACACTCTCCTCAAGGTTGCCCGCTGGAGCCTCAATCTACTCTGCTGAAGCAAAGGCCATCCTCCTGGCCTTAAACTTTGTTGAACTCTCCTTCTGCCCCTGCTTCGTCATCTTCTCCGACTCTAAATCCGCTCTTACTGGCATCCTCAACATGTTTTGGTCCAATCCACTCATCCCTTAACTCAATAAACTTCATGCTCTTTCCTCAGATAAAAAAATTATCTTTTTCTGGATCGGCATTCCCGGCAACGAGAGAGCCAACAGAACCGCCAACAATGCTCTGTCAAATCACATCTCTCCTTTTCCTATACTGCACTCAGACCTCTGTTTCTCCACTTCCAGCTACCTCAGTTTGACCTGGCAAGACTCCTGGAATCTTGAGACCAGTAACAAATTTCACACCATCAAACCCAAAGTCGGGACCAACACCCTCCTGCACAATCGCAACAGCAGGGAGGATGTTGTTTTTACCCATATCCGCCTCAGCCACACCTTTCTCACCTTCTCTCTCCTACTTTCAGGCTCTTCTCTGCCTTACATGCAACACCTATCTCTCGATCAAGCATATCATCTTAACCTGTCCCATATACCTGAATTTTAATCACACCTCTTCCCCTCCATCTCAATTTCCGATCTTTTCAAGAACAATCTACCTCCAACTTCATCACCTTTCTCCGCAACAGCAATTTATTTCACCTGATGTAAACCTCTCTTTCCTTCCCTTCTCTGCCTTACCTTCCTCACCTTCCTTTTATTACCTTAACTTCTTTCCCTTATCTACCTTCTCTCCCTCCTCTCCTCTTTCCCTTATCTACCTTCTCTCCCTCCTTCCCTCTATCCCACCTCTCTTTCCTCTCTGTCCTAACTAAAGCACCTTAGTTTTTAGCACCCTCTTGGCACATTTGACTCTGACTGTCGCAGTGCCGTAAAAAATCAACAAACCAAACCATGTACTTTGTAAATATTCAGAAGGAACGTTTGTTTTCCTGATGTCTTCAAATTGACTCATAAACATTCATGCCTTTTGTGCAAATTCAAAAAACTGAAATTTACTGTACATTGGCTTTGTGTATATATAGATTGTCAAAGGTAAAAGATGACTGGATTAGTGGTGATTAGCTGGATTTTTATTTTTTATTTTCGAAATTTGAAGCCACATGAATTGAAAATTATGTGGAAAAATAGCAAAAATCATTAGAAATTATAATACTCAAGTTTGATGCAAAATTGTTTCTAGAATGTGTGATGACCTATACTTTTCATTTTTTCCTAAACTGTCCTAAGCTCTACAGACTTTCTTGAATGTAATTGTACAGGTGATAAATTCATGATTTAGATAACTTGTGACCTAGAATAAACAACTTCATGTAGATTATGCAACTGAGAAAGAATTATATAACAGAGTTTTCTCGTTCACACAATGCATCACAAATGTTGTGAAAAACACTGTCAAACTTTGATCAGCCATTAATTGCGCACAAACTATCAGTTTTCCAGGCTGTTTCACGTAGACTATTGAAATTTAAGCGAAGTATGATGTAACAGTATCATAATTCTTTTGATTTAAAACCTGTTTTAATGGAACTTTTGTGAAATTGGAAGTTTTTTGAATTTGTCTTATAACACTTCAATTGCAATTAATATCCTGAGATCCAGGTATGTGTGATGCAATCAGTGTGCTTTCCCATCTCATATGGCACAGGAATCAAGCTTCTGCACCTCAAAGGAAACATGGCATTCACATTCTTCAGGAAAGAGCCTCGGAGCTACAAAGCTACAAAAGTTAATTTCCTGCATCCATATTACTGCATCACTCACACTAATGACGTACAGATTGTTTTTGAATTTTTATCAGTGTAAATTTGCTCATGATATCTGAAGTTTGCAATTTTGTAAATGGGGATATACATCTACTGGGAGCTAATTATGCTGGCATCTTCGAGGTGCAAAATCTAAAGGCAATCAAAGAAAGATGTAATCTGCATTTTTGCATAATCAAGGAAATGGAGAAATCTGGCATTTTTTCCTTCAATTTTGCATATTTAGTGAAGGGAAGTACAGTTTGCGAGTTTTTGTGGAATGAAAAATGTATATACTTGAATTGTTACCTTATAGTGCATTGTCTTGTGGATTATCGGAAAATAAGATAAGAGACCTTACTGTTTCAACAACATAAAGTAACCAGAAAGTGACTTTTTTATTCTTAAAAATAACTTTGAACTTTTAAAGAACTTTCAAAACAAGGAACAGTGCATTTCTCTGATTGACAAGGCAAAATTTGAAATTAGAAGAAAGAACTAATACTGTGATAGGGCCTATTTATTGGTGATGATTATATGGAGGAAAGTGCAACTCCCCTGCTCCTCTGACAAAGTGAAGTTCAGCTCAACAAGTAAATCAAATAAAAGTTAAGCCTAATTGACATCATCAGAAGCATGTGTTCGAGGAAATCTGAACATTCTTCTGTAATGTATTTGATCTCTACAAAAATATTTCCGAATAAAATGAAGATTGCTCTAAATTGTTAAGACAACTCACTCAGTGGTGTAGGAACAGGGGGGTGTGGGGGGAAGGGGAGGGGGCCAAGTACCTTTTTGGCCCTCCCAATAATGAAGGTCATAACAAATTGATATTGAAAAGCCATTATAGCATCTTTTCTTCCGGAAATCTTCAATTTTTGAGAATTCTCCAATTTTTGTGAAATTTGCTTCAATTTTTAAAAAAAAATCTTCATTTTTGGGAATTTATTTTCAGTTTTCACAAAATTTTCTTCATTTTTAGGATATCTTCTTCATTTTCGTTAAATTTGCATTAATTCTCATGAAATTTTCTTCAAATTTGGGTAAAATTTCTTCATTTTGGGAAAGAAAAATCTATGTAACAGAAATTTGTTTCAATTTTCATGACATTTACATCAATTTTATGAAATGTCCTTCATTTTCAGGATTTTTTGGGGAGGAAATTTGCATCAATTCATGTAAAATTTGCTTCAATTTTCGTAAAAATTGCTTCAACTTTCATGAAATTTCATTAAATTTTTGGAAATTCCCATCATTTTGGAGAAATTTTTCTTAACTTTTGTGAAATTTGCTTCTTTTCTGGGGAAATTTGCTTCATTTTTGTGATATCTACTTTATTTTCAGGAAATTTGCATCAATTCTTGTGAAATTTCCTGCAATTTCCGTGAAATTGTCTTTAATTTTGTGAAAATTTCATCAATTTTTGAGAAATTTGTTTAAGAAATTGTTTTCATTTTCGAGACATTTTCTTCATTTTCGTGAGTTTTACTTTAATTTTCGTGAAATGTCCTCAATCCATTTTCAGGAAATTTTACCAAATTGCAAATGATTTTAGAACCCCCACCTCCCCTACCCATCCTCTTCCATTTACAAATAGTTTTACCATGATAAGAGACTTGTACATGTTTGTTAGGACAAAAATAAAATCTTGTTCCCCCCCCCTCCCCTTCAATGTCAAATATCGAATTCCTACGCCGCTGTCACTATCTCAGCTTCATCGCATTATCTTTGCCACAGACATAACTTTGAAGTTTGGTTACTTAAGTATATTGGAACTGTACATAGATGCTTCTAGTTGCCAAGCTGTCACATGTCAGAGATGTATTTTACTCCTAAACATGCAGGAGCATGAATTCAATCAAGGAACAACACTAACTAACCAAAAAAACACATGGCATCACAAATGTTCATGTTTGTCAACCATGGCTTTTAAAGAAGACATTATTAACTCCATCCTATAAATGATATTGATTCATTTGATCGTAGATGTAATTTTTAGATTTCTTAGAAGACATTTGCCACAGGCATCTTTTTCTTTTTTGGTATTTTCTTAAATATGATATTCTATTTATAATAAATGTGATGAGATTTACCTGAAATCTATAGTACAATGCCCACAACTACTTTCAGACCATTTTTATCAAGAAATTGAGTTGTTGGCCTGCAAAGACTCTTTATATGTTTAGTTTTGCTCCTAGTTTGAATGTGAATATCACTAGAGACTTAGATTTCAAACATCCCAGATTTGGTTTTGGGCTTTTTGATATTTTAGATAGTTTCCCAGGCTTTTATATGACTTGTCTGGAAGCAGTTTAAATCCCTACTGATCTTAGAGACTGGTCTCTGTAAGTATGTGTTTTTGAGGGACTCCTAAGGTTAACACTGGGCATTGGAGGGGTCAGGAGGTTCCAGGGTGCATTGATGAAAATAATTTTCATGAAATGAAAGGAAGATTTGCATCAAGAGTATGACTTCCACTTAGTTACAGCTTTTAAAGATGTCATGGAATTTTTTGATCAGCTCCTTAATATGTTCTCCTATAGTTTATTAAAGAAATTCTGTGAAATAAGATAGATATAAAAAAGATACTTAATGTGTACTTTAAACCATTTGCCTGGTGAAAAAACATGCACACTAGCTTAATATTTCTGTGTGTAAATTTGTTGTGATTAACTTTTTATCTTTAGGGTTTTGCCCTCTGTACTTGTGTTATTGCTTGTGATCTTTAGTTTTGTGTCAATGCTTGCTAATTAAGTACTCTTGATAATAAAACATCAAATTTGATTGCAAATGAGTTTGTTTCTGTGTGTGAACAACATTCCAACATTTATTGCAATGAATGCACTAGTAAATTTAATATCACTAGAAAATTTAAAAAAAAAAATTCAGAAGATCTAAGAGCAGTTTGCACAAACATCATATCAAGTGTGCTTGCTCACAAGCAGGTCTTATTTTGCAGATTTGTCTTATACTAATATTTCTGATGTTTAGTTCCTGTGCTTCACCTGCCTATCTTGGCCCTAAATTGTAATTTTTCTTCCAAAATTGAGGCTTTTTGGTCCATAATTGTGTGGTCAAAACTTAAGATGTTTGCTCCAAATTTGAAGGTTTTTGGTGCAAACTGGAATAGTTTTGATCCAAAATTAACAATAATTTAGTTGATACAAATAAAAGAAATGTTGTCTGTTTTCTAAGATTCATTTTACATTGCAGTTAATTATATTTATGGCTTTGACAAACCTTTTTTTTGGGGGTGGGTGGGGGCTATGCCAGATTTAGTGGGACATTAATTAATTAGCCCCATTTAGACACACCACTGTATAGTCTTTCTATTTCCTTGCACACCCTATACAAACTCAGGAATGAATGCACAAAAGGTCTTTGTTCAGAGAGAGATCACGTTACCTCTGCTGCATAAAATGACATAACTGATATGAAATTTGTAATTAACTTGATCCAATCATGGAGCTATTAACTTATAGCTCCATGATCCAATGCTGCTGTTCATCAATTGCTGGATTAGTTTTATAGAAGCCATCCACATCATTGATAACACACCAAAGCTAACAGCTCATTAATGAAACAAACAAATGTTTTAATAAGAGATTTAAAGTGGGGATCTGAAGATCAGAGAAAGGATTTTTAATCAGGGCTTATTCAAGATTAATATGTATGGTTTTAAAGTACTTGAAAAGGCCATTCTTCTCTCAAATCCTAAATCATGTTTAAGTAAAAGTGTTCTCTTGCCAGTTTCAGTCAGCATGCTTGATTGCATTAAAAATGCCTGACTTAAAAAATCTAAGAGGTGCTAAAAACTAATGGTTTCTTCCAGACTAAAATGAAATATTTGGTTTCTTCAGAAATTGGTTGATATTACCATTTGAATGAACAGGAAAGTGAAATAATTTACAATGAATGTTTGTGGGTGCTTTCTTTCTCATATTCAATATCAATTCTCCCCCCCTCCCAATAAATTATAGGGGAAAATTACCGCAAAAAATAATGAATGCCAAAAACTAATACTGAACTTAGAAATTTTCGGGTAACTGGCTGCTTCGTACATTAAGGTACTAACATTTTGGTAGTAAATCTAAAAGTCTGGTTTAGGCCATGATCCTTTCTGAATCAACTTTAAAATGTGCAAAAATATCGTGAAGCATAACAAAAAAAATAATTAAAAATTGTGCTCCTTCACCCACACTGGCACGCTCTGATGTAAGTTGGCAAAAAGAACGAAAAATTGACCCCGAACATGCCTCTTGCTTCAATGATTCATGGTCATGTTGGCTAAATCACCAAACATGTGTGACGCGTGATAAAATCTAGAACGTAATAAACATGCGATCATGTCATCTTCTAGATGGAAATCATTTTTTCTTGCATTTATCATTCATGTTTACATAAAAGAAGTAGTGATATTAAGAAGTTATTATGAGTCAGTTTTCTTGAAAAGTATTGCAATATACCAACATATCGCGATATTTTTCTCCATGATAATCAATACATAATACAGCCATATTGTGAAAACACTAAAAGAAAATGCAAAGTATCTCATATCATGCTCTGAAATTATTTTTAGCTCAGTAGATGGAAATATAGCTGTCATATCTCATACACAAATCTGTTAACCACATATCAAATATTTCCTGTCTTTCCTGTGCCTCAAGTAATAAAGTTTGTAGCAATGCCATCCATCTCTATGGTAATTTTCCCACAATTTCTTGAGCTTGTTCCATTTGGTCAACATGAGTCACATATTGAATATTCTGTCAGAATGAAATATATTGCAATAATTATTAAGGAAAGATGACTTATGCAGAGGATTGTGATGGCAGTGAAATTACTTTATGTGGTATATGCATGCTATAAAATACATAGGAATATAGAAGATGATCTTTTTCTTGTTATCAGATATTTAGACACGAATATTGATTTACAGTTAATCTATATACAGTAACTTTTTGGGCGCCTCCAGACATTCATTCCTATGCAATTGCCCTCTGTTTCCCTCTCCTGTCATGGGCAAGAAATGAATTAATATAGCACACAGTATTGTCAAAAATGAAGTTAACAAACTGAAAATGTTAAAATATATTACTAAAGTGGCACAATTAACCCTCAAAGGTGACACTTGAAGGCAAAAAAGACAATTGTTGAAACTCAGTGGCGGATCTAAGATTTGTACACCCTACTTACCCCACCTTTTCCTTCCCCACCCCCTCCCTATCTGCCCATGAAACTCTATTGAAAATCAAATTAAAAGCTAATCATTAATGATTAAACTGCAGATGAAAGTTTATACAACAACATGAAGCTTTTGAGACATACATTCAAACTAGTTGTCATAAATTTCATTTATATAATAATTCAGAAATGAGATGTGCATTTTTACAATATTTGAGGTTTTTTAACAGCTTGAGGCTTTTGAATCTAAGTGTAGATTTCTAGGTGGCATCACACCTTTCAGGAGTTAAAAGTTATTATTAATCAGCCACAGAAATCTTTAAATGTTTAAAATAATTTCTGCAGCATATAATTGTCATAAAACTAGCTTACAAATAGAACACCTGGATATGTTGCAACAATAATACAGAACTTCAAAAGATTAAAAACGGTGATTGAAATGAGTGATATCTGTTTCAAAACTTTTTGAGAACAGTTCCTGAAATGTTTTAATATATATGCCGCTATACAGGGATCCTTTGCAAGAAAGGAACACTCACCCCATTGCCATCTTTTTCGACCTCGAGAAAGCTTTTGACACTACTTGGAAATACGGCATTATCTGCAAACTTTACACCATCTGCCTCAAAGGCCACCTCTCCATCTTTATTCAAAACTTTCTCTCACCCAGGCAGTTCCAAGTTCGTATTGGCTACACCCTCTCCAACCCTTACCCCCAAGAATTGGGGGTCCCCCAGGGCATCATCTCTCCCCCACTCTCTTCAACCTGAGCATTAATGACATCGTGGACAACCTTGGCTCCAACATCAAACGTACCCTCTACGTGGACCACTTCACCATCTTCTACTCCTCCACTAGCTTTCCTCTTTTCGAAAATAGGCTCCAACTCAGCCTCAACCGACTGCATGACTGGTGCAACAATAACGCATTTAAATTCTCCAAAGACAAGACAGTCTGCATGTACTTCTGTCATTTCAACAACCTCCACCCCAACCCGAACCTTGTGCTCAATGGCAATCGCATCCCTAAAGTTGAACACACGAAGTTCCTGGACCTAACTCTAGACCCCAAGCTCTCCTACAAGCAACACATCACCATCCTGAAACAGAAATGCAACAGCTCCCTCAACTTTCTCCGCCTCCTCTCCTACACCACTTGGGGTGCGAACCGCCATGCTCTCCTCAAAATCTTCAGGCTCACCATTCGTGCCAAGCTTGACTACGGCAATATTGTCTACTGTGTGGCTCACAATCATACCTCAACCACATCAACACCATCCAAATAAAGCCCTCAGGCTTTGTCTGGGTGCCTACAGGACCTCCCCAATCACCAGCCTTTATGTTGAAGCCAACGAACCCCCCCTCTCCCCCTCCCCTTTCTGCTAAGGTGTAGAAAGCTTAGCCTCTCCTATGCTTATACAGTGCTCACCAACACCCAGAACCCTGTTTACAACCTCATTAGGTACCCCAATTTCTCCACCCTCTTCGATAGGACTGAAACCCTATCCCCTCCCTTTAGCTTACGCATTAAATCAGACCTCCATCTCGGCATCAACCTCGCCACTCTTGGCACCTCCTGGCCCACTTTTTCTCCTTGGGCCACCTTGGGCTATTATGAGTATCACGTCTGGTATGCCTTCACGTGTGTCGTTGACCAACTATCTAGGCATCGTGTAGCTTGTGTCGTTGACCTTCTTTCGGGATGTTGCTCTGGATGGTAGCTTTGAACTCTACGGTAGCTTCGAACTGCAACTCTCTGTATTGAATGTCATGCCTTCTATCCACCTGGGCCTCTCCACTCATCACAAAACTCAAACCCACCCTAACCTCTTTATCAATCTCCACAACCAAATCAAAGACCAACTCTCAAACTACACCTCCATCTATACTGATGGCTCCAAGGAAGGTGACAAGACAGCTGCTACTGCCGTCATCCAAGACATCACCCTCAGTAGCAGGCTTCCCAACTACCCATCCATCTTTTCAGCCAAGGCAAAGGACACCCGTTTCACCCTCAAGTTTATTGAATACTCTCCGCTCAGCCACTTTGCCATCTTCTCCGATGCCAAGGCTGTTCTTACTTCTTTACTCAATCTTAAATGGGATAACTTCACATCCAACTTCCTCATCCACAAAATCCTTTCGGCCACCCTCTGCAGGAAAAGTATTCTTTTCTTCTGGATACCCAGCCATGTTGGCATCCCTGGCAATAACAGGGCTGATACAGCTGCTAAGCTTGCCCTCAACCTCCCCCCTACTCCATTTCCTAAAACCCTTTCTGACATCAAACTGCTTATCGCTTCCCTTGTTCATGACCACTGGCAAGCCTCATGGGACTCCCAAATTGATAACAAACTCCACGTCATCCAGCCCACCATTCCGATCAAACCCACCATCAACAACCTCTTTCGTGTCGCCAACGTTCATATTATCCATCTTGGAATAGGTCACACCCACTCACTCACTCCCACCTCCTTATTGGCTCAACCCCTCTGCAACATTTGCCATTGCACCCTCACAGTCCATCACGTTCTCCTTGCTTGCTACCTGTTCAACCTTCCCAGACCTTCTATCGCTCCCCACAACTCAATTGCTAAGTTTTTCCAGAAAAAAAACCCGGGATAAAATTATCTCCTTCCTTCATCATGCTTCCCTCTACAACCATATTTAGTCCCCCTCTCCCACCCCCCTCTCTCTACTTTTTTTTCTTTCACGCATGCACCTCCTCTCTCGATCCCAGCTTTCTGACTTTTAGTTCTTGTATTTTTCTCATTCTCCCATTGTTTTTTTTCCTTCCTACCTCTAGAATGATCTAACCTCTCAGGCGCAAATTGTTGTGGTGCCATTATTAAATAGCTTCTATTTTCAAAATGGATTTCTATTGTCAAAATGGACTGGAATAAGCCTTCACATTACTATTATAGTCCTTTTTGGCACTTAATATACTCTGTAACATAATAGTAAACATCAATTTTGTTTGTATTTTCTGGTACAGAGTTTTGATTAAGTACCAAAAAAGGAGTATATTAGTAGAGTCAAAATATGAAAAAAAGTGACCTTACCCCAAAAAAATTGCAAGAAAAGGTTTTTTGGCAGTTTTATTAACTATGGGGTCTGGAGAAGAACATATTAAAAGTTGGCATCGATCGGATCTCCGGAAAGGGTTTGAATATGACATCATAAAAAAGATGGCCGCCGATATAAGAAATCGTTAGAAACTAGGCATAAGTCTGTAATTTAATAGGTTTTAATCATTTTAATAATGAAAATTATCACTAAAACTAAATATCTTGGCACCAACATAATTTTTGAAACTTTTCTTGGCATCATCAATAACGTCAGGACATTATCCGTGACATCAGGACGTGGCCTGTGACGTCATGACGTGATCTATGACGTCAGAATATGGTTAATTTCTATTATGTGTGTTCCAGTCCAGATTTGATGACGCAGGGAGACATTTGATGATTTGAAAGAATTTCAAGTCATTTCTGAAGGTGGGACCCAAATGTGGAGTACATCATAAGTTCATTCTGTTTGTTCAGGACCACAATGAGTTGTGTGCATCTTCCACATGTATTTGCATCTTCAAGACAATAAAGAGGATATCTTGATTCTTCTTTCTTTCCATGAAGTAAAAGTGTTAAATCATAAAGTAGTTGAAACAACAGACATTCTGTCAAAGTGAATCAGTCAGTGAAGTAAGTTCACCTTGAAGATAGAGTTGAGATTCGTAAAAAAGGAGCTGAAGGAATCAACAAGGCAAGTGTTGAAAGAGGTGATGACGTTACTCTAGAACCTGGAACTTGCGTGCACAAATCTTGTCGCATGATTTACGTAAACAAAAAGGAAATAGAGAAACACAAGAGAGCTTAACTGAACTCTACCCCACCACAAAAGAGAAATACACGTGTCTCTATTGGGGCATTCGATAGAAAAACAGATTGCTTATACTGTGGCAACAAGGTGGTGTCAAGTACAAAAGGTGCTGACTGTGAAGATTATAGTAGTGTAAAAACATATAACTTTGTGGACAAGATAATTTTGCTCTGTAAAAGACGACAAGATGAATGGGCTTTTTCTGTACAGGGGCGAATTGAATACTTTAGTAGAGATTTGCATGCTGCTGACTGTTTGTACCATCATTCATGTGATGTACACTTTCGCACCCTCAGAAATATTCCTATACAACACAGGACAGATCTAGATAGTGACTACAAGTGAAAGAAAGTTGGGCGACCCATGGACACCGACCAAGAATATGCATTTCTCAAGACATGCTCCTACTTTGAGGACGACGATAAGGAACAATTAACTGTAACCTTCCTTGCCAACAAGATGAAGGAATATTTACAAGATAGTGACTTTGTTGCTTATGGCAATCAGTATTTGAAGTCTAAACTGGTAAAACACTACGGAAAGGCTATTTTTGTGGCTGATGGTGATGGATTACATGATATTGTAACTTTCCGGGAGAAGACAAGCAGAATTCTACGCAATTACTTCAATATGCCCAAAGGGGATGGAGAGGAAGCTCAGAAGAGAGCTATCATAGAAACTGCCGCAAAGCTGATCAAAAGTGATATCAAAACTCTTATCCCACATACAAAGGACGAATATCCGAATGCTACAGAACTTGAGCTTAATTCTGCGTTAGCGTTTGTTCCTCCGAGCTTGCGTCTTATGCTGCAACACCTTCTCGTGGGAAATAACACCAGCAGGAAGGAAGCAAGCATTGGGCAAGCGATTGTTCAAGCGGTACGTCAAAGAGCAGTGATAGCTCCGTTACAACTGGGGCTGGGGGATTAAGTGCACCATCACTTTCGATCAAGGTTTTTGATAGACAGTCTGTCTGCCATGGGCTATTGCTCCTCATATAGTGAAGTGCAAAGGTTTGAGGAAAACGTCGCTTCTTCAGTGGCTTCCTGATGTTTTAGGTGAGAACAAAGATATGCATGATATGATGCTTTTATTTGCCGCGGATAACGTTGACCACAACATAGTGACCCTGGATGGAGAGGGAACATTTCATGGTATGGGGATGGTAGCAGCCATAACACCAGGCACACGAACCAGTCACACTATTCCGAGGAGAAAGATGTCTGACTTGAACATAGTTGATCAGACGAAGATTGAGATCAAGGATTACCGCTTCGCAAAGAACACTCTTCGTAGCATTAAGTTCACGTCTCTGCCACTTTTGAATGTTGTTGATCATAATATTGATGTATTGTGGGAGATGTTCTTCCGCTTCAAGCAAACACTACCAAATTGGCAAGGAGTGATGCACCTGCTACACAAGGACTGTCTCCACCCTGGACAATCATCAGTATTGTTCCTACCAATGATTGATATGAACCCTGGAGATAAGACTGTATCTTCTCTACACTCAACTATATATGTGCTCTTGATTCCAAGCACAGTGTCCCACCAATTGTAACCTTTGATCAGCCACTCTTTTGGAAAGCTTCTGAGATTATACATGAAGTTCAAGATGGTAGTCCACTCAGAGATGTTATTTTCTTATTGGGGAGCTTTCATACTTTCATGAATTTGTTGGGGGCCATAGGAACACTAATGGATGGAAGTGGACTAAGGGAAATCCTGGAGACAGTGTATGGTGAAAACGCTGTAACACCTATGATGAGTGGCAAAGCTGTGCAACGTGCATTTCGTGGACATATTCTTGTTAAGCAGTGTCTCACGCATCAGATAGTGACCAAGGTAATTGAAGCCGATTTAAGTTTTGAAGATCTAGTTAAAGGGCTGGAGAGATTGTATACTCAAAAGGAGACTGGTAAAATAAGTTTAGATGCACTGCTGAAAGCAGACTGCATGGAAAGAATTTCCAATGCTCTCACTTCAAGAAAGTGTGAATTATCCAACAACTCAAAAACAAGCAAATTGTGGATTAACTATCAACGAATGTTGGGAGTTGCACAGGAGCTTATCAAGGCTGATCGCACAGGGTCATGGCAAATGCATTCACTATGCTATATATGACTGTTTGCCAATATTTGCTGCTGCTGGACACCCTAACTATCTGAAGTCTGCTTATCTTTACTTACAGAAGATGAGGGATCATGAAAGTGGAAAGTCCCCAGTGTTTCAGAAATTCAAAAATGGATTCCATGTTATTCGACGCAGCAAAAAATTCTGGGCTGGCCTTAGTCCTGACTTGGTGATCGAGCAGACACTAATGCGGTCGCTTAAAAGCACCGGTGGGCTAACGAGGAAGTGGCATGTCAAACCATCAGAGGGCCGTTTGGACAATGTCTGCCCCTGTATCTTCCGCCTACAACTACGCCATGCATGAATTCTGTCAGATATCATACGCAACAAGAGAACAGCACATGGAGGCATCTGCTTCTCGTATGGACAGGAATATGAGAGACTTAGACAAACTTGCGACGAAGCTGGAACACTATTTTCCAATGAGGCAACCTTGCACAACATTATCACAGGGATAAATGCTGATGAGGGTGTCAATGTTGAAGAACTTCTCAATGTAGGCAGAGACACAGTAAAACAAATGGAAGGACACCCAGTCTTCTCATATTCCCACAAAAAGAACACTAGAGTGAAGACAGCATCAGCTCAAGCTGTCAAAGTTACAGAGGATCGAACCATTGATCCAGCTCTATTGTTTCAGAGGTTCCTTGTGGTATCGCAGTCAGGTGACCTTTGCCTTGATAAAGTGATGCAATATGAGCTCTACCCCTATTTGAAGGAAAATATGTCTTGCGAAAACCAGATAAAGCACATCTTCTGGAAGCTTTAAAATACCATGGAACTTCCTTATCAGATGGTACTGTTCTTCAGTCCATTCCAAAGACTGATCACTATGTTCTTGACAGAGGTTCCCTCCTACATCGATTGAAATGGATCGAGGGAAGCACTTACACTTCAATTGCAGATTCGTATGCATCTTTCACGTCCGAACTGTATGGTAATGCCACTGTTGTCTTTGATGGGTACAATGGAAGATCATCCACAAAAGACAACACCCACCAAAGACGAAGCCGAAGTCAGGTCACCAACAAGGTCGACATTGTGAAGTCAACCAAATTATCTGGGAAAAAAGAGGATTTTCTTCCAAACACAATGAATAAACAGGCCCTTATTAACCTGATGACGAAATACTTGCGCCAGAAAGGCTGCAACATTATTCAGGCTGAGGGTGATGCTGATGTCGACATCGTAAAAGCAGCAATCACAATGGCATCCTTCAAGTCAACAATTCTTAACGGGGAAGATACAGATCTTTTGGTTTTGCTCTTGTATCATGGAACCACGAATGACTGCAAAGACCTGTACTTTAGATCAGAAAAAGGTAAACCAAATGTGTATAACATTAAAGTTCTGAAACTGTTACTAGGGAAAGAAGTGTGCTCTGATCTGTTGTTTGCCCATTGTTTTCCGGATGCGACACTACCTCACAAATTTTTGGGGTTGGAAAGAAGTCCATCTTCAGAAAGGTCATCAAGAGCGAATCTGTCTTGCGTGTTTGTTCCAAGATCTTTCGCACACCAAAGGCAAATCCAGAGACTGTAGAAACCACCGGCTGCAAACAAATGCTTTCATTGTTTAATGGGACTCATTCTGACTCTCTAGCATCATTGCGCTACAGCTTTCTTTGCAAAAAAGTGGCCACAGCAAAGACTTTTGTGGCACCCGAAAGGCTGCCCCCAACAACATCAGCCACAAAACTTCACTCACGGAGGGTATATCTTCAAGTTATAGTGTGGATGTGTACGGACGGTGGCATGGATCCTACAGACTGGGGCTGGAGTGTACAAGTGGGTCAACTGGTTCCACTCATGATGGACAAAAGCCCTGCTCCTGAAAGTCTGTTGAAAATGATACACTGCAACTGCTCGACAGGTTGCCGCACACTCAAATGTAGCTGCAAAAAACATGGCCTTGAATGTACCCAAGCCTGTGGACCTTGTCAAGAAGACACTTGTGATAATATATCCCTCAACCCAGTATCAGATGATGATGGTAATGAAGGCTGCATGTGACTGTAAAGGTAATATAGTAAGGATAACGCCAGCTGGTCAGCTGAAACACTAGAAATTACCAAACAAACCAATATGTGCATTTATGTCTTCTAATCTCTAACTGCATAAGGAAAACATTAAATGTCGATATTAATTCATTAAGTGGTTGATGATATTAAAATCTATAATGCAATGAACACAAATAGATGACAAAAAGTTAGCCATTAAAACCATAGCTCATTCAGGGCATCACAGTGAAAGAATCATGATATTAAGAAAAATACATGACATAATGACGTCATAAGACGTTATAGATGACGTCATAGAAGACACTATTACAGCATAACGTCACACAGGTACATTGGTCAGATTCAAAAATTAACAATTATGTAAGATACTGATGCCTTAAACTTGTTTCCAGATGCCAGAAACCGTATGCAAATCATTGAAATTAAGCATTTTATTACATTTTGGCAGCCATTTTGTATGACGTTATATTTAGACCCTTTCCGGTAAACAGATTTTTGCCAACTTTTGGTATGTTAATCTCCAGGTCAAATAGTACCAAAAAATGCAAAAAAACCTTTTCTTGCAATTTTTTTGGGGTTACGTGGTATATTGACTCTACTATATGGTAATGTGACAGCTTTACTCCATTCCATTTTGACAATAGAAATCCATTTTGAAAATAGAAGCTGTTTTAAGCTCTCATCAAACAAACAAACATTAATATATGCAATAAGTGGAAGTGACTTGTGGTCTACAGTGAACTTGTTATGCTGTGTTGCATACTTTTGAAGAAAATTGTTTACAAGTTGTTGACCTTGGAGATGTAATCTTTCATGAGGTTTCGCTTTAAATGTAAAGTTTTTCTGAGAAGGCATATAGATATATTGGAACACAACTTGAATCTTGTTTTCGTAAGCTTGCTTACAGTTTCTTCATTTGCATGTTTGAATCAGTTAGACGCTTGGTCATATGTGAATGCAGACCTTTTTTAGTATGCAAATTGGAGCTGACAAATTTGAAGGACATTTCATCCTAAGTAGATCCTTAGTATTCATTTTCCAAGTGCAGATGTTTATTTGAATTCCAATGTTTGTGGCCTTGAAAAGGCTGAGAGGACAACACTTATCTTGATGATAGCACCTAGGTATCTTCAACACTAGCCTGGATGGCAAGCTCTCCATTTGAAAAAATACCTCAAAATGACTATCCATCAGGTGCAAATCCAATGCACACATTTAGGTCTTAATTCAGTTGGATTATGCTTTCATAGAATACAGCTCAAAAGTACTGTTACCATTATATAAGTTACTATGTATCATTAAATGAGATAAAGTTTTAGAGGCTTTTGCCAACCACTCAATTTAAGTTCAGACATGACACTTTGGCTGCGATTTTTGTTCTATTACATCAAAACTTTTATAGTATTTAAGAAATCTTGAATCTTTGATCACCTATATTTAATCTGTCAAGTCATTGATTTAATTTTGTTCTACTCATAATGTTATATGTAAAGATGAACATTTAGTTTGTCACAAATACATCAAAGGATTGAGTAATGATCAATAACTTTCATGATATTTATATTTTGGAATGTGTCTTTGCATCTAAAATTAAATTGTTGAACTTGGAGAATAGACACTACAAGCAGTGACTTTGTACACAAGATGCATCCATATAAATTAGATTATTTTATTTTCAATTTTTGATGAAAAACTAAAGCTTGTGTGAACATTTGCTGACATTTGTAATCAAATTACCATCTGCAGGGTTGAATAGAGGGTGAATCCATTGGCTTAGCTTCCTTGTGATAAGATCTTTCATGTAAACTTATTCAGTTGTTTGATAGCTTTTTGAAGGCACATACTAATTTGTGTTCTTATTTTTATTATTCTTGATTGCTGTTTAGCTACTGTTTGTAATTCATATTGTGTACATGCCCATAAATATCAATACGTTGATATTTTCTGATAGGAATCCATTGTCATTCTGAACAAGTATCTGCAAGTGTTGCAAATTCTCTTGTCAAACTTTGTATGCATGGATATTTATATATGCAGAGCTCTTTTTATTTAGCTGGAATAGCTCATTGATTAGCCTACAGTGTTTTGTTTATATGCAAATACCCTGTCCCTTTCCCTTGTTTCACCAATACTTTATAGCTGAAATAGCTCATTAATTATCCTACAGTGTTTTGTTTATATGCAAGTACCCTTTCCCTTGTTTCACCCATAGAATTTGACCGTTTCCATAAAATTTTGATCATGGAGATAATAACATAGGTCAGATAATAACATAGGTCAGATAATAACATAGGTCAGATAATAACATAGGTCAGATAATAACATAGGTCAGATAATAACATAGGTCAGATAATAACATAGGTCAGATAATAACATAGGTCAGATAGTAACATAGGTCAGATAATAACATAGATCAGATAGTAACATAGGTCAGATAATAACATCGGTCAGATAATAACATAGGTCAGTATAGGTCAGATAATAACATAGGTCAGATAATAACATAGGTCAGATAATAACATAGGTCAGATAATAACATAGGTCAGATAATAACATAGGTCAGATCATAACATAGGTCAGATAATAACATAGGTCATGTTCTCACTTGAGTACAAGCTCGCAATCATACCCAGAGCCAATCAGGTCCGGGGATATTGTGAGAACGCTCACCTGATCTGATCGCAGTCACTTGATCCCGATCTTACCTGAGGTAGATTAGTGAGAACACAGCCATAAAGCAAAATATGGAAAGAAATGTTGATGCTCCTTGCTTTGGAGACATTTCCCTCACATTTCGTTACCCCTTCAACTTTTCTGATTTTACTTCTCTTTGAGCCACAGAGCCCAAATCTCAATGGTTTTGCCCTGCTCATTCATCATTGGTTATCGATCACTGCAAAGAATTACTGACACAAATAGGCCTTTAGTTCCATGTCTGGGGTGGGGGTGGTCCAGCTATGATTCTAAAATGTCAGCTTCCAAAACATGAGGGTCACAATGAGGTTATTTCTCAAAAAGTTGGCATCCCTTCCCTCCATTTCCCCCTCACGAGGGCATTTGCCATAGGTTGCTTTTATTGCTCATAAAGTGCATGAAAATGTACTGTTGATTTTCACATTAAGTCAGTAAGTTTTATAAGACATGCGTACATATTGAAAATGGAGTAATCAATCTCTTGGTTGGGTAATAAGCTTATTTATTTAATTTCCTTAAGGTTATTTCATGTTTGATTGACAGCATAGCCTCTTTTGGTTATTCATTGTCCATTATTAAAGAGATTTTTTGTTGAAATAGTGTGTAGTTGCTATGGCTACTCCCATATTAAGGATATTTTAAGTCACATTTTCTCATGCTTGTATTTGTCTCAGTTTTGATAGACTGCAGTTATTACACTCTAAAAATACCCTTGAATGTGGATACATCGTTTTCTTTTATTTAATCCCTGCATGCTCAATTGTTTCTTCCACTAGAATTGGAACAAGAAAATGCTTACAAGTGAATATTACAATGTAATATACAATTATTGCATTTTGAGAAAAGAAAAACCAATCAATAGGTAGATATTTTTAGATCTCTTTAAAAAAATGAACCATTTGCACTATTATTTTGTAAAAGGTTTGAACTATTCAGCTTATTTTGATATATACAATGGTAACTGCAATATTGGACTTATTTTATTAGATATGCAGCTTTTACTATAAAATGCTACATTAATGTTAAAAACAATCTAATTGTGTAAACATAAGATTGTAAATGTTTTAGATTGCTTTTATTACTTCTTCCAAATTGTGGATTGAGAAAAGAGATGCTTTAAAAAAATGTGACCATGTAATAATTGTCATAATCTGAAAAAGAAAGAAGTATAATATTGGAATCAAAATCAGGTTAGCTTAAATCGTAACTTTAAACTTTTCTTTTAATATATAAATTACTACATTTCCAGTCTGCTTTGTAATAGATTGAAATAAATGCTCGTGTTTTTCAATAAAGCAATATTTGATTATTAGATATTAGGTTTAACCTTTATTAAAAATACAATGTCTTTTCACTTTGGAATTGAAAGAATAAAGAAAGCTTTGTATCTTTTGTTATCATGATATATATCATGAACAGCATTATTACAAATATCAGTTGGTTTGATTTCATATTCTGCCCTTTGATCTTATATCAAATGACATTTTTTGTGTAGGTTTTCAAAAGTGATTTGACAGTGATGAATATTCTCCTGGGTTTATCATCATGCTTAGACAAAAGCCAAATGCAGTGCTACTTGACAATATCAATTTCAAATTGATCATTTTGGTAAGAACCTTATAGATGCTTATGTAACAAACAATGCCATACAATAACAATTATTCAAAGATCAGATTGGGTTTCAGCCTATTAGTGGTGATTAAAGCTGCAGAGAAAATTGTTCTAATTGAATTTTTGAGTTAATACAAAGCCTTATAGTAGGTAGAGGAGAATTCAGTTTGAAACTTTTTCCATGCATTTCTTTACTTTTATTCATATTAAGTCATCCATTATGTAGGTAACTAAAAAGCAACAATTGTTTACTTACTTGTACTATTTATATCAATGCCCCTCCCCACATCTGTAGAAAGTTTCAGAAATTGTAGGCCTTCCCTTCCCTCCCCCTCCCCTCCAACAAAAATATGTTATTTATTTTATTTTTATTTTCATCAACGTAGTATAAAAGAATAACTTTAAATCAAAGTTCAAATAATTTTTTTAGAATAATGAAAAAGTGGCCTAACAAATATTCAGATTAATTTGAACTTCTCTGATAAACAAAGCGCAATGATATATTACAGAAGCTGAACATTCTGGTTAACTTCCTATTCCGGGAAATTAGGTTTGATCCTTATAAAATTCCTAGACACTAAATTCCTTCTTTGCTGAAAACAGCAATTTACCAAGAAAGAAGGTTGTAATTTGATAAGGAGAATCCCAATGAAAGTACAAATGCCTACAGTAAATTATAAATAGAGTAGATTTTGGAGTTACTATGAATGTGTAACTTTAGGCATTCTTTTACTAAATGTTGAAATTTAATAATGAATTCATTTAGATGAAAATTTGGTGTGAAAATGTATAAGTTTTTCAAATTATTGCAAGAATAAGTGTTGAGACAATAGGAATTAAAGGAGGATTGTACAAACATGAACAGTTTTAAGATGTACACTTTCATGCTGAGAGATTTGGAAATGATATCAATTTCTAATTTGCTCTTGGATAGTACAAATTCTGATAGATTGTTTTACAAACATGAATATTTTAAGACCATGTGCAATTTCATTCACAGATGAGATTAGAAAAGATCCAGAAGCACTTGTCCCTCATTAGTACAAATCCTGATAGATGGTTTTACAAACATGAATATTCTAAGACCATGTGCAATTTCATTCACAGAGGAGATTATAACGGATATCAATTTCCAGAAGTACTTGACATCAAACAGATTTTATGTTTTATTGACAGTCACTGAACATTTTTAAGAGGTGAGCTTAGAGCATAGAAAATCATAATCAATGATTAATTATTGTGTATCAATAATTAATTATTAATTTCTATAGGTTAATCGTCAGATTTATTGACCGAAACACTTGGGATTGAGCAACAGCCGTTAAACACCACCAAACCACACCAATTCAAATGCTTGGATGTGGCATTTATACTCTAGAACGGTGATTCTTAATAGGCGCGGCTCACGGGACAAATCTGGCCCGCCAGACAATCCAATTTGGCCCGCCAGACAATCCAATTTGGCCCGCCAGACAATCCAATTTGGCCTGCGAACAATAGTTGTAGCGGAAAAAATAATAATATTCAGATCAATCTAAATGAGATCACAAAATGCTAGTTTATACAGATTAGCACACTAGAACATCGTGGCTTATCAAATAAAATGTTATCTTTTAAATCCGCTATAAAGTGGGCAGACATCTGGCGTACATCCTTCTTATTGCGCACACTTTCTGCTTGTTTGTATTTAGGGATTCTTTTGATGGGTTTTGTTTGTCACGTGATGCTGCTTTTGCCATGCGATTGGCCCATGGCCTGAGGCTGTTGTGAAATGATGGCCCTTGGAAAAAATAAATGAAGAACCTGTGCTCTAGAACTATGTATCAGTTTTTCAATGAAACTTTCTGATGTCTCTAAAACATTATTTTATTCTTTCTATCTTAATACATTGATATTATTTTATATTCCTTTTTCAAGTACAGTGGCTTTTACATGGCCAGGAGGTTGAAAAATGTTTTTGGAGAATCAATTTTGGTTATGCTTTGCTGAGACATATTCACTCCAATGATCATGAAATCAATTATCCAAACCCCAGTGGGTTAATTGGCTTCAAAGTGTCTCACTTAAAGCTACAAATAGTGTTAACTTGTTTCTAAGTTTCATAATTCTTTTTTCTGGAACCCTTTATGGCAATTAATTATGAATGATGCCTAAAATGCTATAGCTCTTATGCTATGAATATTAAGTAGTAGTTTATGTATTGATTTTATATACAAGACTTTCTGCAGGTGAAATCATTAAATAGTTAATATGTGTGAGAAAAAAATTCAAAACATTGTTTGGACGAACATTGCACTTTTCATTATGGATGTCATTGGTGTTTTATTTATTACCTCTCCAATGAAGTTGGGGCAGAGGTTATGTTTTCACCTCTTGTTTGTTTGTTGTTTGTCTGTATGTTATCAAGATATCTCAAGAACTGATGGTTAGATTTGGATTTGGTGTGTGGTTTTGTTTCTTCTAAGGAAGAAGTGATTCAAATTTGAGACAGGGAAAGGGTGCAAATAGAGGGATGGGGACATTTTAAGGTAAGTTTGTCTGTCATTAGAATATCTCAAGAACTGATGATTGAATTTGGATTAAATTGAATGTGTGGTTTTATTATTGCTTAAGGAACAAGTGATTTAAATATGGGACGTATTGATACAAGGGAAGGGAAGAAATTGAGGGGTGGGGATGTTTAGGGTAAGGTCTGTCAAGACAGTTGAAACTTTCAATAGAATGTGATGAACAATGAGTTCATGTCAGGAAATTCTATTCCACAATCAATTTTCTGGACTCATTAAAAATTAAATTAAGTGGCCTCCACTATCAATGTAATGAACACAATTGGTTTCTGCCATGAATGGAAAATGATGGAATGTTAATTTTAACTGAAAGGAACTCAAACAATGAATGCTTGGCCTGAATGAAACTGAAAACAGTGATATGTCCTTAGAAGAAATCAGTCAGAAGATAATCTTCAAGTGTTCAGAATGCATGTGGTCATTACAGATCAAAACTTAGGGATGAATCTTGATGGGTCTATGAGGTAGATTATAGTGGGTATGGCGATTGAATGAACTCTATAAAACTATTCTAGACATGTTGGATTGGGCAGAGGCATGCTCTGCAGTGCTAATATTCTAGTTGCTTGTGTATTCACCAAAAATGTGATAATAGTCCATGATTCTTCATTTTAAAGAAAATTGCAGGGTCCTTACATGGAAATTCACTGTAAAACTGTAGGTTTTGCTTGTTTAGCTAAAGCAAATCAAATCAAAGAACTTAATCGAACTCAGAATTCAGCATTTTGGTTACAGGTTTTGACTTCCCAAGATCTCTACAAAATGCAGCAATATTTTATTTAGAGTAGGATGGCTTGAAAATTGTCATGTCTTGCAATTTTTTAGCTTACTTTGAGCTTGTCATGTGCTCATACTTGATCACAGTAACTTTTACTGGCTCACAATCAGCTAGAATCTGCTTGCTCTTTACAGCCAAAGCTACAGTATAAACTTGTAAAGGTTCAAGTTAATAGCAAGCTGACAAAATTTTGACTGAAGAAATTCCAATTGACAGTCAGGGAGAAGCCTCGATCAAGGCTTTCCCCTCCAAAAAAAAGAATGTTTGCAAAATCTTGCTAATTTTTACAGCAAAATGTATGCACTAGCTTGAAAATAAAATTGCATCATATACAATTTTGGTAACGTAATAGACTATTTTTCATGTAAAATTGATGGCAAATTTGATGAAACTATCCATTAAATGAATTTTAAGATATATTTTCCTGCCAAAATTAACCTACAAATTTTTGAATTTCTCTCAATATCTACAAATTGGGACTGGTAAACTCAAAGATTTTGAGGACCACACATTTGATATCCTTTTTCACATTTAAGATTTTAGTTTCACATAATGTACATTAACAATCTATGTTAAGCTTGTATTGTATCATAGGAAATCTTCATCAATGGCAACTTCTATAGCCAACAAAAACCCTAGCCTAGATCAAGGGTTTAGATTTAACCCTCATTTAAGGGCATGCCCCCCCCCCTTCCCCCTTTCCTCTCCCAGACTGATTGTGAACCTGTTGCTAGGTCATTGTGAGCTTAAAGTGAGATCATGTTTTTTCATGTTGGGCAAAACTTCCCTTCATTGGCAGGATTTGGGATTTGATGGGGATCCACCACCCCCTCCCACACCTACAATCCATATTATGATTGGCAGTCAGTTACATGGTGTTATTTACATCGGTATCATAATCGCGCATGTACTCTTGAAATGGCGTTCACACAAAATAGCCACAAAGTTACTCTTCGTAATGCCCGGATAATTTGATAGTTTTTTTAAAAACAAACAATATATATTTCAGATTACATGAGGAATCTTAATTATATATCAATTTCAGAATAAAATGATTGAGATTTAGTGAGGACAGAATTTATTGAGGCAACGGAATACACGTACTCAGTGTATGCAAGGTTTTGATAATTAGAACCCTGATGTATGTGTCAATACTGATTTTCTTAAATTTAGGCTATGCAATAGTATTTTCACTATTCTTTTGCTATAATTTATAGGGTTAAATACTTTCATATTTGCATATACTGCTAAAATACCATTCCACCAGGGATTTGTTTATCCCAAATAACAAATCCCTGATTTCTTATACTTTCTTCCAACTTGTAAAGCACATTGTTGCTTTGTAGGCCTTGTGTGAATTTTCATGAGTGAACTATGATTGGACTCTTGCCTCCTCTGACAAAATTATTTTAATGTAAGTTGAGATTATTTTGATTATACTATAATAGCTACATGTATAGAATAAATGCCCAAATAATGTTGAACAGATTCAAACATAACAAAAAATATTTTTTTTTTTTTTTATGGACCCAAGTCTGAAAAATACCGACTAATAGTGTGAGAATGAACTCTAAACCGAAACACTGAAAATAAAATTACCTTAGAAAATCACGTAATTCACAAAATAGCCTAAAACATAACAGTGGATAATAATTATATATGCATTGTATGAATAGGCCTGTGTAGAATATTGGCTAGGTGTATGGCATAGCATGATATACTACAAAAGGACCACATGTGCACTTTCACTGCATGGTGTTCTCCATGATTGCATGATAGCATTAACTTACAACAATAAAATTGGCAATGCTATTCTGAGGAGGAAGACAATTTTTCTTCAAAATTTTTCTGATACTGACAATATATATATATACTTTTGAAATATAAACAGAATACACAGATGCAGATGTTTCAACTCTTACAGACAATAAACAAAAATGTTCACAACAACTTACTTTTGATTAAAAACAACCCCATGCAAGGTACATATGTATATAAATAGTGCCACTATAATTTTTTTGACTGAAATTAGAGATGAATGAAACACTCAATTGGAAAAATGAAAACACATACACATAAAAAAGGAACAGTTTTTACTACTCAGATTGCTTATTTAAATCCTCAAGCTAAGGCCTAATCTAGTAGATAATCTGCAGTCTAGATATCTTGGTCTTGAAGTATTTCCTCATTGTCTAATGCAGTGTTTCAAGACAATTTTTAAAATACAGCATACCAACAGAGCAACACACCAGTTTGACATTGAAAATAACCAAATTGTTAATTTTAACCTGTAAATATGAAATCTAGATACATGGTTGATTTGTAACTATGGCCACACTATTCTCATTTTCACACAGACTTTGCTCACACTTTAACCTAAACAATGATAAAAATATAAAAAAAAATCACTGATCTTTCACTATACAGCACCACATTTCAAACATGCTTAATTATGTTTATGTATCAAATGACACATTGACAGCTACGCCCTGGGCTAGGTCATAGTAAATGAGATGGATGTAAAATAAAAGTTATCCTAGCTACCACACTAACTTACTATTGATCGAGATCAAAATCTTGATTGCGATAAAAATCCACGTAAAATCTATTGCTAATCTTTGTAATGGTGGTCATTTTCACTTCCAAAACACTGTCACTAATCGCCACCGGGGCCCATACAAATTTAGTACTGACAAAAGCTTATTAGGTTGTCTAATGAATTATTGATCAATTTTACCTTAATTTGAAGGAAGTCGGTCAGGTGCTCGGCATGATTTTGACCCAAAAATTAAGCCAATATTTTAGTATACAAATCCAAACGACAACTACGCAAAATTGGAAGTCTGAAAATATGAAAATTTGGTATCAATGGAAAGAAAATCAGCGAACTCCCTCTTAGCTTAGAAACTTCAATGCTACAGCATCGTCAGGTGACACCCTTATGTGATAGAAAAATGTCTATTCCAGTGATCAGTTTCACAAAAACTGCAAAATTCTGAAAGTGGGCGGAGTCCT
Source organism: Chiridota heheva (assembly GCA_020152595.1). Lineage (NCBI taxonomy): Eukaryota > Metazoa > Echinodermata > Holothuroidea > Apodida > Chiridotidae > Chiridota > Chiridota heheva. The sequence continues at coordinate 1,029,635 of JAIGNY010002021.1, forward strand.
GTGCGAAGAGGATCACATCAAAGCACCTCATTGATGCGAGGCTGGGAACTGACTGCTAGTGTGTACATATTTATGGTATGAAAATGTTGAATTTCATTAATATGCACAGTGGGCGGGGCTTAATATGCACAGTGGGTGGCGCTTAATATGCACAGTGGGTGGGGCTTAATATGATTTTGCTGAAAAGATCTTGTAAACACAATATCAAAGAACGATAAACTGGATTGTAGTGGTATGTCATACACAGATTACCCATGGTCCGTAGATAAGCCCTATTGTTTTTGGTGGTGATGTCATGCATATTAATGAGTAGGGGGGGAGCTTAAATGTTAAAAATTTGAAATGCTCATATTATAACAACCACATATATCTTTTGTTTTATATTTGGTAAAGTTATGTTTGCTAATGTGTACATGTTCGTGGTATAAAAACGTTGAATTTCATTTGTATGCATAGTGGGCGGGGCTTAATATGATTTTGCTTTAAAAAAAGCTTGTAATCACGGTATCTACAGAATGATAAAATGGATTCAAGTCATAGGTGATACGCAGATAGCCCATGGTCTGTGGATGTGCCTTATTGGTTTTGGTGGTGATATCATGCATATTAATGATTAGGCGGGGCTTAACCTAAAATTCTTCAAATATGATAAATGAGCAACCGTATGTCTGTTTTGCATCATACTTGCTATGATAAATGTTGTTAATTATTGTGCACATGCTAGTGTTGTAAATAGGTATGTCTATTTTATTGATCTGCATCATTCATTGTGGTCGTGGCTTATGAATAAGTATCCTGGAACAAATATTTCATGATATGCAATGACATGACAGTTAATACAAAACTTGGAGATCAATCAGCATATTAAAAAAAGTATCGGAACCACAAAACCTTTTGGTTCTGGGAATGTTAAATTGACAGTTTTTGTCACGAACTTTGAATATTTGATGTATTCTTTTATATTTTGTATAATTTTGTGTGTGCTTCTTTAGGTGAAAATTCTTTACTTTTTAAATCTTCACAATATTTACTAGTAAGAATAAATTGTCAAATGAAAGAATCAAACCTTTTATCAGTACTAATGTATTTACACTAAGTGTATTGAGTTGGCGATTTGAAAAGGTTCTATCATGTACAAAGTAACCAAAATATGCTGTGTTCTTGTGCAACTATTATTTGAGATTTCAATCTGTAAATTGGACTTGCAGGCTATGTAGCAGTTTGGATGAGAAGTACTGTTTTGTCTAATAATTTGTAGATTCATTAATTGTAAACTTTGAATGCAATTTATTTCTAATGAAATATTTCAAGTGGGAAATATGCTCTTGTGTTGAATTTAAAATTTGTGTGCTTTTAAACATATAAAAAGGGTTAAAAAACACAATCTGCAGCTATATGGTTAGTGTATGGATTCAGGTTTAAGAAAATGGTTAGAAGCTAGTTCTTTTTTTTTAATTGTAGAGAGCAACAGTTAGTTTAATCTAGGTAAATTAAAATGGTTTTGTAAATAGTACTGTAAATGTTATATACATGACTTAAAGCGTTTTCATCCCCATGGATTAGATATTCGGGTCATATCTGAGAGTGCAGTTATAGGATATAATGTCGCTTTGTTCGTCATGCATATGACTCAGTAAAGAAAAAATATTTGATTACAAGTGAGCTACAATCTTGGACAAACATGTTATCGCACTTTCCCCTTCTACCCCATTTCAATGTTGCTTGAAACCAAAGTGTCCTAGAATGACCCTCTTCAAGTCCAACATTAAAGTGGGGTACAAGGGGTTTAAAAATGTGACAACTTTCGTCCAAGATTGTAGGTATCCACAGATAAAGACTTTTTGACATTGTATTTTATGGAGGTAAAATTTTGAACATTTTTACTCACATAGATTCTTTTTTATTGCACTCCTTGGATATCCTTTTTTATTGCACTCCTTGGATATCCTGTTTAAGTAGGTCACTGACTGTTGTAGAATTTATCAATGAAATGCTCAATAATTGCACAAAGACTCTAAAACAGTCATGTGAACTAGAGTTGTAATCATACTACAAATTAATTAATAGTTGTAGCCATACTACAAATTAATTAATAGTTGTAGCCATACTACAAATTAATTAATAGTTGTAGCCATACTACAAATTAATCAATAGTTGTAGCCATACTACAAATTAATCAATAGTTGTAGCCATACTACAAATTAATTGATAGTGTGCAGCCATACTACAAATTAATTAATAGTTGTAGCCTTACTACAAATTAATTAAAGTTGTAGCCAGACTACAAATTAAGTAATAGTTGTAGCCATACTACAAATTAAATAATAGTTGTAGCCATACTACAAATTAAGTAATAGTTGTAGCCATACTACAAATTAAGTAATAGTTGTAGCCATACTACAAATTATTCAATAGTTGTAGCCATACTACAAATTAATTAATAGTTATAGTTATGCTACAAAATTGGTATAACTTTACACTTAAAGTTCTGAATACTTTTGCAGTCATTGAATTTATCTCTTTGTCCTGTCATATAAGATACATCTGGCAACAGGCCAAGACTATCAAATGTTTGACATAACATACTGTATGAATGCATTTTGTTAATATCATTAATCATTATTACTTAATATAAATATTGATTTGTATTAATAATATATAATTATTGTCTTCGGATGTACACATATCCAATTTTGTATGTACACATATAAAAATCCAATGCAATTGCTGCTACAAATACTTTGATTCTGGACCTTTTGTCAATCCATGCATCATTGACCTTAAACGATCATGCTTTTCATATCGAACTTGATACACTTACTGCAAAATATTGCTTTTGAATTGAATCACTTGTTATTTGATTTTCCCACTATTTTATCTCCGCATTATGGTAATCCACATAATTTGTGTTTCTTCTTTCACCCTTCAGGCCAAGCCTGCCCAGAGAGGTTCAGCAAATGTCTCGTTTAAGGATCTCGGAAATATTGATACGCCAAAATAAAGATGGAGATGCTTTAATAGGCACAGTGACCTTTCTACATAATGCATATTGGAACAGATTGTCAGCTGACATTGAAATAGCTGAGGACCCCTTCTCGCATTTCATGAGTGACCTCATTGAATACTACAGTCATTTTGACAAGTTTTTACGACATCAAGGACACTTAAAGTAGTTATTTATATCCATAGGTGTGTGTTTGCAATTATACAAGCGTGTCACTTGATAATTTGCTGACATGGGGCTTCTATAGAATTTGTGAGCAGAAATGTGAATTTTTTTGTATTATATTTGCTCGTTTAAGAAATGATGACGGTTGGCAATCAAAGTCAAACCAAATAAATTGTTTGTCAAAACAACTTTGTATTTTATTACATAAAGAAACCGAGAAAAATCAAGGATGATGGAGGTCTGGATATAAAAAAACCATAGAAAGTGAAGATTTTGCACAACTTTTTATCTCAACTTCTGTTATTGTGTTCTGTATCCTGTGTCCCCTTGAAGGATGTCCACAAAGGTCTTAATGGGACATCCTGTGGATCATTTTTTCTGTGTGGGTCTCCAAGTAACCAGCTCAAGATATTATCCTGCCTTCAGCTCTAATTCACCATATTTTGGCTCTAATTCACCATATTTTGGCAAAAAAAAAGTGGCTCCCTTCTTCCCCGCTTGGCTTCTATACTTGTTGAACCCATGGGCAGTATTCTACCAATACCAATTTGCCATGAACCTAGGAGGAAATTAGTGAACCCAGATTAATAAAGTTTACCTACTTACAGCTAACAATTCAGGTTCATGTCATTGGCTATATTTGTATATTTGAAGTTTTATCTCAAAGTGAACAAATGAAATTGACAAAGATGCATAGTTTTCCAATCATATTGTATGAATCACAATGAGAAAAGATATTTGCAAAAGTGGTGATAAAAGTGCACAGGTATAACTACCATCAAATGAATGGTGCCATGTTATATATGATTGTGTGAAGCTTACCATGATCATCTGTATTGTGTAGGGGAATGCCAACGTTAGCTGTCATGTGTGGAGTGCTGAACAAAATTTAACACTTTCTGTGTATATAATAATTTTAGGGAATATTAAAAAGGAACCAAAAATAAACAAGAAGATATAAATTATCAAACATAGCCCATGATACATTTATCATTCTGTTATCACATGGAATTAAGACATTTTTCTTCAGTATAATCGTAGTTTAAAACATGCCCAACCATTACAATTAGCATGTACCACTTGTAACCAATCTGTAGTGCAGATTAATGTTAATGCTAAAATTTAAGTACCACCTATTGAGACGCTTGTGAATTCAAAAAAACAAGACACATCCTACCTCCGGCTCTTAAGAACAGTCTATGGGGATTGAAGTACTAGAACTCATAGGCACTGCGTTACTCGATCGTGCTGTCAACTTAACATTCACCAATTGTCATTCGTTCTGTCCACTTAATGTTGGCTAACTGTAGTGCAATGGGCTGACATTAAGTCTAAGAGGGTAACTTTACCTCTGAAGAATGAATTCCGCTTTTGTGTCAATATACTTCCCTTTTATTTTTCCCTTGCTGGAATGCATGCACATTTCATTGATAAGCACTTTCCTTTTAACAGTTTCAATGTTTTTTTAATTGTCCGATTTCTCTCTGTACATTGATGTGAGAAACTTAAGTTGGGATATAGTGAAAATAGCACCTTACTTGTTAAGAAACAACATCAGAATTTAGGATCTTAATTTTTGCCAATTCTGAATATTTTGGGAAATATTTTAAAGCTACTATGGTGTACACACTATTTTGTATTTATTTTCTAAATAGCTTTGCAATTTGATGTTTGATTTTTCAGTCAATTTAAAGGCCAATTATCATTTTAACGTTGACAGAAATATAAAACAAATTTAACATTTTTGATTGATTTAAATATGTGCACATATGATAACAAGCCAATCAGTAACCACCAGGAAAGTGACGTTGCTAGTAGTAATTACCGGTGGATTGTTTAGTAATGGCAAGCACTCTTGAAACGAGATTTCCTTATAGAAAGCTTTAATGTTCGCAATTGAGTGCTGTCTTTCCCTACTACTATCTCTCAATGTTCTCCACAATTAAAACAAAAATGTATATATCTCTGAATTTCTTTAAAGTTGATCTAAGTTTCTGATTAAAAACTCATCATTTTTTATGTATACAAAACTTGCCGTGTATAAAGTACAACACGTGGAAGCAGACAACGACACAAGTAAAATAGACATAAGAATAATTACATTATGAATGAAATTGTAAGCAGTTATATATAATGACTGAAAATATATATCAATATGAATTGGTTAATAGATCATCTCCTTATATACATAGGAAAAATTAAGGTAATCAAACATATTGAGTTACACCTTGATTATTAAGCTGACAATTGAAGTCACTTCGCAATCAACAGCTGCCTGGAAGTCTAAAGAATTTAACTGGTCAGCTGTTAATATTTATTCTTTCTCAACAAAACTGATTATGTCTCAGACTGCTTGGATACCGAGTAAAGCTCTCTTGTGATGTTCAATATGTGTTTAATATTGTTCAAATTTATTCATGTGTATTGAAATGAAATTTCTATTGATTTTTACAAATGAGGAACGGATATTGGGGATGTTGTAAGCTTGTAATGGCTTAATGTGGTATAGCTTTCTACGGATAAAGTGTATTTGTTGGGCATAAAGAATGGATCCAGATTGGGGGAAGTATAATCAGAAAATGTAGTCTCTTGTCTTGTTTTGTATTTTTTCAGTTGGTGGTTAGAAGTATGAATTTAGTCAGCTGTCGTCAACTTTTGTGAAAAAGGATAAGTAGTAAAAAAATGGCATTCAATAACTGAATGGATTGCAGTAGTTATCAAAATTCAATCTTTTCTCAATTTGTCTTAAATGGCGGGTTTAAAGAAAATCTTTTTTTTCAATATATGTCAATTTCATCAAAAAATATCAACATTTTGTAGGCTTTGATAACTGCATATATCGAAAGATAATCATAGCTGTTCTTTTTGGTCCATTTGTTTTTACAATATCATCACCAAAATTACAGTAAATACAAAAATGATTGCAAACTCAAGTTGACTCGTGGCCATCTTCACGATTTCCCTGGTTGTATTGGATGGAATAACAATCAAACGGATCATGAACTTTATCATTAATGCAACAAATTCATGCAACAAAGATGAAACTTCTTCCTCCATGGCAAAATTTTCCGCACTATTTCAGAAAGAGTTTAATCATTTTTGTGCTTTATATTGGTGCATTTTTGTGGTTAATCATGTCCAGTATTTTATGACTGCATGATATAACAAAGTGCATATTGATGTCAGTCAGGTTATGAGAGATCTCATGTTGAGATCTCTTGTTGCAGTGATATGTTCAGTTATGTTAAAGACAACAAGCTATTTTGAAATAATTTTGCTCACGTAAAAACAACATATGTGCACTAGATTAACATTTGATTTTTTTATTTGTACCTTGGTGTTTATGAAATTACGCATCATATCTCATGAAAACATTAATACATATCATACCTCACGTACTCTTATGATATGTGTTTTTAATTGATTTTTAGTGTATTCTGGTTACAAATTTGTCCAAAGTTTAGGAAAAGTAAAAATGTCATAAAATCAGCAGATGTCTACTTGCCATTGAAGGGACAATGCCCGTTAGTGGTTATTAAAATGTGAATTGGTGACCATCTTTGTTTAGATGCCATTAATTCCAATTATCAGCAGCTGTATTTGATGGAAGCCTGCACTCATCAAATTTCTCTTTCTCACATTAATCGTTTTCCCTGAATTCGTTTTTTGAGGGTGATTTCCATTACATGTGTATTATTTGAGGAACGTGGTTTGATTATAAAATAAAACAGCTCTAAATAGATGTGGAATCCACATCATTGTTTCATTGCACATTTTCTTTAAGGAATAAATTTACAGCAACTTCTTACATGCTTATATAGCACACTACTATAAAAATGATCAGTTGCACTTTACACTGAATATACACATAGTAAAGAAAAATAACGAATAACAACACACACAGATGTGAAAGAGAAGATCGAGCAAAAGCTTTGAGAAAGAGACGAGTCTCTAACTGATTTTTAACGGATGCAATTGAAGTAGCCATGCAAGTTTGGATGGGAAGATTATTAGCTTGGTCCCGCAAATGCCCCAAAAGAATACAAAGTAGGCCTATAGAACAATCCGTGGTTCTGCCATCCCTGCATGGGTTCAATTTACATAAATAGGCCCCTACTCTATTTAAGAACATTGAAGGGTATGAGGATGCAAGCAGGGGCATAAATCCCGGGGGAGTGTGGGGGTGTCACCCCCCTCCCAATTTTGAGACTCGTTCAAATTTGAGATGAGTCGGTAAATCTGGTATCAGGTCGGTAAAAATACCGATTTTGATTAAAAACTTTTATGCAGGGAGGCAGTTTTTTCAAATGGGATGCTAATTTGAAGCTGCGGTTAATCTTATACTTTACATTGTATATTAGGATTTCGAAAATATTTACTGATATCACAAATGCTAAAAATAGATGTGTGTGAGTAATTTTTAATGAGTTTGAAGTGAAATTAAGGAAAGATTAAGTTTAGTTTAGCAAGATGTTCAAAATTGGCCAAATATCATTTGGTCGGTACTGGAAAGAGCAATACCGGCCAAACATGTTTTAAAATGGCCAAATTTGGCCGGTAATCAAGCAAACTGGCAACCGTGATCTGCACTGGTGGGTTTTTTAAAGCCACTTTTATTATTATGTATAGAATGCCCTGCACCATGCATGAAATAGCCGAAAATGCCTTATTTGCAATCAGAAACTTTGTGAGGTCTACAAAAGTGATTTTCCTGGAGAATGTTTTTAATTGGAAGTCGCACTACAGCTATTCCACAAACATTGCATTTTAGAGTGTACAGATTCTCATCGGTTTTGAGAAAATATGTAAACATCTTTTTCATTAAAAAAAAAATGTGAATTAGTTTTCTTAGAAGTAATTTAAAGACCTGCTTTCTTGCATCTATTTCGGCGAATTTCAAAAAACCTTCATAATTTTTCTCTCCAGATTTGACTAAAGGATTTTAATCTCCAGGCTTTGAAGAATCCGGGATGGTTAAGTTTGACATCACCTGATCGGAACCCACAAATTAAACCATCGTACTGGTGTTTAAAACACCAATAGTCAAAACTGTCCTGCATATTACACTATTTCTTTAAATTTTACTTTAAAGAAAGAGTGAATAGCAAGTAAAATGCTCCTACATGTGACATCATTTCTGCATTGATCGACGATCGTGATAAGATTGGTTTATACATTAACTCGTCCATCGATTCAGCTGCAGACTGTCATTCATGACGTCATCCTCTTTGTGTGGCCGTTTATCGTATCGCATCTCCCCCAGAGAGAGAGAGTTGAACACACAATTACAATGACGGGGTCGTCGCCTGCGTATTCGGTTATGATAGTACAAATGCTATCACGAAACGCTTAATACGTTTATCAGGTACGATCAGACATAACATCGTCAACCAAAATTCCACGGACTATTTAATAGTTGTGGTGCACTGGCGTAACACAAAATTGCGATGACTATTTATATTGAATGGCCTTTCTGCCACATTCTCATGCTCTTAACTACGCGTTAACATCATTTTATTAAATTCCAGAAATACATAAATCATTATTTGTTTGAAACTCCTTTGATGTTTTGAAGTAATTAACATTTTTTTAGCAGGGGTGTCCTATATGACCTAGGGATATTTGTTTATCTATTTAAGACTTGTTCCTCTCTTTAAAATCATTAAGTGACTCATTTCATCATATTTTTAGAACAGAATATTGGAAATCGATCGCAAAGTGCAGTATTAATCATTAACGATCTTGTGCACTGTCGGAACAATGAGAAAGATGAGGAAGCAACCATGTGATGCACCGTGCTTGAAAAGCATGCGATGTGGAGTAATTCTTATGCAATATGGCATGTGATTATAGCTAGAAAATAAATGATGGAATCTTCATTTTACCATTGAATATGAAAAAAATATTCTAACGAGATAATATTTACTTCTAAAACTTGATCCATTGGTGACTACTTTATTTGAAAGGTTTTTATGTTGATTTTCAACTGTTTACGTCATGAGTCAATGTCGTAGCTGGTTTTAGATTTTGATATACTATGAGCATACTAATGTCTTGTTTGCGGTCATAGTCTACAGAGATTTGCATATTCTTTTTTGTTTTGATAGCCAATGAAAAATTGGTAATAGAGATTGCAAAATTTTGAATTGAATTTTGTCAATACAACAAATTGTGAAGGAAATTTGTCCAATTTCTGATCTGTTCATCACTTCATAACCATGGACAATTTTAGCTTGGCATAATTGATACAGGGAATTTTAATGTATAGTTAGAATATTGAGTAAATAAGAAATTAAGCATTTTAAATCTGTGTGCGTTGCATGAATTGAACAAACTCACAGGCTGATACTGAATGATAGTCCTTGGAGATATAAATAGCCAGTAAGCTGATATATTGTCTTTTGTATTTCCACGAATTCTCTTTCAATGATCTTGAAACTATTGATTATTACTTTTCCTTTTCATCAGAAAATTTGATATTGCGCTTTATAAGAAACCCATACGAAAATTACAATAACAATACAATTTTGAGTGAAAAACGAACAAGCGGAAGCCAGTCTCACACATGTGTTTTGCCCTATTCGACCTCTTCAAAGGAACCTGATAAGTTAATAATAGTATAGTACTTACTTCCATGAGCACTTAGGACCTACAGTATTTTAGTAAAATATATCAAAATTGATGTACGGGGCCGTCGTTGCCAATAATGTTTGGTGTCACTCCAGGCTGCATTTTATCCGGGCCATGTTGCATGTGACATCAAATAAATCATATGATTGTCAGCCAAATTATTTCAGATGTAGAACTTTCTTAATAGGCCTACAACAAAATCAACCTTAATTGTTTTGAATATGTTGAATTTTACACCGGAAGGCATATAATATGTATGCATCACATTCAACTCAATCTTCAAAACGACTTCTTTAGAAAGACACCTAATAGTTTATTATATATTCGGAATAAAATCAGTCAAGCACTTGAACAGTGTGTTTTTCATGGTATTTGTTATAGTTGAAAAGGACTGAATGAGTTGCGACCATGGTGGTTGGTACTTTCTCTGGTAGGCATAACGTCAATTTGTATTGATGTGAAATTTGCACTATCTTTTTTCAAAAGTAAACCTTATCGCTTTTAAGTATTATTTATATATTCTATATTTCTGAGAGAAAAAAACATCACAGCTGTCTTCGTGGCATATTACAATATAAGAGTTGTCATAATATTGCGTTAGAAAGTTATAGCAAAGGTCCAGTCAAATGTTTAAGCCGGAGCTCGTGTTGTTTATTTCTTGACGAAATGAACGCCTGCTGCTATTACAGAAACGATGGAAATCATCCCGAGCATATATCCCTCTGTCAGTTCCTCAACATTCTTTTGTGATGCACAGAGAAACAACATGACGCTTATAATTGTCCATTTAGAAAATTTCTTCCCCATGATTTATCCAAGATTTTCGACACATTCAAAACCTATCTGGTGATATTGTCAACACATCAGCTTCTGAATTTTGTTTTGTGCATTTCAACCATCACGAACTAATTAGTATATTGTTTGATATCAAAGGTTAATCAATTATGTTCCTTTTTCATTACTTCAATGATGTTGACAGGGTTACCGAGTTGAATACAAAATTACTCATCATCAAAGCCCTTTTTCGTCTACTTTTTTTGTTTTTTTGTTATCGTGATGCGCATGTTAGTTTATATAAATCCTGTTTCTCTGCAGAAAAATAAACCACCTAGATACTCCTGATCAACACTGTTTACGTGGTAACCGAGTTGAATCAGAGACTAGTCTCTTCATCACACCAATGCTAACAATCTCTTAAATAAGAGGGCAGAAATTGTTGCTGCATTATGACTGACAAACCAGATGTGGTCTGTATCTCGGAGTATACACCAAAGCATACTTGTTTGGATGTTCAAGAGTCAATGGTGGAGGGATAGGATTTATTATCTAATGACTTGCGAGAGGGGTGTTGTCGATTATACAGTGTGCCACCTGAACGCGACCCCCTTTGATGTAAATATGTTCGTTGATTTTGATGAGAGCTGCTGGGTAGAAGTAAAACCTAAAAAGAAGGATAAACTTCTCATTGGCTGCATCTATAGATCCCCTAATAGTGACTCTGTTAACAATGCCAAGTTTGTCTCCAGACTAAGGAAAATCTGTAATGTCAAGAAATGTCCTCACTTACTGCTCTGTGGGGACCTCAATATACCTGATATTGATTGGATTCATGAAACTACACCACAAAATCAAAGCAGTCTAGGTTATTTATTCTTGGAGTGCATTAGAGATTGTTTCCTAACACAGCATGTGAAGAGGCCGACACATAAGAGAGGTGATCAGGTTGCAAACACACCTGATTTAGTTTTAACCAATGAAGAGGATATGGTGACAGACATGGCGTATAAAGCACCTTTGGGGAAAATCCACCATTGCACTTTGCTTTTCAAATTTAAATGTTATGCTGATCCAAGGAAAAGCAGAGGTAGGCGCCTTAAGTATGACATGGGTGATATAAGAAGCTGAAGAGACTGGTTACTGAGTACGATCTGGAAGCCAAATTGTCCTGTTTGTCGTGTGAGGATGGATGGATAATTTTTTTAGCAAAAGATTGAAGAAGGTGTAAAGCAATCCATCCCCTTTTCAAAGCATTCTACGGCAGACTTGGAAGACCCCTTTGGATGAACGCCAATGCTCTAGCCAAGGTGAGGAGTAAATCCGAAGCTTTCAACAGTACAAGAGAAACCGTAGTACATTAGAGATGTGACTACAAGCAGTATGCAAGAGCACGTGACCAAGCTAAATGGGAGTGTTGTAAAGCTAGGGAAATTTTTGGACGTCAGCTTGCCAAGGAAGTAAAGTACAACCCAAAGGCATTTTACAAGACGCTAATAGTAAAATGAACATGTATTTCAAACCTTGTCATAGGTAATGGTAAAGCTCCAACTGATAAGGATAAAGCTGAAGTCCTAAATGACTTCTTTTGCAGCGTATTCACGAGGGAAGATGTGAGCAAGTCTTCACCAGAGTTACTTGTAGCACCATTGGATCACATACAGATAACGGGTGATATGGTTATAAAGAAACTGAATAAGTGAAAACCATCAAAGTTTACTGGCCCTGATGGACTTCATTTCCGTATACTGAAGGAACTGAGCCCAGAAAATATCTTTATGCAGAGGTCATTGGATGAGCAAAAATTGCCTCAAAGTTGGAATGTTTTCACATGTTACCCCAATCTTCAAAAAGGCCTGCAGTCTGATAGATCCAATTACAGGCCGGTCAGCTTAACCAGTGTGGTGTGTAAGCTAATGGAGGCTATCATCAGAGACCATGTAATGAAACACATAGATGAAAATAAATTCCTTACATCACGCCAGCATGGTCTCATTCCAGGGAGATTATGTGTAACTCAGTTGCTTAGATCTTTGTACAGATATGATTGATAAATGCCAGTGTCTGGATGTTATTTGTTTTGACTTTTCCAAAGCCTTTGATAGTGTTCCGCATTTACGAATGTTGGAAAAAATAAAAAGACTACGGCATAGGTGGCAACGTCCTTTGTTGCATCAAGGACTTCCTGATAGGAAGAAGACAGAGAGTGGTAATAAATGGGAAATTGTCAACTTGGAAGGAAGTATTATCTGGAGTATCTCGAGGTGGTAGGACCGACTCTCTTCACCCTTTTCATTAATGATATGCCTGATGTAGATCATTGCTGTATACAGTTATTCGCCGATGATGCTAAGATTTTCTCTTAAAATTACTGACCGGAAGGACAAAGTTATGCACTTGGCAGAAATAACCAATTACTCAATTACCAGATGGATAATGCCATTCTCGAAGCAGTATCGAGGAGGATCGTGGTTGATGATAAGCTGAAGTTTGACATCCACATAGAAAAGCAAGTCAATAAGGCTAATAAGATCCTGGGCCTTATCCGTAGGTCATATGAAACACTCACAAAGGATTCCCTCATTATCTTGCACAATACACTTGTGAGACCTCATCTAGAGTACTGCAATACTGTTGTTTACCCACAATTTGAGAAGCAGGTAAAGATTCTCGAAGCGATACAGAGGAGGGCAACCAAATTTGTAGCGGGCTTCAAAGAGTTAGATTATGAGAGCTCAAAAAGCTTGGATTACCATCTCTTGTGTACAGGCGTAACAGCGGCGATATGATTGAGACATACAAGTATAGGCCTATCCATGGAATTTACAATGTTGCAGATCTTCCCTTTCAGCTAAAAATTCAGCAACGCCTGGACATAGTTATAATTGATATTATCTTAGAGGAACTCGCCAGTATCCATTAAGATTTTATTTTTCACTTGATGTTGTGTCTAAGAAGTTGAAGGGTTTGAAGTCAAATAAAGAACCCGGTCCAGATGGTATACATCCTGGTGTCTTACGTGAGTGTTCTGATGTTCTTTCTGTTCCCCTGCGTATTATCTTTTCAATGTACTTTGATGTTGGTGTTGTTCCAAATGATTGGAGAATTGGTAATGTCACTCCTATTTTTAAAATGGTGACCACAGTTTGCTTGTAACTATAGGCCAGTGAGTCTTACTAGTGTTGTGTGCAAAGTCATGGAGTCCATTGTTAAGGATATTGTACTAGATCATTTACTAACCAATGGTTTGTTGAATTTGTCCCAGCATGGGTTCTTACCTAAGAGGTCTTGTTTTTGTCTTTTTTATTGGAGTTTCTTGATGTTACTAAACTAGTTGATTCTGTTCATAATGTGGATATTATCTATTTAGATTTCCAAAAAGCATTTGATAAGGTTCCATTGGGCAGGCTCATGATGAAAACAAGAGCACTTGGTGTGGAGGAAAGGTGTGCCAGTTGGAAATATTCTTGGTTAGTTGACAGGTTGTTGTTAATGGTGAAGTATCTCCATGAAAAAAGGTCACAAGTGGTGTTCCTCAGGGTTTTGTATTGGGTCCGCTTCTCTTCTTAATTTTCATTAATGATAGTAATGTTTAACTTGGCTCCAGGATTTGTAAATTTGCTAATGACACTAATCTGTACAGGATTGTTGATGATGCTAGGGATTCTTCACTTTTGCAAACTGATCTGGATAAGTTAAGTTTCTTGGTCCCCAAACATGGCAGATGTCATTCAATGTTGATAAATGCAAAGTTATTCATTTTGGTCAGAGCAATTTGGCTTTTGATTACTGCATGAATGGTTCAAATCTTGGTTGTGTTGATCAAGAAAAGGATCTAGTTGTTGTCATTACTAGCAATCTAAAGCCTACTAAACAGTGAGCTTTAGCAGCTGCAAGGGCAAATAGGATGCTTGGTTTGATTAAAAGATTTTCTTTGTTTTCTTGGTAGAGAGGTTGTTCTTAATTGATATAAGCAGTTAGTCAGGCTTTCACCTTAAGTGTGCTATTCAGGCTTAAAGTCCCTTTTATGAGAAGGATAAGTTCAATTTGGAGTAGGTTCAGCGAAGAGCCACTAGACTTATTCCTGAAGTAAGAAATCTCTCTTATGAATCTTATGAATCTGAGGTTGATTCAGGTTTTTAATTCTTAGTTGTTTGACCAGTACAAATGCTATGAAAGTTGAGACGAGAACACAGCTAGTACGACATAACATCGGCACGGCCTTTGATACTGATTCAGGATATCTTTTAAGTTCCTATCTCGAAAGTGATGACGTTTGACTTCCTTTTATATCTTGCATGTTTCAGCTAACCCGGGGCCTCATGTGACAGGTATGATAACCGCTACACGACACGTTTATATCTTGGTAACTAATCCTCATTTAGAAGTTGACCAAAGAGTTCTCACAGATAGATATTCTGCGTTTTAGCTTTTCGCAAAGAGTTCTTCATGAGTGGAATGGTTTGCCTGCGTGGGTATTTAGCTCCAATTCTGTTCACAATTTCAAAGTCATTATTGATACATTCTTTACTAACTCTGGGCGTCTTTGATTATTTTAATTTTTTTATATTTTTTTGTGGTGGTGGTGTTAGTTTGGGCTTTTTATGGGGTGACTAACTCTTTTTAGCCCGTAATCTTGTTATGTTATGTTATAAGCTCAAAAAACGAGATATGATTCTACTCTTCGCCGGACGTTTTTTTCATACTGGGTGGTAAATGTATGGAATGGTCTACCTAACAAAATTGTATCAGCACCGACTCTTAACACTTTTAAGAATAGATTGCATACTCACTGGAAGCCTTATATGTTCTCCATCGATCCATTTCCCATGCATTAATAACTTTTTTATGATTGTGAGGATTGTTGGAAATGTTTTCCTTATACGAACTCAACGTACTTTTGATTGTGAAGTTACCAAATTTTGGATTGAGATGATACTACGATACAAATGGTCAATAGGACTACACCTATTGAAGACCGAAGAGGATGTATGTATCATCAGAGCCCCTTTTCATCTACCATTTTTATCGTGTGCCTCTTTATTTTATATAAATCACATAGCTGCAGCAAACTATGCCACCAAGATGCTCCCAGTCGCTACCCGAAGTACTCGTTACCTTTCATTCAAATGTGTTACATTGTCAACGTTTGCTTTTGTCAGTTTGTTCTGACTCGAGAAGTCAAACCGGAGCTGCTTCTTCGTAATTGCAAAGAACGGCAATGCAAAGTGGTTTAAGAACATCTTTTCATCTCCAAATAGTTAGCAATCCTCTGCTTTTCATCTTGCCTGCTTGCAATGCTTTGTTGCTCACGGTTCAGAGCAGTAAATGCCAAAGAAACATTTATAAATTAAAGTTTAACACACTCCACTTGTTTTTGAAACATTCGGCGATGCATACTTGTTCATATTATACACTACTTTAAAACATCTTCAGCTGAGTAAATGGAGTGTTGAAGTACCATGCAATCGCTGAAGTTAGATCCAAGCTTGATTCTATCAATTCGGATTATAGGTAAGAATGACGCATAAATACTGGATTAAGCCTCCTTAAATACATCAATCATCGCCCGAAATTCCGCTTGGACGTTATCTGCGTATTCTAAGACTGTAAGATGTAAGCGAGTTGTCAACTTACAGCTCCAAATTCTATTCTGTTATTTTTTGAATAATTGTGTGCATTTTATGAATTAGTTGCTAAAGATGAATCTGCGGTATTTTCTTTCTGCAGGATTGACCATAAAGTAACTGCTAAAAAAAGGATTTTATCAAACTATTTCTTTCGAGAAAAAACCGCAAGAGAGAATACATTAATCTGTTGGTAACGGCATGCATAATTACCGCTCCTCCTTATCACTGAACAAATTAAAGATCTAAATAAGCATTTTTCATTTGTGTTCAAACTAAATTTTAAACATCTTTTCATCTTGTGACATTCGCTGGTTATTTCAATGTTTAATGGAACTAGAGAAAGGTGACATTTTAGTTACTTTTATGTTGAATTTTGTAAACGTGGATGAGCGTCATGCGTTTCGTTCTGATTCGGTAACTACATGTTTATTTCTTACGCCGTTTTATTTCAGCGCATTTAAACGACTTATATCATAGGAACATTTTAAGACAAAACTTATTTCTAATTCGAGTTATCGGACGCGTTAATCTTTCTGGAAGATGTTTTGGTTTCTGCTTTGGTATGTTTGTATAATTCATTTGAAGTGGCAATATTTACATTTGAAAATCTACAAAGGAAAAGCTCATTGAATTTAAGCATTAAATTGCTTTAACATTTAACTGACTTTAACGTAGGATTGTTGCCATTAGGGGATACTCCAGTGCATGACCGGGCGATTTAGGATTACGATATACTTACGGCGGTTGCTTATACCTCAAGCGTTAAAGGAATATTGCGATGGTTTCTTGTAAAATTTTATTTGAAAGAGCATACTTTTAGAGTACAAAAAAATCAGGTTGATATTACATTCAGGAGATATAGATTTTCAAAGATTTCCTAATTGCATTTTAAAGTTTTTGTACAGTATGACGAATTCGTGTTTGATGATGTCATAGAGGCAATTCCACAAATGTTTATGTATTTCTTTGAACGTTAATTGGTTGTTTCTGTATGATTAGAAACAACTTTCCAAAAGTGATTGAAGTAAGGTATATTTGGCAATGTATTTAATTACCAAACTTTCATCAATTTAATTTTCTAGTAGGTTTTACTAATAAATAAGGATGATAGATTTTAATAAAATACATAAACTTTGTGGGAGAATGTGTTGCTGTGATGTCATATTGAGCCTTTTCCCATTCGTTTACTGGCATTTTTTGAGAACCTTAAACTTTGAATATTTCATGGTAGGAATTAACCTATCAACATGATGTTTTAACTTAATTGTTTCTAAAAGTTATCTCTTTCATATAAAAGGTTACAAAAAAAAACCTAGGAATATTCCTTAAAACCTGGGAATATTCCTTAAAGGAAGTCTGATACACCTTTTTAAAACCAAGAACCGATTAAGATGATAAAGAATAATTGGTGGGAAAACATCCTCTTAAAAACTTAGTTGACATGTGTCAGATTGTTACTCTAAAATATTTATGTTTACGATTAACAACAGAATTGTCACGTAACTCTACATACGGAACAATTTTGAATGAAATGGATCAAAGTATAATTCCAAGATACTCAGACTAATTTGATTGGTACTGACATACATGCGCTGCAAAGGTACTATGATATCTAAATTACGAATAACCTGAATTTACCGAGATTGAGATTGATATGCATTTAAGGCCAGATTTTGTCAGTTTCACTGATTTAACCTGTGTAATAGTTTTTAGTCTGCAAAAAGTGCATGGTGCAGGATGTTAAAATAATGTCTTACTGTCTGAAAATTATTTGGGTAATTTGATGAAAGCCATATCTACAGATCTATAGAACCCCAATTATCCAAAGTCTACACAAACCATTGCATCAGACTCAGAACTACAACCATGCCAAACCTCAAATATGATTAGCATTTGAATCATAAATATCAAAAGTAGCTTCTATAATTCTATAACTCAGATTTTATCAGTATATTATGTTCAATAGTTCTATGTTTTGTCGAACTCATGGCAATCCATTTTAACATATAGACGACCCAATGATAGTGAATTAATCTCTTGCTCGTTTTTATGTAAAGTGTGAAATTATTATCCGTTAGATTTAGTCTCATGATATGAATATTTGAAGTCAGTTTCTTGCAAGTCTTGACACACTTCGTGAAAACAGTTATCCGCTCATCAGCTCATCCTATTACACTGTTACATTACCATTTTTGTTCTACATTTTTTTGCTCATATTCAGGATTTTTGTTGTCTCTTTCTTTGATCAATGACCTAGATTGTCATAAGCATTATCTTACATTTAGCGTTCAAACTGTCAAATCTCTCTGAAGCTATTGATTTATTCCGAATTTCCTATCTTATATATTTAAAATTGAAACTAACCTTTCCAAATGCCACCCGGAATCTATACAAAGGGTAGCAGAATACAAACCATCGTTGACCTACCTCGAAATCATTTAACAATTCTTGATTTTTACAACTTTTTATAACTATTGAAAATACTACGAACACTAAGGAGTATATTCTCAATGATACAAATATACATTAAAGGCTGGTAGACGAGTTGGTCATTAAAAGAGATAATGCAAAGGAACGATAATCAAATCACTAAGCATATAAGGCCATGATTAACTGATTAAAGAATCGTTACTGTGTTTCTAAAATGTTGTGTTCGGGCTTTTCACGTCTTTCACATCTTCCGTTCTTGTAAGTATGTATATTTATTTGCTAGACAGAAAACTTAACATATGTGAAAATTCCATTTGTACTGGTGTAAGACCACGTTCAATGGTTATAGGCCTACTACAAATTTTCGAATAAGGTCTGGCGTGGTTGGAACAAGGAAAACGGATGAGTGAAATCGTAGGATAATATTATCAGTTTACTAATTGAAAAACCTGGTACTTTTCAAAATGATATAAACAACGTGATCACCTGAAGCTGCATGAAGAAAGATTTTTCCTCGAATGCCAAGCACGATTTCAATAAGCAGAATTTGTTTTGATATTCCCGATTGAAACAAACTAATGTCATATTTATGATTAGTATTACCATTTGCATTACTATTAAGCGTATTTATATCTTGAAAATGAACTTAAAGAATGTTTTCTTTTAAAATCCATGCCAGTGATTCTCAATTAGTTCACAAGGTCTTGGTAAGCTGTATTTGACTCTTCCGGTGGAAAAAAAGTACGTTGTGTTAACTGTTTCGCTGTGAACGCTAGCATGGTGCAATGTCTCGCTTTTAAACCTTAAAGAGGCGAAATCGTCATTACACAATGTTTAGAACTCGAAACAATTTGTTTGATTGATTGAAATTTCAACCACTTGCTGCACGTTTGTTGGCCGTTATTAAACAACAAAAAACCCGCGTACTAAGCGATCGCTGTGGCCGAGTTGGTTAAGGCGACATGCTTAAGGCGACGGACGTGAGGCGACGGAAGTGAGCATACGGACGTGAGGCGACGGAAGTGAGCATACGGACGTGAGGCGACGGACGTGAGGCGACGGACGTGAGGCGACGGACGTGAGGCGACGGACGTGAGGCGACGGACGTGAGGCGACGGACGTGAGGCGACGGACGTGAGGCGACGGACGTGAGGCGACGGACGTGAGGCGACGGACGTGAGGCGACGGACGTGAGGCGACGGACGTGAGGCGACGGACGTGAGGCGACGGACGTGAGGCGACGGACGTGAGGCGACGGACGTGAGGCGACGGACGTGAGGCGACGGACGTGAGGCGACGGACGTGAGGCGACGGACGTGAGGCGACGGACGTGAGGCGACGGACGTGAGGCGACGGACGTGAGGCGACGGACGTGAGGCGACGGACGTGAGGCGACGGACGTGAGGCGACGGACGTGAGGCGACGGACGTGAGGCGACGGACGTGAGGCGACGGACGTGAGGCGACGGACGTGAGGCGACGGACGTGAGGCGACGGACGTGAGGCGACGGACGTGAGGCGACGGACGTGAGGCGACGGACGTGAGGCGACGGACGTGAGGCGAGAGACGTCACATTTTTTTGAGCCAACAGTTGTAGCTTCGAATCTCGCCAGGACCATTTTTCTCCAATTTTCCTTCTACTTTTTTTTTTTCGCTTATTGGAATTTTCGTCTGGTGACTGTTATTGTAGTATTATCTTACTAATTTTTCACTTTATCTTTTTTCTTTCTAACAAATACGTTGAAAAAAGAAGTTTACCTTATACGGTATAGTAATAACGCTATGCACTACGATTGAATCTTCACACACACCACGCACATGAACAAACGAAATGGGATCAATAACCTGATCAACGAAGTTGACGTCATCTAAAATGCGGTTCATTTTGGCTGTATTTTTTTTTTTTTTTTTGAGGGGAGCCTCCTCTTTTCTCCAACCGTTGTTCACATCATACCATTTCATGATATTCTCTAATTGGTTTTCCCCCTTATTTACAGTTTTATTCCCTAATTAATTAGCTATCCTTTCAATGATTTAGTTTTGTTACAAGAGTAAACAATTTTCTTTGTAGGCCTATGTCTTGAAGTGGTGCAATGTTTAGTATATACATGACCCATATATGATCAGCGCGATCAGCTGTGAAATCGTGAATTTACTCACTGGTTCCCTCAATCTACCTGAGCTATGGTGTTTCATAGGTTTTAAAGTGAACTAATAGCGTAATGAGCCTGAGCATTTAACAAACACTTTACTGGGTATTCTATTCGGCTGTTTATTACCATTCCTGGCAGTGGCGTAGCCAAAGAGTATTTCATTGTTATCGGTTAAAATTTAGTGCCATTCATCGGCAGTGGCCATATTTTGTATCCTGTCGGTTTGTTTCTGTTACTTGCCCCACCAATATGAAAATCCTGGCCACGTCACTGATTCCTGGTGTTTTACAAGAATTACTCAAACAATCGCCTACAATACACACTGCCACCTCCGACTGGTGAGTTATGCATCTCAGAATGCATTAATGTCTATCAAAACAAAATACTAACTTTATTCATATTCCAGATGAAAGTGGAATATCACATATCTAGCAACATGACCGCAAGAGGAATATCAATGAACATCACCTGTAAGACACAAGTATTCGTTATCTTTCAAAGCATCACGTTTGTGGAACTTAACCTTGCTCACCGTCTACTTAGATAACTTAACAAACGATATGTATGGAATAATGTACATCTTACGTTTACACTTTATGTTCTAATTCCTTTGAGATTTCCTTTCGAAATTAAAAGATTAAAAACAAATATTAAACATATAAAGGTACTTTTACCAGCATATATATATATATATATATATATATATATATATATATATATATATATATATATATATATATATATATATATATATATATATATATATATATATATATATATATATATATATATATATATATATATATATATATATATATATATATATATATATATATATATATACATATATATATATATATATATATATATATATATATATATATATATATATATATATATATATATATATATATATATACATATATATATATATATATATATATATATATATATATATATATATATATATATATATATATATATATATATATATATATATATATATATATATATATATATATATATATATATATATATATATATATATATATATATATATATATATATATATATATATATATATATATAATCCATGCATATATACTTTAGTTACATGCCTGGACACATCTAAAAAATCAGCATTCCTTAGGCTGCTCGGATATGGAAATGATTTAATAATTTTGTGAGATCTAGAATAGATGAAAAATTAAATTAGGTCGAACATTCCCTTGATAGTATGCCACTTCCACGATATGTATCACGTATCATTTTGATAAGTATCATACTGTCATAAGTAGAAACATAACTAGTTTGTAGCCCTCTGTTGAGGCCTTTCGTCTTGATTACGAATCTGGCAAAAATGTTGACATTTCGGAAGGAATTTTTGTTTAAAAACATGACTTTTACTTATCGGGATTTCTTTTAATTTAAATGCAACGTTGAAGTATAGTATAATGTTCACTTCAATAATAACTTTTTTTGTAATTAATGAATTATGCTTGCAACAGTTTGTTCGAGAGCTAATTTTAAGCACGCAACCAATACAAAAGTAAACCTTTGCTCGGATTTCTTGAAGTAAATGTGCTTGTAAATGGGTAGGAAGCAGCTTCCACATCGGCCTCTATTTAGATAAAATGTTATGTTGTTAAAAGTTTGAAATAGCGTGCTAAAGAGCAGAGTATCAAAATTTTCGTTTTGATACAACCTGGCAGGAAAACCTTGTTTATCCTAAATCATTCTATGATATGAAGATATAGAAACTGAATTAACTTTCACTTGCCACCGCGTCTGAATCACCAGCAACTGTAATGCTACCCCACAGTCAAGCAACTAACGTTCTGAATTTCAGTAACACTGTTCTCCCTTGTTTCGTTTTTCTTTGTTCTTGCAAAAAAGTCCACGTTTTTTTCTCTGTAGATTTCGTTATTCATTCTATACAATATCATTGAGATGCTTTATAAAATTTTGATACTGTTTTATCGTACTTTATAATTCATGTACTGTAAATCGGCAACCATGAATTACATCGGAGATTAGGTGTAACCCTTCTGTGTAACTATGGTTTTGTTTCTTCTATAAAGGAACTCTCTGTCGGTAATCTGAATGCAAGAATTCTCCGGTCGAATTCGAAGAGAAACGGCGCAACCACATCCTTTCTAATGTTGTTTTGCTGTTCAAACTAATAAACAAATCTTTCTTTTGATTTGCGAAGAATCACTGAAATGAACAAAACGTGAAGCTGGTCAAGTTACTATCGAGGCAGTACAAATTCTTCGCTGATTGTCATTTTGCTGTAATTGCTCGTTTTAACCTAATTTGAAAAGCATCGTACTCACAGACTTGATATTTTTAGCAACAGATTTTGACAGTCTAATTGGCATTAGCTGATTCCTATTTGCATGTTTCACGTTTGCTATTTATTACCTCCTTGTATATTGACCCATGAGCATTGAATGGAATTATTTGTACTTCATATATACAATTTCAAGGAATTAATGAATGGGAAATAATTTGGGTTTATCATCATAAGTGTTTTCTTTACATAAAATATGTGCAGAAGGCCAAGAAAATGACTGATGTAATCAGCCTCTTTCAAAAATCTTTACCCACAATTGAACGGTCGTTTTTTTGTTTGTTTACGTGTTACTCTTTATTTCTGTAATGTAATGATTAGCATCAGTAATTTTTGTACTGGCATAGTATTTAGAGTACTGTCACAATATTTGAAGTTTTGAAGAACAAAATATTGTAATTAGTAGTTCGAATGGAAATAGTACCAGTGTTTAATCTTGAATAAATTATCGATTGTTTAGCGACGGTACGTAAGTGAATCTCATTAACGATATTGTGTATAGTTGGATACACTACCTATATATGATAACTACATCCATTGTTAGACGTTAAAAGATGCATCCTGAGTTAAAAATACAACTAACTCACGCCTATGTCAATCAATTAATTTCAGTTGTGTGGAAAATTTCGTATAATTGCATTCATCTCATTGGAATGAAATATAAAACAGCTTTTTTTTTGATGAAGTTGATAAATGTAAACATTAAAAATTTATGAGGATGCATTAAATCAATTAGACATTATTTCAAGCAAAACTATAAGTTTGTTCATTTTCCGGCTTAGCCATTAGATCTTAAGATCTACCAGTTTATAAGAAGTATTACCGTTACTTTCGATGATAAAACGATGATATCCCTGTGCAACGTCTGACATATATGTAGGCTGTGATAACACAGACAACCAGACAAGTTTTGAAGTACTTCTCTGAACTAGTCTAGATATTTCCTTTGTAAATGAAACATAATCGCTGTGTTCAACGTCCAAAAAATAAATTGAATGTTAAGGTTCTGTTGCCTGCAGACATATCATTGATTTTACTAACTCACGGGAGGTATTTCTTTGTCTGATATACATCATAATTCAATTTCACGGTGCTATGGTCAATCAAGACCTGTGCTCTGTACCAAATGATGAAATCGCGAACATTGTAAGCTCCATCAATACTCCTTTGGAGTATCATTCATTCAGTGATTATTGAGAGGCATGCATGTTATCACATCACGAGTATTTAGATCGTGTAGAGAGTGTTTGTCACAATTGTACATTAAATCGTTCATGTTTTTTATATGAAAAGATACATATTGGTATTATATCCTCCCCTCTTTTTCGATTTTCATTAAACCTCTATTTTATATAAAACTTACATTAAGCGATGATAAATAACAGCGAAATCGGGACGTTTTAGTGCCGATAAAACAGTTTCAACTTCTTCAAATCTGCGAACATGGTGACAAATAGAGGGTTAACTTCTCTTTAAGTTTTCTGTACCTTCTATTTTTCAAAAAATTTATAGCCCGAAATTTTGATAATTTTATGATGTTTATATAGGTCTGAATAAATAATCTTTTAAATGTTGTCTTACATTGTCTTTAACAATTATTCTCGTATGCACACTTTTCATTTCTTACATTAACCAAAAATAACAACCTACTGAATCCTTATATAAGTGTTAAAAATCTTTCATGGTCATGCAGATAGTGTGTTGATTAATGCAGCTGAAGAAGACCTATCACAAATGCAATTAAAGAAATACATTCTACGAATCTGTGTCTCATACATAGTGTGAATTATGCAACCAGAAAGGATCCATTCATGTTTATGTAAATAAAAGGTGTTTTGGAGTTTGAGAATAGGGTTGTTGGAATTGTAATGTGTACCCTAATTCATTTTCATCTCAAGTCATGTGTATCATAGTTAATGAATATCAATTCAATTACAATGGACAGTTCGGGAGAAACACGGAGAATACTCAGATCCTTTAAATAAATGATTTTGTAATGCAATGGAGGCCGTTGTGTACCGATGATGCTCCACCGGTCCGATATTTATTTCCTGTGTACACGAACTTCAAATAGTTGCAGAAAGTTTTCCGCGCTTTGGAAATTTAACAAATGTCAAAAAAATGATACGTAACTATTCAACAAAATTAAAGAAAACAGATTTCATCTCGAGATCGAGAAAATACACATTAAACCGCATGTTAAATGGCAAAATCTCTCTTTTGATCTTTAAATTTAAACACTTAAAGGCCAGTTTTTGTCTCTAACTTGGAGGTAAATTCGTGTGTTTCGATTGGTCGAAACAGAATGGTACATTGTGCATTACATTGATAGGCCAATGAGAATCGTTTTGGAATAAAATGTATGCCACCACATTTCAAATCACGATAGATGGCCTTTAAGACTTTCATCAACCATGTTTAAGTGGTTCTTTAAAATGTGTTACCCTATAAGCTGTGTAGAAATTGGCATTAATTAACATTAATGGTTCTCAAATAAATTGTAGAGCAAAAGTGTTGCCAGCGCTTTGATTTTCCCTTGTTCTAGAATCCCTAACAGTAGGAACAATACAAGATGCATAAAATTAAGGTTTCACAATGAAAGAAAAGGCAAGGAAATAATCTAGAATGCAACTCTCTCTTTAAAAGAAAAACAACTGAAAGAGGATGCACTGTTTTATGAATAATTCAAACTTTGCTTTAGTTTGCTGCATATAATTGGGAGATTTACCCACACCTGTTTAAATCGATGGAAACCATGATATAAACTTAAAAAATCTATAGGCCATACAGAAACGTGCTTGGCGTTGATTTTACTTGATTTGAAATAAATAAATGAAGAGTATTTAGTCAAGTGCAATTAATTTGCACGCTTTACAATCCTGCCATTCATTTTGATCAAAACTCACGTGTCGCTAAAATACCTGTTTTGGGTTGTTGATGTTGTTTCCATGGCAAATCTGACAAGTACACTTTTTGTAAATATTTTATCCGTGAGTTGGAAAACTAAATTCAATTTTGAACAGACCCATTTGTAATCTTGTAAAATGGGCATACTGTTTATAATGACTCAAATTATTCAAGTTTTCAAGAACATAACAAGTTTTTGTCTAGAATTGTTTGATACGATATACTGTGCATATCATAAAAGTTGGCGATACAATATCTTCTTCTTCAGTGGGTAGTTACTTTTCTTGTACTACTACTACTACTTCAAACTGAACTCTTAGAAACCCGTAAAAAAAATTAACAATTAAAACTTTATCCCACGTTGTTCTATTCATAAATACTGTACGAAGTTATTGCAAGAAGTGATGGAAGTTTTACTCTTTGATTTTCAACATAATATACATCATTGTTTATATTAGCCTTTATCCAGAAGTTCGTACCCTTATCCAGCTTCCACACCTGAAAGAAGCACACCCACACGGGCTACACCCACCCACACGCACCAGCAATTAACTCAATATTTTAAACAAGATACACATCCTAAATCTAAATATTTTGCGGAGTTTCTTTTAAAACTGTACTTTATTTTGTGCTATATACCTGTTTCTGTGTGAGTGAGGGGTTGCGTCGAGGGTAGTTCCTATATCATTTCTACTTTTATACCTATATGTTACTAGGTTTAACATGGTTTTTCTTGTTGTGCCTCATGCATGTATCATTGAGCTCTATTCTGTTTTATAGTCTATTGCTTTGTAAGGTTTTTTGTTTAATTTT
The DNA here is from genome assembly GCA_020152595.1 of Chiridota heheva. Classification (NCBI taxonomy): domain Eukaryota; kingdom Metazoa; phylum Echinodermata; class Holothuroidea; order Apodida; family Chiridotidae; genus Chiridota; species Chiridota heheva. The sequence goes on from JAIGNY010002021.1 coordinate 1,056,494, forward strand.
AATGAAGCCTGTATCGTAATATGTTAACTCGGAAAGTAACATTTTATGTGTTTTTTTTTTTGTAGCAGTAAATTGACAAAACATAATTTCGCCACGACTGTGTGATACAATTTTTGTTACTAGTCATTTGTTTTTCTTCTGTGATGTCGCGTTAATGTTGCTGTAATGATGTAATCACTTTTGTCCTTAAAGCACTTTTGTCCTTAATGAATTTAATTACAAGAGTCACAAGTTGCACCCCGATTGAGGATGAGGCTCAAAACCGGTGCGTACCAGATTAACATCAAATCATTGATGAGGCATTGGATATTAAAAGAGGTTTCATAATCAATGGATGAAAATTATTAATATGATGATGCAGAAGATACTTAGACAAAAAAAAAAAAAATCGTTATCTAATGTTTAACTATCTATGCTAAATTAACTGTAATATTCTGTACAACAAGCGCGCAGTGATGTGCTCTATGATCTGATTTGCTTATTAGCAGTTTTAAAATTCTCTCAATTATTTCATATTTTTTCATAAAAGAGAATGTGGCTAGAATTAACGTTTCATTATCAAAAGTCTAAAATCTACGTATCGCGCACAATATAATATAAACATGTCATATAGCCCTACACAATAATAGCTTAACAAAATAAAACTTCATCTGAAGTAATAAAAGCGTTTATAACTTAAGTGTGGTGTATCTGTGGTAAAGTGTTTGTCCATCGTAAATGCTGGTTCTAAAAGGTAGAAATTCACACTTAAAACACGATCTTCCCTAGTTGTTTATATATTCGTACAAGATGGCAGACATTTTTGGAAATTTGTTTTAAAAGATATACAGTTTAATACCTTACTTGCAATGAAACAGTCTATAATATCCATCAATGGTTGTGTTACCATAGATCCCTCATGCAAACAGCTGCCTTAAAGCTAGTTTCTCTGACGCCACGTTCTAATTATTTTTCAAAATTGTGAATGCATTCTTTTGTATTTATTTTTGATTTTCATATACCTTAAGAGCAAGAATAGGTCTCCAATGGTTGCTAGGTGGCACAAAAGAGGATTTATTCCTTCATTTAAATTAATGTTTGGAAGTTCAAAGGTTTTGATTATCAGTAACATCATATCTCTAACATCATTTTCGTTTTATTTTCTTTGTCGCTTTCATTAGTGTAACGTTTGGTTGCCCATTAATGAGGTACATCAATGTCTGAATGTAGTTGTTGAGGATCTATGCTTTGGCCATCAGCAATATTTTTGAATGCTGTAACTGATTACAGGCCAACGTGTAGCAGAAAAGTAATTATACTTGAATGAGGTAATTCATTTGACCTAAGCGGGACAAACTAAACTTAATGATTGGCTTCTGGTTGGGGTAAAGAGTTCTTGCTGTTGAAACTGGAAAGAATTTGCCTGCGGCTGCATTTAAAACATTGAGTATTAATATACTTGTTTTTACACATTTACTTGTTTTGTAACCTTTAAATAAAAATTAGGGTAATGGATGACTCGATTCTGACCATGACCATGATTATATTTGTTTTCTCCGGCAAAACTTAAATTACAAAATTTCACTCTTAGAGTTCTAAATGCGAAAATAATTGCTATCTGTATGTATAAAGCATACATTTCGTTGTTATCTCTATTTAGACATCTTTGTTTGTTGTACAAGTTGTTGTACAAGTTTATGTGCCCAAAGTGTTTTCATAAAGATGGACCTCAGTTTTAATGCGAAGAAGAGTAATTAGAAACATTCCTTGTGTGTTATCTATCCAAAGTATCCCGAATGTTTAATACATGTCTTTACATAATTTGGGTTGCAATCCGCAATTAGTTCTGACAATAACTGATTTCCCAAAGTGAACTTCTGGTTTGCTACATATTCAAAAACGAGCAGGTATATGTTCTACTTTGCGGTTAGATTTGTTTGACACAGTAGAAAACCTAATCATTTACTTCTTGTAATAATATGACGACTTTTCTTCGACTATTGTTTGTTTGTTTTATGATCCTTATTTACGGGAACTCGGCAGGACTCATTTATGGAATATTGACACAAAGCTGATGCTTGCCAAAGGCATAAAGTTTTAGATCTATAATTTGGTATTCAGGGACCGCCAAGACGCGGGAGTAGTGGGAGGGAGGGGGTGGGCTAGGGGAGGTAAAATTGGGAAATTATTAACATTAAATTGAAGGAAATTTTGGTAAATTTATATGAAATTTGGCAACAAATTTTCCTTAAGTTGAAAAAATTAACAAAAAATTCCTCAAAATTAGAGAAATTTGTCTAAAAATGATGGAAATTTCCCGAAAATTGCAAAAATAAACAAAATTTCCCGAAAATTAACAAACAATTCACCAAAAGTTTAAGGAAAGTGACCAAAAATGAACGAAATTTCCCGTAAGATCGAAAAAAGTTGCCTGAAATCAAGGAAGTTTCTTTCAAATTGTTAAACAATTCACGGAATTTTTAGGAAAATGTCTGAAAACGAACAAAATTTCCCGAAAATTGCCCAAAAATTTAAAAAAAATCTAAAATTGTCAAACAAATCAACCAAATTTTAAGGAAAGTTCCAAAAAATGAACGAAGTTTCCGAAAGTCGAAAGAAAAAAAACTGCAAAATTTCCTGAAAATCCAAGAAAATTGCACCAAAATAAACGAGATTTCTTTTAAATTGACAAGCAATTCACGGAAATTTGAAGGAAAGGGCCCAAAAATGAAGGAAATTACCTAAAAAAGATGGGAAACCACAACCCATAAAAAATAGACCACAATTTCTATAACGGAGCTGGACTCGAACATACGGCCTTATGGTTGGAAAGATGTATATTGTACCACTGAGCCAAATTGTTTATGGAACTTAACGTCGATAGGAAGAAATGCATGGATAACAGATGACTTTCATTTTTACTGCAAACGTTTATATACAAATATGTAGCACACTCATACATGTGCTAGCCAACACACTCGTACAATTCAAGCTAGTCAAGCACATTGAATCTTGGTGCGCGTGTATTATCATTATGAACCTGATAACGTCTGACCTTACGTTCCGCCCTAGGAATATTTTCAGGTATCGGACTACTCAAATCATACTCGTCAATTTCCCATATAGTGCACCATCTTGAGAAGCTAACTATTTAGGGCGAGAGATGGTTACTAAGTCAATTGAAGTCCTGTCGAAATAAGTGGATTTTAGCTCGTTTTACTCAACAAATGATAAATACACTGGGCACGTGTGCAAAGAATCAATTGGAGCTCGATATCGGTTTGAGGGGATGGTGTTTGGTATTTTGTCTTAAAGAATATCAGAGAAAGTTTATTGATGTCACATCGTAACTGTTATTTACAAAATGCCTTTACTTGCATATGAGTCGCGCTTATGAGGGTGATAATAGTATGGAATTCTCAATGGATATGCTTCATACGGCTTAATAAATACTCACTCCCTAACGTGATCAGAAGTCCAAAAAATAATTAGAACATCTAATGGACTTCAAGTCTCAACTGAATTCATATTATGCAAGCTGTACTATGGTGAAGGAATATTTATTCTGCACATGTATTACAGATCAAGACTATTCATTTTCCCATATTCCAAAGCGGAATAATTGAATCTGCCGCTTTATCGAGTATACTTCATGTTGCAACTAATTTTCTTGATTTCTTATTGTTTTTATGTTCAGAAGCGTCATTCAAAAATGAGGTTCAACCAACAGATTATTTTTGTTTCAATGAGTTAAGTATTTTGCATGAGAAATGATCAGTCTTAAAAAAAATGTATGAAAAGTTTTAAATTTTTTAAGAATATATTTATTTTCGAAATTGATAAATGACAATCAAACTTAGCTTTAAACGCACTAAAAATAATTAACAGTAATATTAGATTAATCTAACAATATAAACACAATTGGAATAATCAATGTGCTCTACTCTGCATCTTGTTCAAGCTAAACATGAGAATGGTGGGCAAAACACATACTTTATAGTTATAGTATTACAGTGATATAATAACCAAGTATGAAATATTATAATATGTAAAGCTTCAGGCAATTTTGGTTTCATATGTTAAAAGTTCGAGCCATTAGGCTCATAGGGCCAGTGCATATCCTCGGTTTCCATGGCGCAAGCGCATGAGAACACATGACTCCCCTGGATGGAACGCCAGTCCATCGCAAGTTAACTCACTGGCAATGGTGGTACTCATTTTACAGCTGAGTGGACTGGGGCAAATATAGAGTAAAACATCTTGCTCAAGAACACAATGCAGCACCAGAGACGGGATTCGAAGCCAGTGCCTTTCGCATATAAGCAAGACTTCTTAACCACTGCACCTCTATATGTTTCATGTGCAGAATATAGAATGCCAAACTGAAACCAAAATCCAACAATCATAACAAATATTCAAAGTCCAACTCAGATCTGTTTATCAGATAGTGAATGAGATTTATTGACAGAAGCAGTTGTTTTTACGTGTTCCTGCATTTTACCTTGACCAGCGATGATTTGTTGTGCCGAAAGTAGAAGTAGTAGAAGTATTGATCTTCTTTAATTACATTAACAATCGATAAAGTCAAAACAAAGTAAAGTGGCTCGTATTTCTTCATTGGTTTATTATTCAGATCGTGATTCTAGCTGTGATGCTTTTATTCCTTTATATATTCCTGGAATCCATAAAAGCTTAGATTAATTTGGTATTGACTGTAAGAGATTACTAATATATAATATTAAGAAGAGGTGAACCTACCGATGTTTTATTGATGTAATGGTAAGTTTTGGTTAGATTACTTATGATTCTAATTCCAGATAGTTAATGATTTTTTTTCGTCGGCCATGTATCAACAAAGTTAGTCCTTTTCATCTACGAAATCTACTCTACGTTGTCGTAAAATGAATGTAACCCATAAAAAGTAACCACCTAACCTGCATACACTAAGAAACCATGTAATATAACAACCAACAAATAATGCACATCATACCAATCACATGCAAAAGAATATAGCCCGACCTAGGACTGTTGGACTGTTGTCTTCTGTAGTTGTGTATACCTTCTTTCGCCAATATAGGGATTTGAGCAAAGCGAAACAGGAAACTTGTTATCTTTATCTTTTATCTTTTCTCCCTATTTATTTATTCATATTCTTTTATGTTCTGCTATGTGTTTTAATATGTATATGCATGTACTTTTTCCTTTTTACAAATGTTTTAAATTTGTACTGGAATATATAATAATAATAATAAGTTAACAGCATTTTTAAACAGTCTAATTCATGAAAACATGTATCTAGAAATTTGTGGTTAGTTTATGATGTGGTATGCTTTCCTTTGTGCTGTTCACTTGCATCTACGGAAGGTGGTTTGCGATTAAGATAATTAAATTCATCCAAACCATTAGGCCTATAGGGCCGGTGCTTATTACCCGTTTCCTTGGCGTAAGCAGATGACATGACTCCCCCTGAACGGGACGCCAGTCCATCGCAGGTTAACTCCCCAGCAATGTAAGTATTCTTTTTACAGTTGAGTGAACTGAAGTAGCAAGTAAAGTGTCTGCTCAAGGACATAATGCATACGAGAAAGACTCCTGAACTACTAAGCAATTGCACCTATCTAAGGATGGTAGTTCGCGATCAAAAAGATGAATGATAATAAGTGTAAAAATAAACCTCCTTTCTTCAGAGCTAAGATTTGTAAATGATAAAGTCATAAGTAATGGTCAACACAGCATATGTGGGGACTGTCCATTATATATAACAGACGCTCCATGCAACTTCGTTTTACTCATTTCTTGTGTTAGCATTTCATACATTATCCGCGAAAATTGTTATTTTGTGCAATCATATACATAACTCAAATATTGTTATCGCTCTTGTTATTTGATAAAATGTGTTATTTGTTGTTAACATATCATGACTGTGAAAGACTGATGTTATCAGTGAACTTCACTGCCAACAAAAAACCTGTAAAAGCAACACAAATTATTTTATCCCGTGTAATATTCTGCAAGATATCATGCCTTCATCTCTCAACCAATTGACGTATATTTATGACCACCTCATTTCCGTGATAGATTGCATTGTACAGTAGTTGAGATAAGATGCGAATGTTTAACATGGATTATAAAGGCAATCTAAGCCTTGTACATTTCCAAACTGCCACATTATCTGTGTAGTGTAACTTCGTCAATTAACTTTTACTACAAGCAAGATTGGTGTACTATTTTAATTTTGTTAACTTTTGTAGTCTCTTTTACGAGTGCTCCTACGGACATTTTTGCGACAGATAAATTTTATTTCAATAGTGCTAAAATCCATGAAACATTTAATGTTATTAAGCGCAATAAACATGCCACAAACTGATGGTATAGAAAAGTTATGTTGTTACCAGATAAAACAAAGAAAAACGCGTGAAATAAAGGTGAAAAAAGAGCAAATAAAAATGGGTCAGAATTAACTACATCAACAAATATCAACAAACAAGTATTTAGAGATGTGTAGAGTGTGAAACAGCGAGGGATTGGCTGTTTCTCATCTGCACATGGTATATATGCTTTATAATCGATAACCAATTTGGGATGCAACTCTCACTTAATCTGTCTTCTTTAAGATTCAAATTCAAACTCTTAACCAAAATTATTTCTTTAGACAAAGATTACATCCAATCAATTAACAGATGTATACATATTTGCATTGTTTGTTAATCAAGCTGCATAATTGTAATCGAAGACACTCTTGCAGTAATGTTGTGAAGTCGTGCATATAATTGTGACAGGAAGACATTTTGTCATTTCATTAACATTTAATAAATTTACGTTGAGCATACATAACTCTAGTGAGCGTGATCAAAGTTTACCATTGTGAACCATGATCAACCGTTTAAACATTAATGGACAGGTATCATCAACTGGATCGTAATTAGAAAAAAATAGGCTATGATTTATAATATACAATATCGGCATTTTGCAATTTAACTACTTATTATTCTAAATATACAAATTTTGTCGAAATTTTGTGACATTAACACGGGAAAACCAATTAATTTGTTTATGTTAAGTGCTTTTGACATAATTTAAGGACTATTCTGATCAGAATTTAAAGCTATTTCTGCTGAATTCTATCAATCCATATACCTTTAAATGAAAAGACTTATGCAGTCTGAAGAATCCAGAGCGTGGGCTTAGATTTCCAGTAACAGTGTATTAGCCTAAGGTACTGAAATCCTACAAGCAGTACTGCATAGTCAGATACAGCAATGGTGTGTACGTTATGTACCTCGTATTCTATATGTACTGTATAGTAATGATGTGGGTTTTTTATTTATTTTTACATTATCATTATAATTATAATTATTATAATTATAATTATTATAATTATAATTATAATTATAATTATAATCATAATTATAATTATGATTATTATTATCATTATTATTATCATTATTACTATTATTAGTTTTATTATTATTATTATTATTATTATTATTATTATTATTATTATTATTATTATTATTATTATTATTATTATTATTATTATTATTATTATTATTATTATTATTATCACTATTATTATTATTAATATTAATAATAATAATATTATCATTATTATTAATATTATCATTATTATTATTATTAATATTATTATTATTATTGTTTTTATATTTCAAAAAGGCACTTTCTCAACAAACTGAAAAGGGGGTTCGTTTTTCGCATAAAAAGGCAACAAAACTCGAAATTCCGGGCGCTTGTTATATTTTGATATTGAAAAAGGACACTTTCTCAACAAAAGTGAGTTCGTTTGCTCCGACGAACACCCCCTCTCCTCCCCTCCGCCTCCTCCCTTCCTCCCAGCTACGGGCCTGCCCGCTTCAACAGTACAAGGTCGTGTTTTTGAATTAAAAACACAAATAGAGGTGATATATAAAACCACCTTTCATAGGTAAAGTATCCACCAATCGATTCGTTTGTTTCCTTTGTATTGAATTGAATAGTCGATAATTATGAGACTACGTTCTTAAAGTTTAATGTAAAAACTCATCTAAGATAGTACAGTAATATGACGTCATGTTGTAAATTTCCACAAAAGTTATTGATATTTTCCTGCTCTAAATATTATTTTTAAATTCCAAGCTGAGAAAAAAATATTTTGCTCTTACGTTATAAGGATGATACCCCATTTCATACGAAGTTCATTCTTAAGTATTTTTGTTGTTTTCACTTTAATCATTAAAAGAGGAACGTATATTTCATCGTATATACGTATGAAATATGTATAATTTCGAGGCAGATCTTGGGACGGTTCAAAGGTAAAGTCGTTCCACAAGCAAGAAACCACTCAACTCGTTGTTTCTTTTTGTACTGAGCAGCTGAGGGAAAAGTCGAACAAAAAGATTCGTAATCAGTTACGCGGCATCAAAATGTTATCTATCAATGGTATTGTGGTAGGGTTGAAACCCTCCTTACTCCTTGAACTTCTTCCTGATCTGATTTGAGATATCATGAGTGGTTGATCTCTCGACCAAAACATTTGACTAAATTTGCTGATTAATCTATACCTCAAACTATTAAGATATAAGAAGATAGAAATACAGTGGGCAGGTGGGGTTCGTGTGATACTTGCAACGGGCTATGCTTGTGTCTAGTCCTCTTGGCTTTCGGAAGTTCGGGTGTTTGTGTCTTGAAAGTCATGTCTGAGATAAATTTTGTTAGTACGAAATGCGTTGAGAACATGAAATGTCTACGTTTGAAATGGTTATTTCCTGTATTCATTCCGTGGAACGTGTGCAAGTTATAAATATACATATGCGAAAAAAAGTTTAAATTTCCCTTTTAAATGAATGCACAGCAGTCGATAATTACACTCTATCTGCGCAAGCCAGTTTTGAAGATAGTTGTTCTAGCGTGATTGTTTTATTATGTAACTCCTATAATATATTTATTTAGTTACTTATACCTCTGATTTGTGCGTGAGAAAGGTTAACACTTGCGTTAAGAAAAATAAGATAGCTATTCTTACTTTACCATTACTAAGTGAACTAAAAATGTAAGATAATCATCGCACAAATGTAGCCTCATTAGACGTCAACTTTTTATCAAACACATATTTAAGAGTGTAGATCTATTTGAGAAACGCACATCGATGGAATTACTTTTGTGATACCCAAGATAAGAATGAAAATACATTTAAAGGAAAAACAAATTTAGTGCTATGGAAACGAACTCGTTTTTAGAGTGAACATTTCCTGAGAGATGGACAAAATCGTGATTTTGAATTCTTAAGTTTGTGAAAAAGAAGGACTTTTACTGAGAAAGTTTAAATTGATTTGTTTTTCATATTTGTGTTAATACCCGAGAAGTATGCATCCTCTTCTTTTACTAATATATTATTTTTATTGTCTCCTAAATTTGTCGATTCTTTTCTGGAAATCGCTTGTTTGCATAAGATCAGTACCATTTGACCTAAATTTTGTCGGAGTTGTGTGGTCCCTAAAGTTTCAGTTGCCATAGTGACCTATTCAATATTCGAGAAGCACGTTTCTTGCATAAAAACGAGGCGTGTTTTTACCGTTATGTATAGAATGTACTTTCAATTATTCATGCATTTCAATTTCGCATTAAAGTTTTGATATAGATAGATAGTGCATTAGATGAAATCTTACCGATCAACATATTTTCAGTCCGGGAAAACTAACTTTTCCTTACTATTATAGGGAATCTAGAACCAAGGAGTATCTAAGCAGTCAGGTCCACGCTCCCGATCAGGAGATCTCCTAATCGAAAGATCTCCCGATTGGAATGGAAGATCTCCAGATCGGGAGCCTAAACCGGACTGCTAAGAGTTTACACCAGATTTTGCTCTCCAATTAAGACTAATGTTGATCACCATATAAATATTACAAAAATATTCACATTTATTTTATTTCCAATACGTCTACAATTTTCTACAATAATTTGAAGTTCATTTGTAATACACGGGGAAAATATAATGGACGCAAGGTACATTGTGGGAACATGCGCGGGAGGCCTCCATCCATTTGAAATCCTCAATTATAAGGATGGTAGTGATCTTTAAAATCAAAGTTTTCCCGGACTGCCGATAAAACGTTTTTCTGATATACAGCATCATTACCCACGATGTAATTTCACAGACCACTTATTTTCTATCTACCAATTGATTTTAAGCATTTGATTAGTTCTTACGTATATCACGGAGTTACTTCTTTATGAACTGTCAAACGTACTTTTAATAATCAATCTTACTTTTCAAATTTTACATAACAGCATAAATTGCCTTCTTATTTTTCAGCAAGTATTGAAGATAATGAGTTAAAGTCCATATGAGGACCAATCTTCCGGTACGAACACATCGGCAACATATGCTTCTAATATATACAATCTTGGACAAAATTAGTTGTCGCGTTCATAAGCCCGCTTGCACCTCGTCTCAATGTTGGAGTTGAAGACACTGGGACTGGAACCCCGTCTCAATGTTGGAATTGAAGACTCTGGGACTGGAACCCCGTCTCAATCTTGGAGTTAAAGACAATGGGACTGGAACCCTGTCTCATTGTTGGAGTTGAAGACACTAGGGTTGGAAGCGCGTCTCAATGTTGAAGTTGAAGACACTGGGACACTTTCGATTCAAGCATTATTGAAATAGAACAGTAGGCAGGCCTGATAACAGGGAAAAAGCGACAACGTTTTTCACCAAGATTTTAGCATGCCGTAACAGCTTTGTTTTCTGTGAGCTTGATTTACATGTCAATGATATTTCTATTAGTGTTCAATGTGTTTTGGCTTTGTCGTCTTGTATTGCATATCCCTAAATCTTGCTATATTTCTATGTTATGAGAATCCTACTTTACTAAAATTATGGGTGTAGCCAGGGGGTCGAAAGGGTCGTACGAGCCCCCCCCCCCCCTTCCCCCCTCTTCCCTCCCCAAAAAGTAAAATGGTGAAAAGGTCAACAAAATATGCTAAAAGGTCCATCTATGTCCCTCAGCGACCGCCCCCTTCCTCAATCTGAAAGGCTGGCTCAACCTTTAAGTGTCTCTGTTTATTTTTAATTAAATACCATTGGTTCATTTTCATAGTTCACGATGATGCGTCCGCACTTCTACTGAATTCGCGCAAGGACATTAGTATTGTCATTTATATTCTGGTTTTCAAATTTATCATAAACGTATCTATATATATATATCTATATATATATATCTATATATATATATATATATATATATATATATATATATATATATATATATATATATATATATATATATATATATATATATATATATATATATATATATATATATATATATATATATATATATATATATATATATATATATATATATATATATATATATATATATATATATATATATATATATACATATACATATATATATATATATATATATATATATATATATATATATATATATATATATATATATATATATATATATATATATATATATATATACATATATATACATATATATATACAATATATATATATATATATATATATATATATATATATATATATATATATATATATATATATATCTATATATATCTATATATATCTATATATATCTATATATATCTATATATATCTATATATATCTATATATATATATATATATATATGTCTATATATATATATATATATATATATATATATATATATATATATATATATATATATATATATATATATATATATATATATATATATATATATATATATATATATATATATATATATATATATATATATATATATATATATATATATATATATATATATATATATATATATATATATATATATATATATATATATATATATATATATATATATATATATATATATATATATATATATATATATATATATATATATATATATATATATATATATATATATATATATATATATATATATATATATATATATATATATATATATATATATATATATATATATATATATATATATATATATATATATATATATATATATATATATATATATATATATATATATATATATATATATATCTCTCTCTATCTCTATCTCTATCTCTATCTCTATCTCTATATCTATATATCTATATATATATATATCTATATATATATATATATATATATATATATATATATATATAGTATATATATATATATATATATATATATATATATATATATATATATATATATATATATATATATATATATATATATATATATATATATATATATATATATATATATATATATATATATATATATATATATATATATATATATATATATATATATATATATATATATATATATATATATATATATATATATATATATATATATATATATATATATATATATATATATATATATATATATATATATATATATATATATATATATATATATATATATATATATATATATATATATATACATATATATATATATATATATATATATATATATATATATATATATATATATATATATATATATATATATATATATATATATATATATATATATATATATATATATACATATATATATATATATATATATATATATATATATATATATATATATATATATTTATATTCATATTCAATTTTTCGATCAATTCAATCGAAATGTGGTACAAATTGCAGTGGTTTGTTGGCATATCGATGGATTTAAGATCATTTATATGTTAACAATTTTCGTTGTCTGGTTGGTGAAATTGTTTCCGGTTACCAGAAAAAAGCACTGCGCTGTTTGTATTATTAGTTTTTGCATCAAATGTATTGCAAATGTTAACGTACAGCGGAAATGGAAATCTCTTATTTCATGGATATTCAAAACATGAACTTTTCTGTCGTTCATGAAGGGTTGAGAAAAATGGAGTTTAGAAGATAACAAAGTTTTGCTAATTGTTAAAGATTGTGTGAATTACTTCTATCATGCCCAGTAAATGTTGTTTTGTGTTGTTTTTCTATGATGTATGAATGGAAATCATCCCAATGTTTGATATACTAGTCAACATCTATGTGTCCATTTGTTAGCTGTATAATTCTCTTACACACATGCTAAACAATGAGTTGGCACTTTCCTTTTGAGACAGAGTTTATATAAAATTATACTCACGATGGGAGTTACTGACTCCCCAAGAAATTATAAGCAAAGTGTGCAAACTCAGCAAATACACTCACTGACGTTTTCAACATAACCACACTTTGATAGATAACAGTTGCTTGCCTGAATGTTAGAATATCATTAAAATATTTCCATTTCAAAATTACATACAAGTTACACCATAAAAACATTAATATGATACATTATGAGCACATATTCTGATTATTCTTAAACTATTAAAACAATGAAAAACAAAACAAGGTTTGTGATTGCTAATCAACTTCGTCCTCTTGTAAAGCGGCTTCATTTTCTAGTAATTACTAATGTCACAAAATGAAAACAAAGCACAAAAATAAATCAAATCAAATCAAAAATATTTTCCTCTTTTTTTTATCAGGCATTCAGGTGTGGAATTAGTGTGGAAAGATGAATATACAATGATATTAATTTTGACTCAAGCATTTACTTACACTTCAATATTTGGAAGGAAAATAAGTTTCACTTTGGTTGTTTCTCCGTTTTTGTAATGAATGTATAATAATACTAACTACTGTTTATTATACTATCAAGCATAAAAACTTTTCTTATGTAAGAGAAAAAATGTCATCACATCTAATAAAGCTCAAGTTTAAGACCAATATTTGGCACCAAATCCACTCAAAGTAGTATTTTCTTGTCATGCGCATTCACATCGGAATACCGTCATCTTTGGATCGTGCATTCTACTTCCGAAACAATTCTTAACCCACTTTTATAAGTGTGATGAAAAGTGTTTAACAAGGACCCAGAGATCAAGTTAGAAATGTCTTTTCGGTAACACACACTAAGTTCAAGGTTTTCCTATAATGATTGGCAAACAAAGTTGTTTTTAAATAATAATTTTGTTAACCTTCATTTACTAAACGCTAAAAACAAACGTTGAAAATCATTATTTAGTGAAAATGTGAAAACAAAGCCCATACACAAAATAAAATGATTCGTTACAAGTATTTCGTAAGTAAGCTTTCTTTGATAAATCTTATTTCAATTACTTCCTAACGCTTACGCTTAGTCTTGTCAATGGGGAATCCTTTAAGCTATTTGAGACAACTGTGTAAAATGCCTTATCAGTGGTATATACCATTCACATTTAGGCCTATTCGGATTTAGAAAAAAGTTTAAAACAAATACAGAATAACTGACTGCATAGTTTTTTTATATAAAATGGTAAAAAAAAAACTACAAATCATTACTTTACTTGAAGAAAAAACCTATAATCGAATGGTATGATGTGATAACATGCTGCAGATGTTTTGTAATTTGGTTTTCTTTTTGAAATGATACTTCAATTTTTCAATGTGTTATTTCTTGCCGAGAAGCAAATTTTTTTGTGACGTTAGTCAAGTTAAATGAAATGTGTGATCATTGATACACCATGTTAGAAGAGATTCATATAGCAGAAATTGCCATACTGTTAAATTAGTGCACAGAAATGATATTCGTAAAGAATCCGTTAACGCAATGATTCTATAGTCTTACTTGATTGCTCACAATACACCATTCACACATTTGTCTTCTCTGACTTATAAGCTCATCATGTAGAACGTAACTTATTAAGTTCTAAGCAAAAAGTGAGTTGCCGACTGAAGTACCAGCAGTTATATTCCATCCTGAAACACACTCATTCATACAATATTTCTGTACATCTTTCGTAGCAGTTGCAAAGTGTGAACGCAATCTACGGACGTCGCTATTTTGCTATCTTGTGTGCTAACAGAAAATACGACTCTTGTAACGGGAAAAAATTCTTACTGATATTTGACGTCATCCTGCATAGCAGCTTTCGCGCGCAAAGAAACTAATTTAAAAGACGGTTTTAAGCGAAAACAAGTCATTTGAAGTTTAGTCTCCGCCTGCTGCCGTGTGAAGGTAGCTTATCCAGGTTTCAGATAATGTGTTTATACAAGGAGTCAGATTGATTAACTTCATCAAGCTTTTGGAAGAACTTCGATGATTAGAAAATATTTGCTTTACAATCAGAAGACGAAAGCCAGCAATGTTGAATGAAACTGTTAGTTCAGTGTATTGTGCTCTCTGTCGAAAATCGCTGCTTGGAGCTTATTCTATTTTCAATATTTTCTCCTGGACGATCAAAATTTCTAGTAACATTTCGAATATTTCCATCCCATTTATGAAGGATTTGATTCTGCTATTTGGCAATATTTTTTGATAGCAGCCATAAGCTGGATTATATTCTAAATCAGGTATAAAACGTGTCTTGGAAAAAAAAATCGTGCTCACAGAAGTAACATTTCTTGGTAACGTATTGATAAGTTACAAAAATGAGTTTTAAATGTATATTGGAGACATTGAAAACTACGAAGGTGAAGAAGAACTTGAAGTGATATTTCAGCTAAAAGCGTTTTGTAGGATATCTAAATGATAAAACTGCTAGATCCAAAATATCGTGTTTTATTACAAAATAAAGAGATTGATTCTCATTTGACAACTAATGAATACCACAAGATGTACGGACAACCAGGATTCTGCAACCAATGATGTATGATATGTGTAAAAGGAATCTTTGTATAATTGGTAAGTTTTTTCTACACACTATTACAACGCACTTCTAAATATTTTCTTTGTTGTTCTTTAAGCCGCTTTATGGTACCTCGTGAGCAAGTATAAGTTAAAATTGTGTTTCGTTCATTAAAACCTTACCTTGTCCAATTCAGTATTCTAAGGTCGAATATAATATATCTCCGAACGAAGGATAAATAGATCATTCATTCTCCGCATACACGTGCAAACATATTTTTTAGAGGTCAAAACCTGAATAACAACAGGATAACTCTTAAGTTAATTACTGTATATACACCTGAAGATTTTTCGCTTCGTGAAATTCACTTTTCCCCCCTTTATGAAATTCGCATAAATTTTAGAAACTTACAATATTATACAAGTCTATGTAATCTAAAATGTTACAAGTGAGCCATTTTCCTGATATGGCAAAGCGTATGCCTTCAAAAGAAATAATTTCGTTCGATTCCGCTTTCTACGTAATTCAAAGTGTTGTATTAGTTCCATAATTATAAGAATATGATTTGATGTTTTTACTTTTAACAATTAAAAACATATTTCAGTTAAAATATCACAATTTTCTACGATTGCTAGCTGAAACCTGTTATCTCATCGGAGAATATACTGAATAAGTTCACGATGAGATGAAAATTAATGTTAACTCCAAGATTTACCAATTTAAGTTGTAATGATTTAACATCCAAGCTATGCGGTTTTAGGTGGGATTACTTAGTTGAACCTTATTTAAACACCCATGTTGAACCTTATTTAAACACCCATGTGTTACCCTTTTCTCATAAGGTTGATTGTTTTCCCCTTTACACTCCCCACTTGGAGCGGTTACTTACTTTTGCTAGTGTCACTGCCCGTTAAGTTTTGAGATGCAGGGAAATAAATCTGTAATTCTACTGAGTCACCGAAGAGCAAAAACATCGCTTTGCATCACATAGTAAACACGGACAATATCTCGCTCCTCCCTGGGGATTAAAAGTTCATCTTTGTAAATGAGAGAATGGATGTTTCGCTGATATGTCTGAGAGATATTTCTTGATTATTATTTGTAATATTCCCATGGGTGTTAAATCATTTCCTCCTAATTGCTCTTGAATATACGTTTAACACGTTTAAATGCAGATTGGAAGGTGGAGAGAAATGAAAGAATTGCATAAATGTGTATGGGTGATGCTAATATTTATTGTAAATTAAGTCTTATTTTACGGAACGGTATGATCGAGTTTATATCACAGCACGCCTACAATGTGAATGAAATGGGATACAAGGAAATACTGTTTCATTTGTATGGACGGTATCAAAAATTGCACGGCGGATATCTCAATTGGATGAAAATAGCTTTTTATTCATGATACATCACGGGCCATGTGTAGAAAATACGTTAATATGTTAATGTGTGACTTCCTTCCTGCAGTGACTTCCTTCCTTCCTGCAGTAACAGTTATATGCTTGGATATATATATATATATATATATATATATATATATATATATATATATATATATATATATATATATATATATATATATATATATATATATATATATATATATATATATATATATATATATATATATATATATATATATATATATATATATATATATATATATATATATATATATATATATATATATATATATATATATATATATATATATATATATATATATATATATATATATATATATATATATACATTAGTTGTTCTGCTCCTTAAAGTTTCAAACAGTCAAGCCCGACCTGATATATAGCAGGTCGGGTCAGATTTCCTCTTTATTTTCTTTATTCTCAAAACCACAAGTCATTAGGATCAAATTTCCTTTATCAATGGCTCCATTGTACTAGTTCTCCATTTGGTCCTGGGTTGTTGTGGAAGTTGGTGTTGAGTATCATATTAGCAATGGATGAAGTCCTTATTGTGTGGTTGAGTGGTTATTTTAATTAAGATAAGTGGTCTCATTATTTGCTACATTAAGTTTGTGGTTATGATTTGCTGGAACAAATTTTTAAGGAGAAAGACAAGTCATGATATATATATATATATATATATATATATATATATATATATATATATATATATATATATATATATATATATATATATATATATATATATATATATATATATATATATATATATATATATATATATATATATATATATATATATATATATATATATATATATATATATATATATATATATATATATATATATATATATATATATATATATATATATATATATATATATATTTATATATATATATATATATATCTCTTTCTGTAGTAGCGCAATTGCTCAATGCATTCCTTTGTATATTCGTATTTTAATTTACGCGAAGTGCACACATGTGAAAAAGATCAAATTCACATCTTTCTCACACTAGCCATTAACCATTCCAATTGTTTGAGACGTTTTTTCTCAATTGTTTAAATCCGTATGTGGGTGATAACCGAATAATGTCGTAAATAGGCATAGGCTTTCAATTGCGATTTCAAACGGCACAAACCAATCTTGAAGACATGCCATATTGTAAACACGAATATAAGGACTTTTGTGGCTGTTTTGTTGACTAAAATTGTGAAAATATATTTTCAAAAGTACATTTGAATGAGCTCATTAACTCATCTCATAGCTATTAGATTACATAAATCCCTTGTTGCACAGAGCAACAATAGAACATTCAGCCTGTTGTGTTGATATTAGTTGACCAGTTAGTAATGAACACAATTTATATTCTGCTAGGTTGTCTTCACTTCTCTTTATCTCTCACAAATAGACAGGGAGATGAAAACGTTTTGAGGATAAAAGCTTCAATGAATTGAAATAAATGCGCACACAGTCCATAATCTCTAAGCGTCAAACTTGAACAATATAAATTACAATGTTATTGTACAAGTTATCTTGAATTATTGTTAAAGGTTTAGTTCAGAGGTCAAGCAAAAAAAGAAACAAAATGGTAAAGAAAACATTCAGAAAATGTTATTCCGCTTTGGAGATATTTAAGTTTAAAGTTTGGTATAATTTGTGTAGAAACGACTGAAATCAGACTAGTTGTGATGTCATAGCACATAGGCTTAGATCCCTCAAAGTCTTTATGTATTCTATTATATTTTGTTCTGCGATTTTGTGGCTTAAAAACCATTCAATATGTCTGGAAAGTAGTGAAACAGAAATTGTAAATGTAATTTTAATGTACCATCCTGAAAAGTATTTGAGGAAAATAATTCAAATAATAAAAACGTTTAATTTTTTTTTAAAATACATTTACAATTGTTAAGAATGTGAGGATGAAGGCACCTTATTTCCATAGTAGACTTACTACACCAGTCATTTCTACACAGATATGACAGCTTTAAAATTGCGGAATAAGACTTTGAAATGCTTTCTTCACCATTGTGTTTTTGTTGAAATTCTCTTTCATATGAGATGGACATGTTTGACCATTGAACTAATCCTTTAGGGCTATTGAAAAATCATTTACAGCACACTAAACTACAACTAAATGGCCATACGGTTTAAAGCTCTGGCATGGTACTGCTTATCTGTGGTTCTTTCAGTAACTGTAAAAATACTTTAATTTGTACTTATTTTTACCACCGTATAACGATCAAAGATTACAAGAAGTAGATGGTACGTTCGAATAATCGACATATCGTGCATAGTACTAAGACTGTTAATGCATTTAGGAATGAGCTATTTTGTGTGTCATTCTCTAAATCTACTCACTTTAAAGGGATATTATAATTCACCAATAGTACATTTAAGTGTCGATGTCAGATATTTTCCTATTCTTGGGGTTTTAAAAGGGTTTATTATTTCTCGGTCTGTGAAAGGGAATGACCTTTAATATGTGTTGCTTGTCATTGATCCACTTTTTAAATGTATATTGTTTATTTCACAAACTTTATTGACAACCGAAGATTAAAATACTGAACATAAGGACGAGTAGAAATGGGTATTTGCAATGTCTGAAGAGAATTATATAGAAATCTACTTAAAGTGAAGGTTTCCTAATGAAAACTGAATATGGATTATACATCATATAAATGAGAACCAAAACACATACAGATTTTAGCATACAAGCTACACAGAGCGAAAAGAAAAAGAGGAAAGATTATAGACATACCTTAAATGCATTTATAAAAAATAGGTCTAGAGATTATATATATTGTAACTACGATAATCAACTCAATGTATGATGTAAAAAATGTTGTTTCAGGTTACACTAAAGCATACTGAGGGAGGGTGAGAATCCAACATTCACGGGGAGACAGTTCCTTAATTTAGTGGGTGCGAATTTATTGTTTTATCGACAGAGTTTCGGAAGTAAACTGTAATATATGTGCTGAAGATCCACGCTGAACATTCAAATTAAAGTTCAGAGCAGCGATCATTCAGGTTGTCAGGATATTTCTTCAATCCTTGCTTATGTTGTTTATATCAACTTTTCTTCATTTAATTCTGAAGAAGGACCACATTGGCAACTCATACATCATACCTCTTATGGGTGTATTTATCACTGTGCAATTTCGATATAAAGATAGGTCTGTGTATATGAAGCTTTTGTTCGGTTGTTTTTCAAACATGATTTGTGTGCAATTATAACAATGAAATACTAACCCTGATTATTGCACAGATATTGCATTACCTTACATTATGCTGCCCTTTAAAATCTGTTTATGTCTTCAAACTTCAATCTACTTCTTCGAAAGAAACAACAGTTCGCACAAATGCTGCTTTGATTTTGTAAGTCAGCAGCGATATGAGTAAGCTAGTTCACACTGGTATATGATAATCCTGTGGGTATTGTTACATCGAGCACTTCTACTTCAATTAAGTCAACTCAAAATTAACGCTTGTTTCAGTTTCAATGTTAAAACACTGAAAGATTTGTATGCACTTTGGTTAGTTTTTATCAAATGAAATTATATTATCCATAAACAAATGGAACAAACTACCGGCAAAATGCATTTCAAACGTGTTTTCAGTTTATATATATGTCATAGGACTATCGATTCAAATTATGCTTTTGAGATTATTTCAACCGCATCCAATATTCACATCTTCATGAATTAATGCTTATCAATGCATCCAATTCTCACAACTTTTACTGTAATGCAGTGAAATACACATGTGATACATTTCCGTGAAATTACCCAACCCAAACATTTAAAACAGCACTTCTCACGAACACAGTAGATTTTCAATAACTTGGACTTAAATGTGATGTGTTCACTGAGTTCATTGACACATATCATATCTTTAGCTGTTTAGTGAATTTAACACACG
>JAIGNY010002021.1:1082500-1097500 GCA_020152595.1 Chiridota heheva
ATCAAAACGTATACAAAACACACTAAAAATGCGAATTCTAGTTTTAAAGCAGCGGAGATTTCCACCCTTAGCGAGATTACATCTTGATAATTTCTAAATAAAAATGGAGGAAGCATCCACTTGAGAAAAAAAATACCTTACATTTCAATCAACAGGTCAGGGAGACACGCCTGATATCATCACAGGCGACATTTGAATTGATGGCAAGCCATAGATAAGAGTATATGCAAATGTATTGTTTTCCTGTCTTTAGTGCTGGTCTTGCCTTTTCATAGCAAGAATCTCATTTTCTATGTTATGTCTTCAGGCAGTGAAGTTTTTCATGTGGAAGAGATTGGTTTAATTGGCAACACGATCAGATCCATATACCCTTCATATGATTTGGAATTGAACATTTTAACACTAAGCCGAAAGGGAAACCCTAACAACACGTTGCTTTGCATGTCTATCAAACTAGCTTTCATAAACCTTGAATTGTTTGGAACATGCATGGGCCGTTTCATTCTTCTAAATTATATATAATGACACTTATGATTAGTTAATGCTTTTGTAAGTTTCTATCACGTGTTCTACTAACAAACTAAATGTGTTGTGAGGAGTGGACTGGTGTTGTCTACTGAACAGAGTATCATTTTCATTTCAGTTCGGGTCCTGCTTTTGCGGTAAAATTCTACAGAGATTCGAGTAATTGGAGGAATGTCATATGAAATGTGGGAAATTGGCATGTGTAATTTCACCCTTTGGAAGAGTTGAAATATAAAATCTTAAAGACAAAATATTAATTGTTCTTACATTTTAATGTTTAAAATTACTCCGCGTCAAAGCTAGTGAATACTATTAAGCCAAGTCATAAGAACTCTGGCTTCAGTTTTGCCTTGCACAAATATTTCTTTCTAATTAAATTAGAACATGCCCAATAATTTGTTACTAATTGGTAAGTAAATGCAAGCAAAATGTACGTCCACTTTGTTTTGAAGTCGAAAATGCAAATGCAACTAATTGTTGAAGACAATGTTTGAAGTTGAACAAAAATTGTTCTACAAAATAAACTGTTAAATAAAAAAGAATTTCGAGACATTTCTATATTTAAATTGGATCATGGCAATAAACAGAATAGAATGTCCATTCTATGGACCATGCAGTGACTTTAAGCTGTAAATAAAGAGACGGTGGAGGCAGAAATCGATACGAAACTGTGAAGACTTAACTTAATTTTCTTGTTTTGCGTGTAATGTTGATGTCCACGTTGCTGTAAGGTAAAGTCAAAACGATCATTCGTTTAAACGATCTTGGTTGATGTAACATTGTCGACGCTGTGCACTCATTTTAAATACAATTTACATTTACTTGTTTTCAGCACATGAATTATGATCAGGTATCATTATAGAAATATGAATATATATCACAGAGATCCACTTTTCTTTCTCTATATTATATAATTTTCAAGATTTTAGTGAACACAAATATAGCTAGATTTCGGTATTAATTTTAAACCATTCAATAAATAACATCACTTCTAATAAAAAAAAAACCCTGCATGTCTATGTCTACACTGTGGATGTAGTAGTTGCCCTGGTGATGATTATGATCTTGATTTTGATTTTGTATATAATTGCATTTTATTTAAGCGGGTGGATAAAATTAATAAGATATCACGTATATCAGAAATTTGATATAATGTCCCTGACGTCTAATGAAAGAAACAGAAAACAATTTGTTGGACCTAAAAAAAACTCGATTTCTCCGAGAAAAAAAAAAAAAGGTTTGGATACTATGCAACTTGGTATTTTCCCCTTCCATTAGACAACTGTAATTAAGTAATATTTATATGATTTATTAATCAAACTATCGTAGTTGCAATTTAATACTCAAAATGTATACCACAATTCTTTGTTGACTCATAGAGATAAAGAAGGTTAATTTATTGAGGAAATTTTGGAACTCCTTTGATTACAATTATTTAGATATCTAACTAGGGTTTTGACTTTTATCTAAACGATGATCAAATTAATGTTTGGTCTCAGGTTTTCAGATTGGCAACGTAAAGTGTTTTAAGATTTTGGACGTGTACACACAATTTGAAAGAGTCAGAGAGACACTCTAAGATGGATAACACATTCCAAACTGCCAAAGCTCAGTTATATACGTGATGATAACCACATGGACACCTGTTTGGTAGGTGTTTAAAATATGCATCGGTATATACGCTACTTAATCTGTTAATTGAACTTGAGAACGAATTTTATCATTAACAGTCTGTTCTCATTGGATGATAATTAACCGAATAAGGATTTGGTTACGTGTCTTTTTTCAAATGCAGTCATGTTGTCCCTTCATCAGCTTAGCTGTTTTTCACATAAGAAGAATATCACTTTACACAAGTGCGTGGGATAATGCTTCTGCTGCCAACAACGATTACCACCACTTGAGATTGCTTTTCAGGCTACTGCCAAAGAGCAAGAGCAACTTCCTTTGTAATGATTGGAATTGGCATCAGAGACATTTCCCCACACTCTTTTGCGAGCTATATTTTGCTTGCCCTATAGAAACATCAACGTGGTAAACAGTGAGAAATATAACTAGTACAATCGTTGTGATTTTGAAAAGACAACAATAAAATCGAGAAATACATTAAATGGAGGATAAATTCAGTCGTGCATGCAGTTTATGTACTGTATAATTTGTGCTGTTTCATGCCAATCATTGGCATTTGTAAAACGTAATAATTAATTCAATATAGTAACCAATGCGATACCTCAGGGCGCACTCAAGATGCAACGAATATCATGTAAATATATTTTTAACTTACAACATGAAATATAATTAATCCAACGATATTCATTATAATTAAAACCTCGTACTTGGTAATTGTTTTTAGTATGGTGCAAATTGCCAATAGAGAAGTGGCCTGAATATTATGTAAGCGAAATTCGGCATTTGCTAAGACTCAAAATCAATTGTAACCAATCAATAGACTCGTTCTATGAAACCTATTTTTTCAATTTGATGAATAGCAATATTTGCAGTGCCTATGTATGTTTTTATCTTTTAGTACACTTTCCATTTTCTATGTGATATCAAATGCAAAATTTCAATGTGTACTTAAAGTACACTTTGAAGGAATTTAATTGCATTTTCCGCAACAAGTATTTGTTTACAATTACGATCGGTATAGCACTTTATGTTGAAATATCATGTACAACTTTGCTAGATAATCGTTCTACTGCACTGTTACGTGATCCCATCAAACGTTCTGACATTGAAGACTCCAATAGGTCATCAGAATACTGCTTTATTGAATCGAATTTAATGGCACGGCCAACTGTATTCAATTCTTCCAAAAATAGTAGTTATGTATAATGTTAATCAGAGCTCATAATGCAAGGATTCTGAATCAGTACCTGATACATTAAAATACCCCCCACTTCCCCCTCCACACAGACAGACATACACTTGGGATGTTACTACTTGCAAATGAAAAGTTACCCACACGTCAACAATGACACTATCATTTATCCCTACTTGTTGATTAGATTGACAATTCTTATTTTTCATGACTATTGTTGTTAGGATTACTACAACCTTTGATGTATCTGTATTGTCTCAAGTTTTCATAAATCTTCTCTTTTTTTAAATTAGAAAAATTATGAATAGTGAAACCTGCCTGTTTCACAAAAGTTTCAAGCCTTTATGCCACATTTCAAAATTGGACATGGTAAAAATGCGGTCAGTCATTTTGACTCTTTAAGTATCTGCTTCGACAGTGCAAAGCAAAAACGATTGATAGCACCTTATACATGAAGATTTATTGGGTTTTAGAGAGCCGAGGATCACTCTTTTGCGACATGAATTCATTAAAAAAAAAACCCACGTTTAAAGATTAGCATTTCCATTTGACAAAGATTTTGCTTTTTGCAAAAGCAGGGTAAGTTAAAAAGGGACTTAAGCGTATTGCAGAAAGAGACAAATTTATATAAAAAAAAAGCAGCCAACGGCGATTTCATCATATTTTGATTATGAAATATTTCATAACTTTTACAATAAGCCTTCTTAGCAGCTTGCTGCGCACACATATCTTTTCTAATGATAACCGTCTTACATTAACAATACATCAATGTAAATTAAATTTTCATATTCCCCCCCCCCCCCATCTTCTCCCCCCATCCCCTCTTCCCCAGGAGATTAAGATTCTGGGATGACATCTCTTTATAGATTAAACACTCTTGTACATTTTATTTGATATACACTTTGGTGTGTCTGTACCTTAGTTTTGATTCCTTTTTACATCAACCAGCCTTTTATTACGTTGTGTTATGATCTCCTTTGAAGGGATAAAAATTCATTGCATTGTTATTAATACTTGCAAGTATAGGAGCTGTATATTCCAACTATCAATTCGGCAGTTATGTTCGTTATCGATAATCATTTCCCTTAATATATGCTTGTTTACGAATCATTCATCAACACCTTTTAATGATGGAATTCGTTAATAAGCTGCACTGTCAAACTGCCAACAGGAATACTCTCTCCAAAATTATGTCCTTCTGGATGAGATGCACAATAATTCCATCGTGAGACACCTGTTGGTTTTCGAAAGCAAAATTGAAATACCTCACGAACGTCAAGCACGGGTTTGTATTTCACCGGAGAGTAATCATCGCATATGTTTCTCTAATAGACACAGCCTTGTAATGGGCGTTAAAACATAATCTTTGCTTCTTATTCTGTTAAAAGCCAGTGTCCAATGCATGATGACAGTTTTCACGTCCGAACGTTAAACAAGCGACAACACGTGATTGGTTGTACATATATAAATGTAATGGATATATAAATAAAGATGTAAAGATGTATAAGTTTTTATTGCAAAAAATAACTTATCTCTGCATTGGCATAATTTGCTGTGTTGTTCAAATATGATTTGTTCAAATATAAAAGTTGTACAAAGGTATGTGAAGTATGGCATGCATTTGTTTACTTACCGACACGAAGCGTGGAAGGTGCTCTAAGTTAACGAACTTCTTCACATACTTTTGTACAACTTTTATATTTGAACAAATCATATTTGAACAACACAGCAAATTATACCAATGCATGCTTGGCTAAGATCTCTATAATATATGCTATATCTGGGATTACAAACAGAAACAAAGTGAAAATAAATTATCTTTTAGATCTAATTATTTGAATTTGAATTTTGACCCAATATGAGTATTTTTACCAAAGAAGGACCTTTCTGACTCAAAAGGCATTAACAATGACGAGCATACATGTGTGGTTTATTGACAAATACTGAAGATTGTTTGGCAAATATGTGTAAATGTAGACCTACCACATCGATCTATTTTGGTGTAGTTTGAATTCGAATATGGGTATCAGATATGCCAACGAAATTGAATGCATTCGCTTATTAAGCTTACAAACGATAAAACATCAATATTGTAAAATGTGGTGTGTTTACTCATAACGTTATTACTTTTTTTTATGTATAATACTGAAAGTTTGTATAACAAGCAATTGTAAGGGAAACAGCCGATGTAAGATGGTCACAAGAACAAGTGGAAGTTAGGTAAACCCTTCTGCTGGCAAAATTTAAGTTGCCCGCTCGGAGATTTGTATACGAAGCACGGTGGTGTAATATTGGGGGAAGGAGAAACTTAAATAATCTTATCCATCCATTGTTTTATTTAAGCGACTGCATGACTTAATTGACTTATAAGGTTCTAGAGCATTACAAATCTAATCTTATCGATTTAAAAGGACAAAAAACACTTGCAAAGAGAAAATTGACAACAGATGTAGACAAACAGATATGGTGTGATTGATGTATAAATGATCTCTAATTTATATGACATTAAAGAACATAAAGTAAGAAACGTCCAAGATAACAGTACCTGCTATAACAGGATATGATTAGAAGACACCGCAAACCACAACAAATTTATAAATTCATTCATCACATTATTGACTTGCCTTTCACAAATGTAGGTTAAGTTACTTGGCATTGACTATACAAATATATATAACACTATCTGTTTTATCATGACCATCTGTGGCATGTATTTTTTTTTATAGCAGAAACATTATTGCAATAATTTCATTTACATATCAGATAGATATAAAGTTCTAAACAATTTAGACAACCAAACTGTACCCATATTGGTATTTTTTACTCTAAACTCTGTACATGTTGCTCTCATTACATCAAACTACGGCTTATTGTAGCAAAATCAAACAACCCCCCCCCCCCTCACCCCAAACACACACACCCATTAAATATTGTTTGACTGTTTTTCCATAATTGTGTGGTTCGAAACTATTGGATATGTCAGGAAAGAAGCAAAATATAATCTAGCAGAGTAATTATGATTTTGCACACGAATATATTTTGAGAACAAATTTAATTATTAAAAACTTAATTAATTTATTCAAGAAATATTAACAAATGTTAAGAGAGTGAGACCGAGGGATTAGTATCTATTTTGCTTCCTTCAGTCTGCTTTTATATAAGATAACTTGTATGACCACTGAACTAATCTTTCAACACCTATGGTAATCGATTGATATACGACTGTATACGTTATCTTTTTACAAAAAGTTTTACTCGAAAATGTTATTTTGAAATCATATTAACTTGATATTCTGTAACTGATTGTGAACATTTTGCGTTTAATGTACCTTGACAGTAATCATTTTACCTGATTAAATCTATCTAATTATTTTTAGCAGATATACTATTTTTCATTTTTACGCAGGCACATAAAGTATTGGCGTTAGTCGAAAACTGACACAACCTCACCATGGATGGTTTGGCCCCATACAATCATGGGTAAGTACTCATTTATAACAAACATCACTATTTGTTTTATCTCATTATGTGAATGAGTTTCACCACGTTTCAAGTGTAACCATATCAGTGTATAAAGGTGCTTCGTTTTACTCTTCTCTTTAGTTGGTAGTATAGAAGTATAGAAAACACGGACTTCTATAGTCTATACATATATCGGCAAAGTGTAATAATTACGGAAACAATCGTATCATTATTTAAAGAGCTGCATAAGCACAATTGGAGTACATTGTGCATGTTAGTGCTTAGTTTCTCACTTTTACCTCAATATATGGAATTGTTCATACACTCAGAGAAAGGAATATTGTAATGATAATGCTCTGTTGTATGAACTGATGAATGCTGACCAATACCTTTTGTTCTTAAGTCAGTAAGTGGTATTCAAATGTAACCCATGCATAAGAGTTTTTGCGTAATTAATGTACGCATCATACACAATTTTACTTTTTCGAGGACTCTTGATTTGTACGAGAAAAGTCAAAATACTTGTAGATAAGAACATTACACGCTGAACTGCAACCCTTAAATCCAATTATCCAGTTATACTAAATCAGACAAAGAAAGCAATAGATAGGGTTAACGAATAACACGTACTTGTACTTAAAAGTGAGCCTTCTAATTCAAGAATATGGTTACGTATTGTTGACAATACTATTCTGTAAATACATTAATAATGAGGAAAGTGTAAAAGATATAATATTGATGAATTACTGACTTCACAACATTCCTGTTACACACTTCCTCGTCTACCAACTATTTCATCTTGCTTATACTGATCCTTACACGTTTCATTATTGGATTGTATATTGCTATAATGCCTCGACATTAACTCTCACACACCAACATATTCTACATATCAAGCAAAGATAGAATAAAGGTGTATTCGGAAATGTCAATATCAATTTTCCCGTGAATATATTCTAAGCTATCTCCCTGGGTAATTTAACGTGAAGGTAATTTTGGTCTTATTGGAAGCGCGAAGTACGGACACTGATAGCGACAATGATGAATGGGGATGTGGTTTTATATTCGATATAAATTGCGATTGGTGTTTGTTGTGGATTTGTGCTCCGAATAATTAATTCGCACGATCAATTCTCGACAGAAAATATATGAAATTGACGTCTATTGGTTGAATGTTATACGTACACTGTTCATGGAGTGAACATTTGATATTATAGGCTGACAATATTTGTATATTTTATCTAGTAAATTGCATATTAAACAGTTTCTATGTTAGCGATAGATAAATATTGTCACAAAAAGTACAAGGTCATTTTAGCTTATCAAACTGATACAAAGTAAGTATCAAATATTACGCGCAGAATGCGATATTAATGATACTTCATTTTGAACAGCTATCAGTGTACATTCTGTTGAATGGTTCCCCGGCGGGTTTAATAATTCAAATCAATTATTTGAATAAATCATTAAAAAAAACCCAAAGCACAAATAATCTAGGACCAATGCGCGGATGCATGAAACAAAACGTTTGGTTTAAAATAGTAATTTGTACGGTGATTTTATGCGTTAAAGTCATTGATACGCTTCGCGTGATAAAGAAACAGTGGAAAGGGTATGGACGTACACAAAAACGACTTGATCAATTGTTATGAAAGCGTGAATAGTCAATAAAATTTGTTCAATAATCAATGCTGATTCAAATTAACTCTATTATACTTTTGACTGAAATCAATATTTGCATATGTAATTGCAAAAAGCTGCTAAAGTCCTACATTCAGCATAAGAAATAGATCTAATTCACGATAAAATATTGCTCTTTATTATCCTACCCTCAAAATATGTTTGAAGTAAATTTAAGTGTTGACCATATCAAATATATCCCTAAATTTGGAGTAACATATGAACCCACTCTAAAAAGAGTGAACTATCTTCATATGTTTACGTATTCCAACATATGTTCTGTCGTAATCAAGCTTTAACTATACGTTCAAATTCATCAGCGCATACGCAAATATTACAAGGTTGCAACAGTGCAAGGTTGCAATTGTTACTGAAATACGATCAAACTAAACAGTAAAATGATAGGCATGTTACATACGATCATGCACATACCAATACAAATGAGAATGGAGTGACAATTATAATCTATACTTTCAAAATAGATTGTATACTTCAAAATAAATAGTATGAAAATTGTACAGAATCATATTAAAATCAAATGACTTTCCATCCGATAATGATGATTTGAAATTTCTTCAACTTATTAATTTTGCAAAATGACTTAACTTCATCAAAAAATAATAAATCGGCCTACACAATCTAATATTTTAATACGAAAATTTAGCCATGTGTCATTGTGTTAACGGAATATTCCCGTGATTTATTTCATTTTATGTATACCATAGAGGGCTATCAAATGTGTTCGTTTTAGGAGTTATTGTATTTCATAGATTTCACATATGTGTTCAAAAGTGACCTTGCAGTGTAATGTGTGATGTCATAACTGCAGACCCAAATCATTCTTTATGTTCTTTCTATGATTTTTCTTTCCATATTTTTGCATTTTTTGAGAATGATAAGGACAGATAAACAGAGCAAATTATTGTAAAGTGCACGTTATATCCCATCTCAATAATTGATCAAAACTTGTTTCCAATAACTTAGAAAGAGGCAATTAATTTTCTGAGAAAACAATTACTTTATTTATTACAGTTTACAAAGCCAAATTCCTGAAGAAATGAGCCTTTTCCACACTTACTTTGCTATTTACTTGTTCATGGCTTCAGAAATCAAATGGTAGTTAAGGATTAGGTCAGCGGTCAGGTCATGGGTCAGGCAAGTCTTATATGGAAGAGTACTTCAAAAGAAACAAAATGGTGAAGAAAGCGGTCAAAAATCTTATTCCGTTAAGGAGATATTTAAATTTAAAGTTTGATATCATTTTTGTAGAAACGACTGCAATCAGACTAGTTGTGATGTCATAGCCTCAGATTCCTCAAAATCTTTGTGTATTCTATCATATTTTGTCCTGCGATTTTGTGGCTTAAAAACCATGTGACATGTCAAAAAAGTTGTAAAACTGAATCCAGGAAGGGTATTTATAATATACCACATGAAAAAAGTTCGATGAAAAATAATTTAAATAATGAAGAATTTTGTTTTAACTTAATTCAAAATGCATTAACAATTTTTAAGAATGTGGGGATGAAGGCACCAACTTTCCATAGTAGACTTACTACACCAGTCATTTCTACACAGATAAGACAGCTTTGAATTTGAAAATCTTCTTAACAGCTTAACGGAATAAGATTTTTGTACGCTTTCTTCACCATTTTGTTTCTTTTTAAGTCATCTTTCATGTAACTGTATAAGATGGACATGTGCGTAATTCGAACATGCTCGAGCGAAATTTGCACGCTCTGTCGATGAGCGTATATGCCTACATACGCAATCGTTCTAAATTAAATATATATATATATATATATATATATATATATATATATATATATATATATATATATATATATATATATATATATATATATATATATATATATATATATAATATATATATATATATATATATATATATATATATATATATATATATATATATATATATATATATATATATATATATATATACATATATATATATATATATATATATATATATATATATATATATATATCTTGTTAGTCAAACAATAGCCAGACAAAGACGATTAATGGGAGCTTTAATTCCGATGAACACAAAGACGCATATATATTTAATTTACTGAGACATACAATTTTCCGACAATCTTTTGTTTTACTATACTTGTGAGATTTTTAATTGTTGGGTTCACTGGATCAACCAGGCGGGTATAGGCCGGTATGTACACACAAAAAACAAGAACATAAACCTGTCGGTATACTAAGTTTTTCAAGATTCGAGACTCGTTTAATTAAGGGGGCTACATGGATAGCAGTTTCGGTAAGTTAAAACTTCTTTTATTGAGAGCCACAAATATCTCATAATGCTGATAATGCATGCAGTGCGTCGTGCAGAGTGCAGTGTGCAGTGTGGTGGAGGGGTATATTCTTTCCGACATAAAATTCGAAAAATATGCTACTAATCAAACAAATGTTTTCGATCAATATCCTACAGACCTGACAAATTTAAAATAAAATAAAAATCCTCCACGGGAACCACAGTGGCACAGGGTTTGAGAAAATTCGGCATACTTTTGATCAAATATAGCCTGATCTGCAGAGAATTTTGCTTGTATCAATAAATTACATCACATATGCAATGGTGTAGGAACCGAACCGGTGCCAATATTTTTTATTTGGGGCCAAGTATCACTCTCGTTCTTCCCCCCCTCCCCATCCTTCCTCTCCCACCTCGTCCCAATATATAAAAAAAAAAGGTTTATTTGTTTTTGAAGTTTTTGAAGAGTCAGATTCCAAGCATGGTTACTTTTCTTCCAAAAATCTTTAAATTTCGGAAAATATAACTTTCAATTATCGTACAATTTCTCATTTTTGTGAAACTTGTTTCAATTTTTAGGCAATTTCCTTCATTTTTGAGAAATATTCTTTAAATTTTCGAAAAGTTTCTATCAATTTTCGAAAAATTTCCTTCAATTTTCGTAACATTTCCTTCATTTTCGGGAAATATTTCAAAATTCCAATAATTTACGACACCCCCTTCCCCCTTCCTTTTACAAATAGTTTTTGGACCGTGATAAGAGACTCATATATTTGTGTAGATTTGTGGGACAATTGATAAAATTCCCTAATGTCAAACATCTTCCTACGCCGCTGATATGCAGTTGAACTTCAATGATCCCTAGTATGGGTAGCTCTTTCTACAAAGATAACTCAAGAACGAACATTCTATGCTAATTCAGATCGAATTTTACCCTTCCAATACCTAAAATCGCAGAGCTTGGACCCTACTAGGGGCCCTTAGGCGGGCCCCTAAAAACCCACGCCGCTAAACTTCGCGCTACGCGCTCGCACTGACACCGCTGGCGCCATGAAACATGCATACAATTTGTCGGGAATTTCGACCACACATCCCAGCCAACCTCCCCTACACACACACAGACACACACCCACCCACACAAACACACACCAAACTACTCTAGCTACGTCCCTGTTCAGAAGCCTTAGTCTGTTAATATGTGCGTATTTGCCAACACTTTACCACTCAACATATTATTCCACAATACAGCTGTGTATAAACGTTTAATCAAAATCAGTTATAAAATTAACATGTTTGGGCATTTAGAATTTTCAGGCCATACTTTAAGAATTGATGCAAATTCTATCTAAATTATGTGACATCACAAAAGGATATCGATAGTTTGAACTGTCTTCTGTTCTGTTCAAAGCTTTGATTAACTATAGTTCAAAAAATGCTTTTGAAACAATTTGATAACTATCCTGTTAAGAATTTTACATCATTTCTTGTAAAAATAATATCTCTACCTATCCGTATACCTTTCATACAGTCATACAAGTTGCGGATGATTCCAACATAACAATCTCGATTATTACCATGCTAAACGCCACCATACTAAACGTATTTGATTGAAGCAACCACTGTATGATCATATACAAGGCGTTGTTGGGTTCAAGTTGCTGCAAAATTAAATCCAAATGTCTTTGAATTAATTGATCATGATATGATGAAACTAATTCCTTTGATCCATTTCAAGTTTAGCATCAGGTAAATCATGACGTCAGAGATACTAGTAACGGCTTCTTGTAATATTTGCAGTGTTTGTTCTTGAATTGTCGTTGATAGAATGAATATTACCTGGAGGTAGCATCGATGCTCATCCTCACAAAACCTTTAGATATTTGATTTACAAGGAGAAATTGGGTTGCAAGCTTTTACGAGAGAAGAATTTATCTCTGGGGAGAAAAAAAATGTAATATATGATGACTTTTATAGTTGCAGTAGAAATTACAAAAATTGTCTGTTTGACCAGATGATTATTCCTTATTCGTTAAATTGGTGATGGGTATGAGCAGGGAAGTTAGTGCATACATTAGTACAATAACTATTAGTTCCTTGTTGCTTGAATTTGTATTTGTTTTATCACGAAGGCAAGAATATACACCCTGCACAAATATAACATAGGTCAGTTCCCTTCTTCACTTTGGCATAACGAGTTAGTACGTCACAAAATATTAAAAAATAGCAAGACTTCGGAAAACAGTCCTCAGACAGTCAAAGGACCCGTTCTTGATGATGGGAAAGATACAATTCGTGCCTTGAAACAAAATCTCTTGTGATTGTAGTTGTTGTGTGTGATTAAGATCATGAGGCATGTCTGTATGTTATACAGTTATAAGTTATTGGTGACGTATATAAACACTTACTTTTGGCAGATAGTATATGTTCTTAGACATCTCATGTTTTACATTTGTTTTACGATATCTGAAATAGTAAGTAAGCACATCGACTATTTGCCTGCAAACCTTTACATAGTTTTGAAAAGGACTAATCCCGTGAAAACTGGTGGAAAAAAAACCATGTTGGTATTTTATTCCGTTTAGAAGTTGTTGCATTTAAAAGATTTCACAGAAAATCTAAGATGATTTGTGTGTTTTTCATAAGATACAAATTTATTTTCCTTCCATTTAGAGGGTAAGGTACATGAGTATGGGCAAAGCATGTTCTTGTATAGCTCATGTTTTATCACATCTCAGTGATTAAACAAAACATATTTCCAATTATTTAAAAAAGCCAATTGATTTTCAAAGAAGTACGTATATATATATATATATATATTAATATATATATATATATATATATATATTGATATATATATATATGATATATATATATATATATATATATATATATATATATATATGAAAATCAAAATTTACAGGAATATCACTTTAAGGAATGATGAAGGCAAATCTGAGTTAAATGTTAATATGTAATTTAAAAATAGTATAAAAATATTCAAGAGCTCATAAATGGTTATGTAAAAATAGCCTGATAACATTTTTAACTCGTTTATTACGTTTAAATTGCCGGGGAAAATCACTTAGGAACATATTCGATCTTCATGAAATTTTCTTAGCAAACTAAACTAAGAAAGTTCGGGCAAAATTGTGGGGCTCATGGGCGAAGCCTTGAAAACTTGGGTCATGGGGTAAACTCTCGGAAACTCTTGATTTGTATTTATTTTGATGCCCCACAATGGTTTAAAATCAACACAAATTTCCAAAATGTAAGTAATGTAAGAACAAAAATTCAAATTCCTATGTTAATATCTACTCGGAAAAAATTACCATTTCTAAACAGGCAGAGGAGAAATTTCCCCTGAAAATAGAACAAAATTTAGAAAAAATTGTACGACTATAAGAGAATCTTCGAAGGGGTCCAGGGGCGAAGCCTGGAAGCTTTAAAGATTTCTTGTTTTTGATGCCCGAAAAGTGATTTAAAATCAAAACAAAGTGCTGTAAGCTGGTAAGTGATGAAAAGAGAACAATTTCAAATTTGAATGTTAGTCTACTCAGATAACTGGATAAGCATTTGGGTTACCATTTCTAAACAGGCGGGGGAAAATTTTCATTCAAATTGAGAATATTCGGGAAAAATTGTAGGGTTCATGGGTGAAGCCTTGGAAATGTGGGTCCAGGGGCGAACCCTCGGAAGCTCTGAAAAAAGTTTGATTTTGATGCTTCACAATGCTTATTGAAATCAACACAAATTTCCAAAATGTAAGTGATGTAAAGAAGACAATTTCAAATTCTAATGCTCAAGTTTACTTAAATAGGTATTTTGGTTACCATTTTCGAAACAGACAGAGGGGAAATTTTTCCAGCAAAGTGAGAAAATTCGGGCAAAATTATGGAGTCATGGGCGAAGCCTTGGAAACTTGGGTCCAGGGGCGAACCCTCGGAAACTCTGAATTTTGTATTTATTTTGATGCCCACAATCAGACAATGCTTTGAAATCAACACAAATTTCTAAAATGTAAGTAATGAAAGAAGGGCGATAAAAATTACTATTTCTGAACAGGCAGAGTAAAAATTTCTTCTGAAAATAGAAACAAATTCGGGAAAAATTGTGCGAATAATAAGCGAATTATAAAAGGAGTCTAGAAACGAAGCCCGCAAGCTTTGAAGATTTCTTGTTTTTGATGCCCGAAAAGTGATTTAAAATCAACACAAAGTAA
>JAIGNY010002021.1:1102500-1112500 GCA_020152595.1 Chiridota heheva
GGGTAGCCCCAACAGCGTTATTTTTCACGACCGTAATGGGGTGGTCTCTTATAACGGGACAAACAGTCCAGCGTGAGGGCACGGAATGCTACCTTCCCTACATGGAAGATTCCCCAGTTTTCATGACGATTCTAACCATTTTAGTGTATTGGATACCGTTAGCCGCTATGATGGGTATGTATATGTGGATTTTTTCCATAATTCGAAATCTTGGAAACGCAAAGGGAAGAGAAACACGAAAAATAACAAATCCAAATCCACTTCCTTCTAGAGCTAGTCAGGATCAAGTGTGTGTCATTCAGCCTCTAGAACCGACTGCCATGGAAACAGAGGCACACCTGGTGACCAATGATACTACAACAACAACTACATCCACAATTTCAAACACTAATGGTGGACTTAATGACACTTGTAGACCGCTCTCAATCCCTGGCAAGATGCCTGATATTGAAAGTGAAACCGAGCCAGTGGAAGACACGTCCAGTTCTAGTAGGAAAAACGAAAGTGAATACCCTGATCCGTCAATCAAAGAACCAGAAAAGAAAATGCACTACTGTGATGGTAAGCAATTGAAGCATATAAGAAAATTCAAACCAAGTAATATTGGTCGAACAACTAAAAGAAGGAAATCCCATAAAGGTGAACGACAAAGTCGAAGCGAAAGGAAAGCTACAAAAACACTTTCTTTCATTCTGGGAGCTTTTTTCGTTACATGGAGTCCTTATTCAACGATTGTTATATTGTTGGCGTGGTACACTCCAGCAACGATGACCTTAAACAAGTTTTATGAGTTCAGCTACTACTTGTGTTATATTAATAGTACTATAAATCCACTCTGCTATGCATTTGCAAATGAGTTGTTCCGAAACACTTTCTATAAAATTCTTACAGGCCGTGTTTGCAAGCGGTGAATGCATTCTGCAATGTTCTCCGCCCCACCGACTTTGGTAAGATACGCCCTACGTAACCCTTATACTTTTTGATTTAAGTGTTTTTGCTACCTTTCCGTAGGTAAGGGTTTCTCTGAGTCATAGCGTTCCATCAATTCATTTTGCAGCTTATATTAAATCAAGAGATAATCGTTTAACCTTGTGAATCGCGTTTTAGCGAAACACTAAGGTTATTTTTAGATTCGACCTCGTTGCATCTTTTCTAATCATTGATGTTTATTACCAGCAAACGCCCTAATAAAATAGGCTGTGTGGAAGATGTAATATGAAACTTATCAAGTCTTTAATCATGCATGTATTTTAGTTAAATTTTCATTTAAAAGAATAATGTACAAATCAGGCAGAAACCTAAGAAAACCCAATTCAAAGACAGAAACAACTTTTTACTTTTTTAAATACTACTTGGAAGTGGGAACCAAACCCCTCCCCCTCCCTCAGGTGTAGCTTTCTACCTATGACTATTCCATCTCATTCAGTAAACGGTATGATCGTTTCTGAAGAAAATAAGCAAACCAGCAAAAGTAATTTAAAGATTTTCGTGCAACTTATGTTACAAATAAATACTTAAAATACTTAAACGATTTGGGCATAGAATTTGTTTTATCACGTAAGATTTCATTCAAGCTCAAATAATTCTATCTATCAAATAATTTTGCTGGTATTACGTAAAAGCTATTGACCTCATTTAATCCAGGTTGAGATGTAGTAAGTGTACTACGGTCTCACTTTTTGGCTACCATGCAGTTTAACCTGTTTTAAACAGTTAAATATTCAAAGGGTTAGATAAAGCGAAGAAAGGTCTGCGTTTAATATCACAGCTTCTTAAATGTAATAGCTTGTTAATCGCAAAAACACGATTTCTTACGGTAATGAAAGAAAAAATTTAGTCTAAAGGTAGGCCTATTTAGTTTTTAGACAGAATGTTCAATATAAATAAGTTTTTGCCGGCTTACTTTTCTATCTGGTCAATTATAAAGCACTTTCAAATAAACCTTGAGCTGTTGGATAGTTTTGTTTGTGCATGTAAGAGATGCCTACTTTTCATTGTCTTTCGACAGTGCGTTGTTGAAGTCGACAGCGTGTGACAGCAATATGTTATGACTTGATGAGGTTAGATTACTATAGTGCCACCTTTTGAGGCGAAAAGTTCTTGAGCTTTATGTAGCGCTTTTATGTATAGTTTGAAACTTTCCTTTTTATGGATGATAAATGTTCCATGATTTTAGTACAAGAAAGCTTGTCGAGTAGTAATTGAAGGTACCCATTTGAATATTACTCAATTTGGAGAATAAAGAGGATAAATTTAGATAGAATCAAGATTTAAAAATCTTTGTCAACGTTAACTGTTTTTCCTGTTGTGGTAGAAGATTGAAAACAATCAGTTAAGCAAGAAAATGGAAATTTTTCCAACCGGAGACATCACAGATATGCATGCTTTGTTGAAAAATAAGCCATGAACAAATGACTAATTACAATGTTGTAATATTGTCAAGTCTCTAGTTAGCGTCAACCGATTTGCCATTTTCATGAACGATCTAGCTAACAGTGCCTCGGGTGTCATCAGTCATGTAATATTAAAATTTTGACAAAATGTGAATTGATGAATAATCTCGAGATAATGCATGCTGCAAATTAAAATAATATAGATAATCTCCATTAGGGGATAAGCCGGCTGATGATACATTTTACAAAAATAAAATAAAGCGCATGTATCCGATGCAGATCTAGTCAGTGCTGATTTATAGCATTGTGCAAAGCAAAGCAGTAAAATGTATAAGAAAAATGTACAAAACATTAAAATCATGTGTTCGATCTTCTGCCTACAGGTCTATCTAATCCTCTTGTCTATATGAAAAATGAAAATTGTAATTTAATGATTAATGCTTGCTGAATAATGGTATGTCTTTCCGTTCAAGCACTAAAAAATAAAAAGCACACACTTAGCAGATTGGCATGCTTTTAAATTATTACATGGACAATTCTAGTTTTAGCTTTTGTTTAAAATTTACGCATGTTAATTTATTGTATGCCTGTACATGTAACATGTACACATTTTACAGTTTTTTAAGAGTTTACGTTATTCCTTATCTTTACCACAACTGATAAGTTTCAAGCCAAGAGCGTTTGACATGAACAGAAAGTGGCTTCCCTGTCTGTCTGTATCTGATTATTTCTGAAATTTTCCGGAAAGTAATTTGTTTTGTTTGCATGTACCCCCACCATCCTGTAATTATTAAATCATCTAGAGTCCATTC
Source organism: Chiridota heheva (assembly GCA_020152595.1). Taxonomy (NCBI): domain Eukaryota; kingdom Metazoa; phylum Echinodermata; class Holothuroidea; order Apodida; family Chiridotidae; genus Chiridota; species Chiridota heheva. Next base: position 1,105,706 of record JAIGNY010002021.1, read on the forward strand.
CGAAGGTTCTCATAAAAAATATGTCAAATCCAGCTAAACAAATCATAGTTTGATGTCGTATTGGTGATGAATATCTTGTTTCAAATTAAACGCTGGGAAATAAACGACGTATTACAATAACCTACTATCACATGTGAACTATTTAGTTCGATGCATGTCGTAGATGTGGTACTATACGGGAATGTGGTGAAAGTTAGCATAACAATTGTTACCAGTAGAGCAACCGTGGCAAAATTATTTCATCCCCTTTTGTTCAGTTTCGATGTAAATGAAAAATAACCCTTGATGTTTACTTTATTTAAACGAAAGGCAAATATGGGAGAAGGGTTTTCAATGTAGTTCATTAATTTGTATCAGGCTGGACTGAAGACCAAATTTAAGATTAATGGTTTTGGTAAGTTATTTTGAAAGGCGTTTTATCAGTTTTCATTTCTATTTTGGTTTTAGAAGAAGCGAACAATCAATTATGTCGTTACTCACCCCTCTTCTTGTAAAATACTTCCCTTTAGGAAATCAGCAATCAGTTTTTGTTTAGTTTGAAATTGAAATTACTTTGCGATTTGCAAGGCTTGCTAACAGCATAAGAGGAACCTCTGTCTTTTGAATGAGAGAGAAGGAATTAAGTGCATTGAGATAAACAGCATTGCCCAAGTTATCTGCTGCAATTAATTGCGCAACGCTTGTTTGTTTTTTACTTGGAAGTCAAATGTGTAGGAAAAGTTAGGATCACTGTTTAGATATCATTAGTCTACTACATATGCTGTAAGATCTTTCATTATTTTATTTGACAAAGCATGTTTAGACTTGTTGATCCGGAGATTTTTTGGCAAAAAGAAAGGTTGCCATATCTAATAAAGTTATAACTCAATTAAGTATAAATGTAGGATATAGACCATACGTTTTCTGAACCATCCATCACATCATTATTATATAACTCAATACTATAATAAAAGTTTGTCATTTGACAGAGATTTTGTTTGACGACAAATAGTGTATGTGTAAATGACGTCACAAGCGTTTTTGACCGAGTTTGAAGGATTTTATAACTATAAACCACGCAAATCGGCAAAATAAATCCAGCCTACCGTAGCTCCATGTGGCAGAGGAAAATACAAATTTGGGTTTTATATTTGTTAGGCGTTTAAATTGGCCTTCACATATTGCTTAAAACTTTAAAAATGTATCATTTTGCCTTGCGGATGAGATAATTTAAAGCATTCCCATTTATATGGCCGAAGGTTAAAAATCGGCCCAGAATTCCACTTTTCGTGTTAGGACAGCAAAGATTTTCCCTGATGACTTCACATTACTTAAAATTTCAAAAGTAACATGTTTAGAACAGAAAAAATCGAAGCGACAGTTTTTTAAATAAAGTGTCTTTGATAATTCATTTCAGCTCAGCTTTCTCCGTTTTTTAAATCATTTTGTGATTGTAATACAACTGTGCAGTAACTACACTTACTGACAGTGGTGGAGGGTAGTAGCAAATAACAAATATTTAAAAATTTAACACATAGTGACCAGAAACGAATGATTTAAATTTTAGCACTATTGGTTTTTGATTTTAAAGAACTTACTATTGCGTTACTGGTGATTGGATGATTCTTACATCGTGCGTTGATGACATCAAAGCACTTAATCTATTGCAATTCAAGCTCTGAATGTTCTTGTTTTTCTTTAATTGATCAAACTACGTTAAAACAGCGTTGTCATCTAGTAAATGGTAAATCATTTGTATATTTCTTTGTTTGATAGACGTTTTCGCATACACATTACAACTGTTCCTTTTGTGGTTACCGAATAGCTTGTAACTTGACACACATTAAAATTTAAACAAGTTTGTAATGGTTTTGGATGACTGAGATGGTCTTCCGACATTTTTCTTGAATATTTGTATTATAGGTATTATATATTTGCCAAATATCTCCATGTCGATGAAATTCTCGTCACTTTCCAATAAAAGCACCTGAACCTATCATAACTCTAATTCAAACATTATACTATAATACAAAATCATTCACAATTTTTATTTTCGTAAAATATGCATAACAGAATTATGAGACAATTTCTTCTGAATTATTCTTGGAGTGACAATTCAAGATTGTTACATTTTAGAAAGGCATTTATCTCAGGAAAGATAGAATAGCAATTGTCGAGTTCATTGATAATGGGGTATTTTATCAAGTCATTATTCCTAATGCACTCTGCTATGTATCTGTGGGAACTGGCGACATAAGTAATCAATCCGCATGTAACTGATAATATAATTGAATTACTCAAATGCTTTAAGTTTAATATCTTCTCTAATTTATGTTCCGAATTCGTCTTGCGTGTTTTAAAATACTTTTCTCTTGTTTTATTCGGCATGAGGTACATTCACGGTAAAGCACACGCAACCCAAATTTATGAAAAAAGTGACGCTTTCATGTAAATAGTGTAAAGTAAGAATTCGTCAAAAATACAGAAGATTCTGTTTAATCTAAGATAAACGTAGCAACTTCATGTCTTTTCAGTAATGCCATGTGCTTATTACGAGTGGCCACGTAGCATGTAGTAAACTTGATAGCAATGAATCTGAAGCAATGCAAGCGTATATATTTCTCACCCAAACGGTTTATGAAAGAAAATATCTTCATTGAAGTTTAGGCGTACATATTTCTTATTGCAAAGGCTATTGTTTTAATTAATATGTTTTTCAGATTATTAGAAGCATTAATCCTTTCTTTGTTAGGCCTATGTTGATTAGTTTATGTTTTTCATCTATTGATTTTATTGTACATAGAATAAAGAGAGAAGAGTTTATCAGAGACAAAAGCTATTGTTGATTTTATTTCTACCTATCTATTCTCATCCAATCGACGAACTGTAATGCAATTATGAAGTTTTTTTAGAGCACTGCCCACGTATATACATGCTAAAAGTAAATTAATATCGATGAACAGCCAATATCATAACAATTCTAAATATTCAATCTGTAATGCTTTATTATTGCATGAAGGTGAATTTGTTTATCACTGACATTTATTGCAATTACATCAACTGCAATGAGTGAACTTAAAAGCTCATTGAACATGATGAGAGTGAACTTACTAAGCTCATAAAATGATTACAAATTAGATACCCAAATATAAATCAATCACACCGATTATTGAAAGTCTGACTTGAATATACCAAATTTAATTGTTGTCATATATGTCACTCGACAGATGAGAGTTTATCTCTCAATCTCACTAAGAGTGTTTAAAGTCTCATTGGTCGTATATTTCCAATACAAATTAGATACCCAAACGCTCCTTATTGGTACAGCAAGTTGGAAAATGAAAAGCACGCTGAGAAGCTCTGATGTAATTTTGATGGCAGATTAAATTCGTGTATATCCACCACAGACAGCGGGGCCAGATGAGTTAATGCAGGGGACACTTGCCTCATCGTGGGCCCTAGGGTATTCTGATATCACAGTGGCGCGTACGGTGAAACAAAATGCCCTATCGGCTCATGTTCCAGGTACGGGAACTCGTTAAAACCTGTTTACTTCATTTACATCGCCATGGTCAGAGGCGTCGAAAGCTGAAATCATCGGGCCGACCATCTTCAGAGTTAATTTAAACGACCTTAGGTGCAGGGGCCCGCTTAAGGGCCCTGATGGAGGCCAGGAGCGAGGCCCCCGGAATCTCTGCGGTTTTCAAATTTTGTAAGGACTTTATTTTTAAATTTCTGACGGGGATAGCAACAATATTGCCTTCGGGATAAATTCCTCTACACTCTATGCCCAGCCTTATTATTTTGAAATTCTTGTTAAGTATCGCAGCCATCTAGCCTATTCTCGGTAAAATTACACGATAACATACTTCTAACAGGCAAGTTATAGAGCATCATTTTCCTAATTCAAAGTATATTGTTGTGTTCATCCTGTGAATCTAAAAACATGCACCTTTAAATGATTAGTTCAGTGGTCAAACAAGTTTATCTTATATGAAAGGAGACTTTAAAAAGTGAAAAGAAGCAATATGGTGAAGAAATTATTCAAAAATCTTATTCCGTTAAGGAGATATCCAAGTTTAAATCTCGGTCTTATCTTTGTCAAAATGACTGGTGTACGTGTAATAAACCTACAATGGAAGGTTGGCTCCCGCATCATATTCTTAAGAATTGGTAATATATTTTAAAGAAAATATATTTAACTTTTTTTCCTATTTCAGTTATTTTCCATCAAACTTTCTTCAAGTGGTAAATTATAATTATACTTACAAGTATACTTTCTTGACATATCCTGTTCTTAAGCCTCAAAGTTGACAAAATCGAGAAAGAAAAAAATAGAATAGAAAACATAAAGAATTTGAGGAATTTGAGACAGTGACATTACAACTATAACTTCAGTCGTTTCTACCTACTATTCAGCTATTACAGTTAACAGCTCCATGTTTCTACAGAAAGGATACAAAACTTCACACTTAAATATCTCCTTAACGGAATAAGATTTTTAAATGTTTTCTTCACAATTAAACATAGGACGCGTCCGTCTTTAGGACTTTACCGTAATAATTGTGCTATAGCGAACTTAACACCGCGTACCGACACTTTTTTGCAATAGTTTTTTCGTGAAATATTAATCGTGGATTCTTACGAAAACGAAGAGTGTTCGTTAGTTCTACATTAGAACATTATGTGAAATACTGAATATAGGCCTAATATCTCATGAATGATTATTGAAAAACCTTGTTCGGACCATTGTCGGACAAATTTTTGATCGGGGCGGTTCCGCCGCCTATGATGGTCCATCCAGGTCACGACGGTGAAGGTGGGGAGCATAGGGGGCTCGGTCGGATGAATCCAGAAACCTTAGAGATATAGATAATTGGCTTTGCTGTACTATTTATAGGATGTGTGTGTGTGTGTGTGTAAAGAGAGGAGGTGGGGAGGGTGGGGGTCTTGAACAAAGGTATTCACCAGTACAAATTTTGGTATGTTGTATTCTGTTAATTTTCGCTCCAAAGTTGTGGGAAAACAAGTAATCCGAATGCTCAGTGAAGATAAGACACCTATATAATCTAACAAACATACACAAGGACCCATCCTGAAGTATTTTTTGTTTCTTTCAGACGAAATGGAAAATGATGTCGTGCATGTACCCAAAGAACTGGATGAACCTTAAAGAGGGTTTAAAAAGTAAATTTTAAGTTTTCTTATAATCCGGACGATTAGAAGACATTTTCTTCTTAAGTCTTAAAACAATTGTTCCAAACACATTCATTTAAGAACATATGTAAAACCACGCCTGTGACAAAACTGAGAAAACGTTGATATTCCTTAGCAGTCTGACCTCCATGCGCTTCTAATATTAATACGCCATAAAGATAAATCAGAAAATGCCAAGTTGTTTCAAAACTCGCAGGATTAAGTTTTTAAATTAGGGTCTCTTTAAAGGGTCTTTTTTAATGAAATGACATTTCAGAAATGTAATATCCATGCATGTTATCATGGGGCAGATAAATCTTCGGCAGTGAATAAAAAACTGTTTATTAAACCTAATCTTGCAACATATATTAGAAGGTATATTCAACTTCAACGAGGCACACAAGGAAGGTTTAAAAAGCAATCAATTGTTATCAAAAAAGAAATTGTGTTCAATAGTTCCATACGAGTCAGTGCATACCGCAAACTTCAATCAAACTTAAAGGAGGAATTATCCACTATGCATTAAAGTTCAAAAAAAGATATGTTGATCAAGTAATCCATAAAATATGAAATTTTCCTTTATATCAGATGAGATCTACTTCTACTCATGATTTTAGTTTTACTAATGAGTTCACCAATGAGAAATCGGTATTTTGTTATTTCAATTTCAAAGACGCATTCCCACGCTTACTCGAGGAAACGAACAGATTAATTGCCGCCCTTAGAAATAGTCCATGGTTGGTAAAGGTATGGCTATGACTCAGATATTTGTGACTAATCTCCTTTATTTTAGAAAAGGACTATTTTTTTACTTATAAAACCAATAATCGGGGAGCGCCTGGATTGACTGTCGATATGGCAAATCATCAAATCAAAAAGATTGAATTAAAGGTACCGCTGGACCCTCTCTGACATGAGTATTTAACTCTTTGCTTTAACTGTCAGTAAAGGCTGATCGCCAGCAAACCCAGCTGATTTTGCTTTTCACGATATTTTGATCATATTTGTATAAATGGAAAGAAGGTTGTATCATTTGTTGCACGTTTCAACCAACCTCTCCCCTGCAATTTGCTTTCTGTAACTAGGATTTCTAAAAAGGCTGGCATTTTATGAGTAGTGATCCCAGACTGTTTAACGCACTTATGTTCCGGACATATTATAGAGGAAAAACCGGAAGTGGGTAGGACACGGGATGAAACTATTTTTCACCCATGGGGAAAGTACCTCTTCGATGCCTTCAATTTTCTTTTCTATCCCATAGAAACAATTTATTTTTCTTTCGTTTTCTTGATCAAATCTATAAGAGATCTCTTTGTCCAGCACCCCTTCCCTTATTCCCCATAATAATTTGATTGAGTTGCCAAGTACCATTTTGGTCCTTTCAGTAATGAAGGTCTGACGACTTAATTTTAAAGAGTCAGGTTTCCCTCACATTTTTTTTATAGTTTTTTATTTATCCAACTTTTTATTCCAAAGTGATAATATCAAAAAGTAGCGGTGAAAATTGTTTAATATGCATATACTACCAGTAGTAAAATATCACAGTAGCCAATGGAATTATTAATCAATCCAGGGCGGATAATGTAAGCATCACGCTTGCGGGTAAAGGACCAGACGAAA
>JAIGNY010002021.1:1120000-1165000 GCA_020152595.1 Chiridota heheva
GGCTCAAACACCTCAAATCAGATGAAAAATATCAAAACGTGATTGTTTCTGAACCAAAATGAACCATGCCGAAATACCAACACGAACGACTGCACCATAGGACAACGAGGTAATCATCCCTCTGTATTTCACGCCCAAGAAGTGACGCCCATTCCACAGGGACAAGAAGTGTCATTCATTGGTTTTTTCTTTATTTCAAAGGGTCAAAACTGAGAAAGTTAATTACAACAACATTTAAAGGGTATAGAAATATTGGTTGTTTGCTACGAATAGGGTTTTTGTTATGAAAAAAAGTGACATTTTCATGCACATGGGCCCCCAATATTCTCACTATGTTGTGACTTACGTAAAGTCATAAAAAGTATAAAAAAGTGTCATCTTTCTGAATTTCGCCGCATATAGTCGTCCCTGGTAACACCATAGGTCACAAAAGTGATGTGAAAATGTTGCAGACATGCAGAACAAGGATCTCCATCACTGGATAGGCATGGGGTTACAGGCATGGGGTAGGGCATGGGGGTACAGGCATGGGGGCAGGGCATGGAGGCACGGGCATGGGGACACGGGCATGGGGTTACGGGCACGGGGGCATGGACATGGGGGCACAGGCATGGGGAATAGGGCATGGGGGGATAGGGCATGGGGATTGGGCATGGGGATAGGGCATGGGAGATAGGGCATGGGGGTAGTGGGGGGCATGGGGTAGGGCATGGGGATAGGGGCATGGGGGGATAGGGGCATGGGGGTATGGGGGGGGCATGGGGTAGGGGCATGGGGTAGGGCATGGGGGGATAGGGAGCATGGAATAGGGCATGGGAGATAGGGCATGAGGGATAGGGGCATGGGGATACGGGGGGGCGTGGGGTATAGGGCATGTGGGATAGGGCATGGGGATAGGGCATGGGGATATGGCATGGGGGATATGGCATGGGGGTATGGCATGGGGGTATGGCATGGGGGATAGGGCATGGGGATAAGGCATAGGGCATGGGGGATAGGGCATGGGGGATAAAGCATGGGGATAGGGCATGGGAGACTTAACTAACAGCTGAGTGGACTGGAGCAGCAGAGTAAAGTGTCTTGCTCAAGGACAAAATGCAACGCTCACGGCGGTAATCGCACCAGGTACCTTTCGCAAAGGAGCAAGACGCCTTAACCACTGAGCTATTGCACCTCCCGTGTTAAAATGGACAATAATTTCCAATAAAAGTCAACGTTTCTGATTGGCTAAACACAAATACCGACATCTAATAAATTACCGCCGCAGAAGTGACTACCACACTGTACATACAGTTATTTATTTTTATTTTCGTTGTATTTCACGTATCCGTCGCTTTTTAACCCCTGAAGCAGCTAAATTACTTGGGCATGCCTTTATTATATCTCGTATTGATTATGCCAACAGTATTTTATTTGGAATTAATTGTAAGTTGCTAAACAGGCTCCAGGTTGTGCAAAACAATGCTGCAAGACTTATTTTCAATCTACCCCGTTATTCCCATGTTACATCTTTATTTCGTGAACCTCTTAAAAATGTTAGTTGTTTTCAATTGGCTGCATCGTAGAACACCTTTTCTATTTGTCTGATCTTATTACTATATATTCCAAATCGTATGCTTTGTTCAAGTTCTGCCAACCTGCTTGTATCCTCAGGGACCGCGGAGCAAATTTTAAAGTCGCGGGAGGGGAGGGGGGACTGAAGAAGTAAATAGCGGAAATAGACAAGCGTCATCATATTCATATGTGTACACTAACTCCCAATCATATCGGTAGGCATGGGCGTAGGAAGGGTCACCTTTCGCTGGAAGGAGAAGGCAAGAACTCAAATTTTTCCTCCTTTCGAAAATTTTAGGCACTTTTCTTAAAATTTTGATGAATTGTTTGTCAATTTGGGGGAAATGTCATTCATTTTTGTGAAAGTTTGTTCAGTTTTCTGGAAATTATGGGCACTTTCCTTAGAAATAACTGACAATTTGTTGGAATTTTCGTTCATTTTGGGGAAATTTCCCTCATTTTTGAGCCATTTTTTTCAATTATTGAAAAATATCCTTCATTTTTGGGCCATTTTTGGGCCATTTTCGGGAATTTTCCTTCAGTCCGGGAGCGACACAGAAAAAACGTGCACGTGCACTAAAACTTATGGGTGTTTAAATTTTTCGCTCCAAATTCTTCAAATTTCCATTGGCTACTGTGAAATTTTTACTATTGGTAGGATATGAATATTCAAAACTTTTGGCCGCTGCCTTTTTAAATTGGCTGTCGCATTTTTTTATATTTTTCATAATCGTTTTTACGCCTTTTTTATTATCTCTTATGAAAAGCAGAGCCGACGGTGAATTTCAAAAGGCAGCGTCAATAAGCTTTAAATATTCATATCTTACCAGTAATAACAATTTCACAGTAGTCATTGAAAATTCAAACAATCCAGAGCGGAAAATGTAAACACCCATAGTGCATGTGCATCACGTGACGTGCCTGTAATAAGAGAGAAAAAAATCCTATTTTGGGTGTATTCTAAGGTGCCCTATTTTCTGGGCCGCTCCCGCACTGTCCTTCAAGTTCATTTTTAGACATTTTTGACGGGATTTGGGGAAAATATTTGAAATTTTTTAGGAAATTTGTCAGTTTGTAGACAAATTTGACCAGAATTTCAAATAACTTTACCACTGATACTTGTGAACTATTTGTGAAATGTTTTCGGAAAATTGACTTCCTTTGTATGAAATTGTCGGGAATTTTGGTTCATTTGTAGGGAGTTTTTGGAAAATTTCGTTCATTTGTAGGCAAATTTTCTTCAATTTTGAGGAAATTTTGTCAATTTTCGGGAAATTCGTTTACCTAATTGACCTAATTTCAAATAATTCTACCTGATATTCCTTAAATTTTACCAATTTTTTAAATTTTATGTTAATAATATCCCAGTCTTACCTCACATCAGCGGAAACCAGGAAGGTGAAATCCTTGCAGACTATATTATCATTATTCTTCATTTTTTACTCTTCCATGTCATTCTTTATACGTTATACCGCATTTTTATATTTTTATATTGATGATTTCATCGATTTTATATCATTTTATAATATGTAAAAAGCTTAGAGCTTTTGAAAAATTAAGCGCAAAAAAAATGTTTCTAATAAAAAATTAAAAAATCATTAAAAAAAAATCAATGAAGAAGAAGAAGAAGAATAACAGCAGAAGAAGAAGAAGGAGAAGAAAAATAACAGCAGAAGAAGAAGAAGAAGAAGAAGAAGAAGAAGAAGAAGAAGAAGAAGAAGAAGAAGAAGAAGAAGAAGAAGAAGAAGAAGAAGAAGAATAACAGCAGAAGAAGAAGAAGAAAAAGAAGAAGAAGAAGAAGAAGAAGAAGAATAACAGCAGAAGAAGAAGAAGAATAACAGCAGAAGAAGAAGAAGAAGAATAACAGCAGAAGAAGAAGAAGAAGAATAACAGCAGAAGAAGATGAAGAAGAAGAAGAAGAATAACAGCAGCAGCAGCAACAACAACAATAATAATGATAATAATAAAAAATAATGATAATAATAATAATGATAATAATGATAATAATAATGATGATAACAATAATATTAATATCAACAGAAAACACAATGCGTACAGTACGTATACTTAATTAGAAACAATCCACAACTGGATGTGACGTGAAAGATATGAACGCCGCAATTTTACGAATATACTGAGGCGAGATTCCCTCTTTAAAAGAAAGACGATTAAAGGGAAACTTAGTCCTATGACGTCACTTGCACGCCTCCTGAACTAAGTCGTTGCTTATGGTCTATAGACAACTAACATGTATTATTATGAATAATGTAGCTCTTATGGGACCATTAATTGCCATAATACTTTGTTGTTTTGATGCAAGTGAGCAATACGCCAAAGATCCATCCGTCGTGCAACCGGCCCTATTCAATGAACATTAACGTAATTGCGACGTAGAAGTACTCATGTTGTCACTTTTTTGTTGTGGATTCCGTCACTTCCTTAACAACCAATACTCATATACAACCATGTATTGCTATGGAAATTGCCGTTTCGTCTTTAAACTAAAGAACAGCCTGAGTTTGACGACTGGTCAAGAAATGCTATCAAAACATTTAAAACAATTTACAACCTCACCGTTTTTTAGTACTTTTTATGCGCCTCCCATCATCTGTTGCCTTGACCCTTTTTCTTGTTTTAATCCTCCTCCTAATTACCAATAGGTTGACAATGACGCTTCACCCATACAGCAACAAGTACAGTTTGAAAAAAGCAAAAAAAAGAGACTAACTCTAACGGTCTGAGGAAACTCCCGAGTATTGATATAAATGAGGAGGCCGAATATACGGATATCGACACAGAGGCGCAACTTGCTTACTAGCGATTCTCGTAAGAACCAAAGATGATCTTCTTTTCTGTACTTAGAAGGCTAAATTTAAGTCAATTTTCAATATTCTTTATCGAACCATAAATTTGCAATTTTTGTAACAGGGTGATGAAAAAGCTTATATAACCTTCAATTCGGGACCAACATTTCAGTCTGCGACTGGGACCGACTTTATGGTAATCTTGCTAACGTTTGAGAAAATGTAATGGGGTAATCACGTATTACGCCTCTATTTTCCCCCACGTCTACATAACTTACACCTAACTTGAATAATTGTATCTAAACCCCTTTACTGTAGAAGCATGCTAGACCACATTCAAAATTGTTACTTCTGGCTGCTCAAGCTGCGGCGTTGGATACGCCTCTATTTCAACCCTCATCTCGCGTGTACATGCCACAGTATGTTCTCATTTGCGTGTTAAGTGATATAACCCCCCACCCATTTCGTCCCTGACACCAAGGAAAACGATTTTGTTGGTCAATATTCATAGACAGCACCATAACTTACTCGGGATAGGGGATCTGTAACCCACCACTCCCATGGTCCCCTGCTACTACATGTGGGGTGACATGGGTTCATACTTTTTCTGCACAAATTTGGAAGGACAATGTTTTTCAAAAGCTAATCTATTTCTTAGTTCTGGCCGAAAGAGAGACAGGGGGGGGGGGGGATGGGGGGAGGGGAATCTTCGCATCAGTTCCCCAGGAATTAAGGACCTGTTTAAGACACTATTAGCAAAATGGTGTTGTGAAAATAAATGTATCACTGGTTTAGAGCTAATTTTAACTGTCGACAGCAACTGTTTCTAAAGATATAACGATAATTACATACTCATCTATACATTCTTAGGTCAAATGCAATATTTTATAAATAGAATTACACACAGGTCAAATACACTTTATAGCAGCAAAAAATTTGACTTGGACTGAAGGTTTGATGAAAGCAATATTCCTCATGCATTTTGACCGTTAGTACGTCACTATTAATGGCACCCTGTAGTATGTTAAGAAATATAATGATGGAACAAATGTCATCAACTTAGGCTACGTATTGTCACTGAAATTGTGCATGGATATGCTTACATTTGAAATGAGACCTAGTTTCTTGAAAGAGTAATTATGTGGAATGATACTGTTTGTGTGTAACCATACTTTCATATCTTAGATAGTTCAGGATAGACACCTTATAGTGTATATACTATTGAAGAGGGAGGCAAATGAGAAAAGTTCTTTCGGTTTTCCGACAACAGAGGGGGCTCTTTGATTTTAACAATTTTTATATTTATCTAATCTTCTTTAATACTTAATACCTGAAGTAAATGGAAGCATGGATTTTCATTCTAAGAAGTACCTTGGGTGCTTTAAAAAATTTAAATGACTCAAAACTTGTTCCATTTGTGATGAGTTTTAAATAATCTTTCATAAAATATTCCAAGAGATGAGCTGTAACAAGATAGTTCAATTGTATTATTGTTAGTAAAGGCATACACGTGGTCACGTGGAAAATGATATGAACACATGATGCCAATTTTTACCAATCCACGAAAGGTTTAGACATATGGTGAGAAAACAAGCAAAATGTAAAGGTTTTCGAACATTGCAAGTGTTAAACTACTTGACCGACAGTATACAAATTTTTTTTTTTTAAATATTCTTTAATATCAGTTAAAACCAATTTAAACTAGGCCTACTCGGTACCCTTTCTGTTTTCTCGCACTATAGCCGTATACCTACTCTCGCATGACGCATAATTACAAGTACCGTAATCCAGATAAAGAATTTACTATTTCCATGAAATTTAATTTTCATTAAATGGTACATGGTGGAGAGCTATTGAATAAACATTGCTTCAATGTGATATATGGTAGAGGGCTATTGAATAAACATTGCTTTAATTTGGTATATGGTAGAGGGCTATTGAATAACCATTGCTTCAATTTGGTATATGGTAGAGGGCTATTGAATAAACATTGCTTCAATGTGGTATATGGTAGAGGGCTATTGAAAAATCATTGCTTAAAAATTGATTATATCTTATTCCATCTAGGAGTTATTTAAAAGATGTTGAAAAGTGACCAGCTTGCAGCAGTGTAAAGTCTGACATCATAATTGCAGATCCAAGAGTATCCTTTATGTATCTCTATGAAATGAATATCGTTTTTTCGTTTATTTAGAATGTAAGGTACATGAACAGATTAGCAAAGCAGGTTCTTGCAAAATGCCTGTTATACCCCGTTTAATAGTTAAACAAAAAATTGTTTCCAAAAATTGGGAAACAAACAATTTATGCAATTATGACATCACCCTGATGGGTGGCCAGGTGGCTTTTTCGACACACTGGTGAAATCTTTTAAATAAACAGAAACAGTTATCAAGTTGCTTTTTCACGAATGTGTGTGTTTTTTTAAGTCCTTTTTTTTTTTTTTTCCTTTCATTTTCGGGTAGTTTTTTCTTCTTCTTCTATTTCCAGGATGATTTTCTTTATTCATGGAAAAATGTTGCTAATTTACGCGAATTGTTTGCCCAATGTTGGGGTATATTTTTCAATTTCCAGACAATTTTCTTCAATTATACATACATTTTTGGGAAATTTCTTTCCTTTAACAAAAAAATGCAGTTAAATTTGTTTGGTTATGTATATCAGGGACCAAACTGGGGAGCCAAGATGTTAATTTGGTTGACACTTTGCTGAGTGAGGAAAGGGAGGTGGGGAAGGGGAGGGGGAAGCATGGCCCATAGTTAGTAGTTTGTTATAAAAGGCCCTGAAAACTCGCGTTTATAGTTGGTCATACTCTGCTAAGTCGACTTCGAGTGTCATGGAGAAATTATCCCCCAATTCGCTCAAACGGTAACGTACGGCACCGCCATTTGAATATTGAGAAATAATATAGACTCATATATTTGTCAGATATATTGGTGACAATTATTTACCTTTGCGTCAATTGTGACGCAATTTCGTTGGTAACAAAAACAGTAATATATAAGCCTAACAGTGTAACATTTGTAACCTAGTTATCCTTGGCAACATGAAACACCATGGAAGGCATGGGCGCATCTTTGTCGCCAGGTTAATCCTGAAAGGTAGGCTCTTGATTTGGTAAAAAGCAATTAAATGAAAAAGTTGTATGCCTAGACATGCAGACGAACGGTTACTAATTATAATTTCCTGACGTTTTTATCCTATACTTTTATATTAACAACGGAATAAATATAATTGGGATGTCGGGGAAACACGTCTAAAAATGTTTGTGTATACTTAAGTGTTGAAAGAGCTGAAACACACTTATTATTATAAAACATGCATGCGAATTTACAGCCATCCCTGCACATATACCGTCATTAAAACAACCAATTTCCTTTACAAAGCAAACAGTATTAACAGACAACTATATCATATTCTTCAATGTTATAATGATAAGAAAGGCACTAATGATAAGAAAACTAATGATAAGAAAGGCACTAATGATAAGAAAGGCACTAATGATAATAATGATAATGATAATGATAATGATGATGATGATGATGATGATGATGATAATGATAATGATAATGATAATGATAATGATAATGATAATGATAATGATAATGATAATAATAATAATAATAATAATAATAATAATAATAATAATAATAATAATAATAATAATAATAATAATAATGATAATAATAATAATAAAATAATGATAATAATAATAATAATAATAATAATAATAATAATAATAATAATGATAATAATAATAAAAATAATAATAACTACTATTAATAATAATAATAATGATAATAAATAATAATAATAATAATAATAATAATAATAATAATAATAATAATAATAATAATAATAATAATAATAATAATAATAATAATAATAATAATAATAATAATAATAATAATTATAATAATAATTTGTGTAACTCCTTTTATTAACATCTTCAAATACACCAATAACAATTAATACATTTGTAAAAGAAAGTTCACATAACGAATAATAACAAATATTAGATGACTCTAACATAATGAAGCAGATAATGATATAATGTACAACACAATCAATTGATAATAATGAAAAAAGCATATCTGTGTATTCTGCGATAGAATGATAAGTGAATCAAAGAAAAATAATCGATAAAAAAATTAATAATAAACATTAATAATCAATAATCAATCAATTAATCAATCAATCAATCAACCAATAATCAAATAATCAATCAATTAATTGATTAATTAATAATTAATCAATTATTCAATTAATCGATAATTAATTAATCAATTAAATAATAACTAATCAATAATAAATAATAATTAATCAATTAAACAACCAATTAATCAATAATCAACCATTCAATTAATTAATTAATTATAAATGTATGAATTATTACCGGCGCCATTGAAGACGTCAATAAACGAAGTCAACAAAAGAAAATAAAAATCAATCAATCAATTTATCAATAGATAATTAAATGAATAATTAAATAAATGATAATATTAGTAATAATTTTTTCTCCATCTTCTTTATTGTTCTCTGCGTTGTTTTCTTACAACATAGCATTACAGCATCATTTACAGCATCATTTACGTAAAGTATATACATTTTTGAAACAACAAAATAATTGTCATTTGATTGTCTTTCATAAAAGAATTGATAAAAGTCATAATTTTTTTTTTTTTAAATCATAACAAAAAACACAAACAGATGGTTTGAAAAACTATATAGCACAAAGTATTAAACACAAGGAACGGCATTCCAGTGAATTTCTAACAAGGACAACCAGAGCTGATAAGAGCTCAAAAAAATACCTACTCGTATTATATGGGTAGAGTCAAATAAATAATGCAATGATTTAAGATAATCTCTACTACTATACAATTAAACTACTTGACTCGACGCACAAACAATAAACCATTCTCAACAAGGCGATACAGAGGATAAAGGATTGTCATCAAAGCGCTAGTTCAACGACATAATGGCAGCACAGCTTAATCAGTTAATTGGGCTAACAAAAGAGTGCAATTGCAATGAAAGGTAAGGACCTAACAGCATCCCCATTCGAATGGGAAGAGGAATTATCGGCTTACAGTAAACAAAGGGTCAAACACTATAAGCAGCAAGTGAAAATGACGATATTTGACAAAAGGTAAGATTACAAATTAAAAGTACATCGACAAGCACAATCGTAGTAAGAACACTAAGATTGACCATAAGTTGGCCTACACTGGAAATAAAGGTGGTATTAAACATTGTAACACTGTTGACAACTATTTCATAATGGGAATTTGAAAGTTTCCTTATATAATCTAAAACTTTTTGGGTCTTGTCTTGTAATAAATTCCTCTACTTTAAGGTTAAAAGCGAACTTATGAAAGAATGCCATGGGCTCGGGCTTAGTTTTATTTATTTTACAACAGAAAATATAGTACTTTGCATGAAGAAGAAAAAAATTAAAAGGATGAATTATTTTATTAGTGTACTCAAAGAAAACATACTCCCGATTTACATCAAGATTGGCATCCAGCTTAATACAGAGGCTACTAGATAAATTCCAAAAAGAGTGAACTTTGAGGACAAGACCAGAAGAGATTGATCAATAGATTCTATCTCTGAATTACAAAAAAGTACATAGTGGAGAATTAACAACATTTATTTTGTGTAAAAAAGCATTAACACCAATAATCGTTTGAAGGAACTGAAGCTGAAAGTACTGAACCTTTGAGTGCCTAAAATGTAAGAGTAGCTTAAAAATAGTTTTCCAGTCAACAGGGATTGTTAGATTCTGCTGATTCCATTTAGCAATAGACTTAGGGCTTGAAATATTACGACTCAATACAAAATTATAAACAAATCTTGTAGTTTTTTTGGGCTACAAAAACATTAGTTAAACGCTGGACATTGTCACTTGTAAAATAGATACGTAATAAATTATTTCTCCAAACAATTGAGATTGCATTAATTATTCCAAAAAACAGGGTAAAGGGAAAATGGTTTTGTTAAACTTCTTGGTGAAAAGATCGAAACTAAGGGAGCAACCATCTTAATCAAAAAAGTCTTTAACCAAATATGCATTGTTGTCTAATAACGTCTTACTAAACAAAATAATTTATCAATCTTAATATATGAGTTATTGAGAACACTTTGGGTAGAAAAGTTATTATTACTGGGATATTTGAAATTATATGAAGAGCACGCTTGACGTACATGTAAAATAAAACTGTTTGAAATTTTTATTTCAATAATAGTAATAATAATGATATTAGTAATAATAATAATATTAGTAATAATAATAATAATACAAATAATAATAATAATAATAACGACGACGACGAAAAATTTATTAATGATAATAATAACAATAATGATGACGACGACGATGACGATGACGATGATAATAATAATAATAATAATAATAATAATGATAATGATAACGATAACGATAATAATAATAATAATAACGATAATAATGATACGAATAATAATAATAATAATAATAATAATAACGACGAATAATAACGAATAATAATAATAATAATAATAATAATAACGATAATAATAATAATAATAATAATAATAATAATAATAATAATAATAATAATAATAATAATAATAATAATAATAATAATAATAATAATAATAATAATAATAATAATAATAATAATAATAATAATAATAATAATAATAATAATAATAATAATAATAATAATAATAATGATAAATAAGATTGATAACGCGCACATATCCATCCTAATGGATTTTCAAGGCGCCGTACATATAGCATTAAATTTACAGATAAATATACATGAACAATAAAATAATGTCTACCTGGTATTCATTCAGTTCGGAATAATGGTCGTCGGGTATGAGTCTTAATTTACCGCCAAGCAAAGCCATTTATCTGTTTCTAATGCCACATGAGGGTGACCCAAGTTGGTGACGTTCTTTGGATGATTAAATCTGTTTAATGATACCACAGGGTGTTTTAAACAAAAGTTACATTCACGTGGTAACGGAGAGCCCACATGTGCTGTAGGTTATGGTTATTTTTAAAACCTTTCAACAGATACGAATGATCAAATTGAAACAGTTAATTGGATAATGGATTCTTCTGTCAAAAGTTTATTTCTCAAGGTGGATATAGCCCACTCCAATGAGGTAATTACAAAATGATAAAATTGTACCTCCTTAAACTGACTAATATCATCCTGATAATATGACCTGCATTTGCATCATAACTTTTTGCCCAGATCAAATGAAAATGAATCCAGACTCCCAGATTTCGTGAAGCCATTAGAATCAAAAATCGATCGTAAAAGATTGGATAAGATTTATATAAAATCTCAAAAAGCTTATTTGATTTGTGACATAATAAGAAAGTCATGCATAGTTTGTCTGTCCGTCGGCACTGATATTTTTCAGAATCAAGAAACATTAAATATGTGTTTAGATATATATGTGATTAAATTTATTAAAATCTCAAAGTTAAACCTATTGATTCACATCACATCAGAGTGGAGATGATAGAACATTGGGCTCATCGTTGGACATTGGGCTCATCATTGAACATTGGGCTCATCGTTGAACATCGGGCTCATCGGTGATCATTGGGCTCATCGCAGTGTGCGCATCGTTAAACATCGGGCTCATCGTTGAATATTAGGCTCATCGTTGAAAATTGGGCTCATCGTTGAACATTGGGCTCATCGTTAAACATTGGGCTCATCGTTGAACTTTGCGCTCATCCTTGAACATTGGGCTCATTGTAAACGTCGGGCTCATCGTTGAAGATTGGGCTCATCGTTCGCTCATCTTTGAATCGCTCATCGAACATTGGGCTCATCGCCAGCTCATCGTTGAACATTGGGCTCATCGTTAAACATTTGGCTTCGTTGAACATTTGGCTCATTGTTGAAAACAATTGGGGGAACATTTGGCTATCGTTGGGCTCATCGTTAACATTGGGCTCATCGTTGAACATTTGGCTCATCGTTGAACATTAGGCTCGTTGAACATTGGCTCATTCGTTGAACATTGGCTCATCGTTGAACATTAGGCTGAACATTTGGCTCATCGTTGAACATTTGGCTCATCTGAACATTTGGCTCATCGTTGAACATTGGGCTCATCGTTGAACATTAGGCTCATCGTTGAACATTGGGCTCACGTTAGGCTCATTGGGCTCATCGTTGAACATTGGCTCATCGTTGAACATTGGGCTCATCGTTGAAACATTGGGCTCATCATTTGGTTGAACATTGGGCTCATCGTTGAACATTGAACATTTGGCTCATCGTTGAACATTGGGCTCATCGTTGAACATTGGGCTCATCGTTGAACATTGGGCTCATCGTTGAACATTGGGCTCATCGTTGAACATTGGGCTCATCGTTGAACATTGGGCTCATCGTTGAACATTGGGCTCATCGTTGAACATTGGGCTCATTGTTGAACATTGGGCTCATCGTTGAACATCGTTCGGCTCATTGTTTGAACGTTTTGGCTCATCGTTGAACATTGGGCTCATCGTTGAACATTGGGCTCATCGTTGAACATTTGGCTCATTGTTGAACATTAGGGCTCATCGTTGAACATTTGGCTCATCGTTGAACGTTGAACATTGGGCTCATTGTTGAACATTGGGCTCATCAGGCTCATTGTTGAACATTGGGCTCATCGTTGAACATTTGGCGTTTCGTTGAACATTAGGCTCGTTGAACATTGGGCTCATCGTTGAACATTGGGCTCATTGTTGAACATTAGGCTCATTGTTGAACAATTATCGTTGCTCATCGTTGAACATTGGGCTCATCGTTGAACATCATTGAACATTTGGCTCATCGCGAACATTGAACATTAGGCTCATCGTTGAAATTAGGCTCATTGTTGAACATTGGGCTCATCGTTGAACATTAGGCTCATCGCTGAACATTGGGCGTTGAACATTTGCTCATCGTTGAACATTGGGCTCATCGTTGAACGTTTGGCTCATCGCTGAACATTTGGCTCTTCGTTGAACATTAGGCTCATTGTTGAACATTGGGCTCATCGTTGAACGTAGGCTCATCGTTGAACATTGTTAAACAATGGGCTCATCGTTGAACATTGGGCTCATTGCTCATCGTTGAACATTTTGAACATGGGCATATCGTTGAACATTGGGCTCATCGTTGAACATTTGGCTCATCGCTGGCTCATCGCTGAACATTTGGCTCATCGTTGAACATTGGGCTCATCGTTGAACATTTGGCTCATCGTTGAACATTTGGCTCATCGTTGAACATTAGGCTCATTGTTGAACATTGGGCTCATCGTTGAACATTAGGCTCATTGTTGAACATTGGGCTCATTGTTGAACATTGGGCTCATCGTTGAACATTGGGCTCATCGTTGAACATTTGGCTCATCGTTGAACATTTGGCTCATCGTTGAACATTGGGCTCATCGTTGAACATTTGGCTCATCGTTGAACATTGGGCTCATTGTTGAACATTGGGCGTTGAACATCATTGTTGAACATTGGGCATGTTGAACATTGGGCTCATTGTTGAACATTTGGCTTGTTGAACATTGTTGGGCTCATCGTTGAACATTAGGCTCATCGTTGAACATTAGGCTCATCGTTGAACATTAGGCTCATCGTTGAACATTGGGCTCATCGTTGAACATTAGGCTCATCGTTGAACATTAGGCTCATCGTTGAACATTGGGCTCATCGTTGAACATTAGGCTCATTGTTGAACATTTGGCTCATTGTTGAACATTGGGCTCATCGTTTCTCACGGACAAATTCTAGGCCTACATTTGTTTTGTATCTGATGAACATATAATGTTTTGTCACATTTGTAGCTTTTAAAACCATTTGTAAATTAGCATATGATGAAACAAGTTCTCGCTTTCTGACATGATGATGAAGTAAAGATAAGCAATCGTTTCTGATAAAGTCTATTTCTAACCAAGTAAATTGGAAAATATCCCCAGTGAGCATACGCGCACTCGAGGGAAGACACACACCTTGTATACAATTGAAATATATTCTTGTTATTTACCCTTTAAACTGGTTTGAGATGTGAGTACATTTTAAAAATGTTTTTCAGATTGTCCCGTAAATTTATTGATTTCATTACTGCATTGGTCACCATGGAGATTCTTGCAGGAAATACATGAAATCTCGAGGAATCCTAAAGTTTGCATTGGAGATTGATATTGCTGCAGGTTCGATGTTCTACATTTTGGAAATGTTTAATTTCTTATTTACTGACTTTTTTTTATCACAACAGATGGCCTCAAACTCTATTTGAAAACCAATAGCGTTTACAAAAAAGCCCACAGTTTATTTTTACAAAAGAAGGCAATAACTTTCCCACAAAAACCTTGTAGCTTTTACATAATACTTTTGTCTTGCTGAAACCAAGGATGTGTTCGTACATCTTTTCTGAAGTAAAGCTTTTCATTTCAATTATTTTCTCTTACAAAATTGTATTTAGTTGTTGGTTTGTGTTACATGCGACCTTTCATCAGAGTTCAACGACATTCCTGAAGAAGACAAAAATTGCGCAATAACACTACGATTCAGAAACTGGGTGGCGCAGTTAGAAAAAATATACTACGATATCTTCTGTTACTTTTTTTTTTTTGAGTTATAGAATTGGGGGCCTGTGTCCGAGAATTGAACATCTTGCAAGTTCAAAAATTTTAAAATTATATTCTAAGATTTTGAAAATGTCAAAAGTTTTCCGTTCATTTGAAAGGGCCGTTTGATTTGGATAAGTTTGTGGCTTCGCCAGCTGTTGAGTTAAACTCCTTAAAGAAAGCATAAACACTTAAGGTGGTAAAACACTTCAACATTAAATTCAAGGGTAGCATGCGAAAGGATCAGACTGAGAGATTAGTGGCTGAATTTATGGTTGATGAATTTATGCCATTAGAAGCTTCACTCGAAGACTTAAATGTGTCCGTCTCATCAGTTGACAGTACTGTACAGTTGACGAAGTTAGAGTTTGAACAAGAGTTGAAACTCAAACAGATAGAAAAAGATCTCAAAGACAAAGAAAGTCAGAAAGAAATCAGCTTAAAAGAGATACAAATTGCTGAGCAAATTTACGTGTTGAACCTTCAGGTTCACAGTATTAGGTTTAATGTCACAAAGTACTTGAGACTTATTCCACCATTTCAAGAAAATGATGTTGACAAATTTTTCAATCATTTTGAAAAACTAGCTGAACAGCCTCAGTGGCCAAGTGATCAATGGTCATTATTGGTACAAAGTTGTTGCAAAAACTCAACAAGTTTATTCTGCATTGTCTGTAGAAATCAGTAAGACTATGAAGCTGTTAAAAAGGCAGTTCTTAGTGCATATGAGTTAGTGCCTGAATACAGGCAGAAATTCAGAACTTGCCGGAGCAGGATAATCAAACACATGTAGAATTTGCACGTGAAAAGGAAAACCGTTTTGATAGGTGGTGTTCTCATTTGATAAGCTTAGGTAATTATTTCTTCATGGAGACTTTAAGAAGTGTGTTCACAGTGATATTAAACTTCATCTTGATGAAACAAAAGGTTGATAATTTAAGTATAGCAGCTGTGATTGCAGATGATCATTCACTTACCCACAAAGGCACTCTGAATTCATAAGGCACACTTCAAAATGAAAAACACAGCCAAATTCAAGTCGTGCAAAAAGCGACCATGTCAACAAAGATAAAGTTGACCTCAATGGACCAACTTGTGGCTATTGTCACAAAAAAGGCCATTTGATTTCAAATTGTTGGAAATTGGCAAGGAAGAAGCAACATAAAACTTCTTCTAATGCACTTGCGATTTTAGAAAGGCGACCCAAAGTAGTAGTGACTGACTTAAAGTCTAGGTCCTGTGCTGACAAAATTAAGGAGGAACTTTTACCTTTTGCTTCAGAAGGTTTTATCTCCATAAGTGGGGATTCACATCAACCACCTGTTAAGATTTGTGATACAAGTGCGACTCTGTCTTTGTTATTAGCGGATATTCTGTCTTTATCTGAGCGAACGTCAGCTGGAGCAAATGTTTTGACACAGGGTGTCGGAATGTGGTTATATTTTTGTACCCCTCCATACACATCAATTTGAAGTCAGATTTTGTCACAGGTCTTTTAGTGTAGGCGTTTGACCTACTCTGCTAATTAAAGGGGCGTCATTTCTTTTGAACAATGACCTTGCAGGTGATAAAGTTGTAGCCAATCCAATTGTTGTTGATATGCCGAGCACTTTTGACAACACACAGCGCTTACAGAATGAGATTCCAAATCTATTTCCTGCATGTGCTGTGACTCGAGCTATGTCTTAAACACTTTAAATTGAGAAGGATAAGCTCCCATCTGAGGATATTTTTGAAGAACTCACAGAAAAATGAGAGTTCCCATTCTATTCAGGATTTATTTGACTTTGACTTAGGACAAACTTTGATGGGTAACTTAGATAGCCTCGAGGACCCTAGTTCTATTCATTCTACCTCTGTCCCATTTGCAGGACTAGTTCTATTCATTCTACCTCTGTCCCATTTGCAGGACTAGTTCTATTCATTCTACCTCTGTCCCATTTGCAGGAATAGTTCTATTCATTCTGCCTCTGTCCCATTTGCAGGACTAGTTCTATTCATTCTGCCTCTGTCCCATTTGCAGGACTAGTTCTATTCATTCTACCTCTGTCCCATTTGCAGGACTAGTTCTATTCATTCTACCTCTGTCCCATTTGCAGGACATTCATTCTACTTCTGTCCCATTTGCAGGACATTCATTCTACCTCTGTCCCATTTGCAGGACATTCATTCTACCTCTGTCCCATTTGCAGGGCTACTTCTATTCATTCTACCTCTGTCCCATTTGCAGGACTAGTTCTATTCATTCTACCTCTGTCCCATTTGCAGGACATTCATTCTACCTCTGTCCCATTTGCAGGACTAGTTCTATTCATTCTACCTCTGTCCCATTTGCAGGACTAGTTCTATTCATTCTACCTCTGTCCCATTTGCAGGACTAGTTCTATTCATTCTACCTCTGTCCCATTCGCAGGACTAGCTCTATTCATTCTACCTCTGTCCCATTTGCAGGACTAGTTCTATTCATTCTACCTCTGTCCCATTTGCAGGACTAGTTCTATTCATTCTACCTCTGTCCCATTTGCAGGACTAGTTCTATTCATTCTACCTCTGTCCCATTTGCAGGAATAGTTCTATTCATTCTACCTCTGTCCCATTAACAGGACTAGTTCTATTCATTCTACCTCTGTCCCATTTGCAGGACTACTTCTATTCATTCTACCTCTGTCCCATTTGCAGGACTAGTTCTATTCATTCTACCTCTGTCCCATTTGCAGGACTAGTTCTATTCATTCTACCTCTGTCCCATTTGCAGGACTAGTTCTATTCATTTTACCTCTGTCCCATTTGCAGGACTAGTTCTATTCATTCTACCTCTGTCCCATTAACAGGACTAGTTCTATTCATTCTACCTCTGTCCCATTTGCAGGACTAATTCTATTCATTCTACCTCTGTCCCATTTGCAGGACTAGTTCTATTCATTCTGCCTCTGTCCCATTTGCAGGACTAGTTCTATTCATTCTACCTCTGTCCCATTTGCAGGACTACTTCTATTCATTCTACCTCTGTCCCATTTGCAGGACTAGTTCTATTCATTCTACCTCTGTCCCATTTGCAGGACATTTAGGTGCCAATAAGACATATAATCGGTTACTTAAGCATTTCTTCTGGCCCAAACTAAAACATGATGTAGCAGATTATTGCAAAACTTGTCATACATGTCAAATGGTAGGAAAACCAAACAAAAAAATCTCACCGGCTCAACTGAAACCAATATCAGCTTTTGAGGAACCCTTTAGCAGAGTTACATGCCCGTAGGCAGGGGGAGGGGAAAGGGAGGAGTGGGAGGTAATTTCGTCCGAGTGAACGAGCCCCCTTTTGTTGAGAAAGTGCCCTTTTGAAATCTAAAAGAACAAAATGTAATACTTTATCATCAGCTAGTTCTAAATACTTTTTTTTGCAATTATTACACTTTATTTTACATGCAATGGAAGCAAGACGTTTGTTTCTTTCTCTTTGATTATTGTTTGTTGTAAGAACCTCAATCATGTACCATTTATTTTATCGTTTATGTTTGTGACAAAGGCCAGATGGCCTAGAGCAATGTAATAACGTGTATTGTATTGTATTAAATAATCAACTTATTTCAATCAGCCTTTTCATACATCCCGGTGGGTCTGCAACCAGTGACCTCACAACTGGTTATCAAAGGCCGTGGCCATCTTGATGTAATGTCCAGCACTGGATGCTTTCGGGACGTTAAACCTTGCTATGCTATGCTATGCTATGCTATGCTACATGTTTGAACCAAGCCCAACCGGGCTTGACTAAGCTGACACTGAATCAGATGGCGCTCTTTAGTATCGATGCAATTGTACATTTGTCATAGGCTACTTCAGTTCACTAACATTTTTTTTTACTTGGATTATTGAACACTATTCTGTTGTTTCGAATAAAACGTAGGCAAAATACAATAGGTATGGCTGAGTAGGCAACATTATATGAATGATTAAATTATATGACATGCATATATATATGCATATATATATACATATATATATATATATATATATATATATATATATATATATATATATATATATATATATATATATATATATATATATATATATATATATATATATATGTATATATATATATATATATATATATATATATATATATATATATATATATATATATATATATATATATATATATATATATATATATATATATATATATATATATATATATATATATATATATATATATATATAGTCCGTTTTTACTAATCGTTGTGAATTTTTGTAGCCTATACCATGAATAGTTTAACGATACATGGTATTTTTGATAAAAGAAAGTAACGCAAAAAAACTGCATTTCGCAAGAAAAAATGTAATTGATAGAGGAATGTTATTCAACACTTAATCAAAATTAATACCGCATAAAATAACGTAATTATTTTCATCAAAGGCGACACTTGACCTTTTTAAATAAGTTGATTAGATTTGCGCCATTGCTACAAGGATCTGGTAAGATAATCTTTAAGAAATTTTCAATGATCGAGAAATCTTGATAACAAATTTTTGCTATCCTCATTACGAAATCCGGAACAAAAATGTAGATACTTAATACACTTTAAAATACAAAAATGCCATCCACAGAGTTGCCGAGCTCTTGACCACTTATATTACCCAGGTAAAAGTTACATCCGTCCGAGCCATTAGGCCCATAGGTGCTTATCCCAAGTTTTCATGGCGCATAATAGTTTTGATTTTTACTTTTCCATCATAACAATGCAATATTCGCCATTTGGCACCCATAATCCCGGTGGGTCTGCAACCAGTGAGCTCACAACTGGTTATCAAAGGCCATGGCCGTCTTGATATAATGTCCAGCACTGGATGCTTTCGGGACGTTAAACCTTGCTATGCTATGCTATGCTATGCTATGTTATGTGCAAATCTCGACTTACCCCATTCAAAAACTGCATCAGAAGGTTTAACTGGTGCAAAGTTTTTCATTTTTAAAAAGTATTTGATCTTTGACTCATGACCTTTAGAAATACCAGGACATTACATATCACAAGAGACAACACTATCTCATCCCCATGTATATGGGTGATGAGATAATAAGAAGTGCATCATCGACAAATCGATGTATTTTGGCCCTACCGTGACAGCACACATCGTACGATAGCACCAATACTTGTGGGTCAAACACTAATCCCAACTATCAAATTCAACATTAATGGAGACACACATTGTATTTTCTGATTATTTGATGATAAAGAACAGCTCAATGGGTTGAAGGAGTTTGTGAAATACTGCAAGTCGCAATCAATTGGTCATTAATTGATCATTTTGTTAGAAAATAAAGTATACATAACAGCGCTTGTTTAAGAATTTAAGTTAAACACTCACCAATTAACTGCTTAATGGATTTGTTGACTTTGGAAGCGAATCAAAGCTTAAAAACGAGGTACATTTGAAAATGGTTGAGAAACAAATTGCTTTCCTTCTTCCCCGTCAATGGTATATGCAAAATCAAATCTGCCATTTTGCTCAGATAAAGATTATGTGGATTGAAACAAATTGTGATGATGATGGTTTGTCTTCCATTTTTTATTCAGAATGTCGCATGCATACGATTTACTGATATATTGCTCTTTGCTTTAGTTATCAAAAACTGTACATCATTGAGAGTGATAGCACCCCAAATAGAACGTTCAAGATCTGATACTGCCTTTGTCTGTTTGCTGAGTCGAGTGGTCCGCCTTTCTGCAGTAGTTTAGCTTTGCATTCTTGATGGAGATAATGTATTGTCTCTCGTCTATCATAAATAATGAACCAATGGGAATACTAAGTCTTACTAATTCTCTAAGTCCCACTTACTGGTGATCTGCATAGTTACATTTCATCTCCATTGTATGCGCAACTCCTTCCAACACCCAGCTGCCCAGTATGTCGAGAAATTAGACAAGAGCTTCAACCTGTTTGCCAGTAGGCCTAAACTTTACATTTCAGTCGATGAATTGTAAGAAAATATTTATTTCTAACAGTACTTAGCAAGATACATTGAAAATTTTACGAAAATGAAGTAATTTTTTCAAGTAAATTTCAATGTGAAGGCAATTACAAAAATTTAACAAAGATTTCTAGAAAATTTAATAACATTTTGCGAAAATTGGCAAAACATTTCCGAATATGAATAATTTCCAGAAATTTAAAAGAAATTTGTGGAAAATTGAAGGATATTTCTCAATTATCAGCAAAATTTGAAGGAAACCTAATTAACCAGTGCAATTTATCCTTTTGTATCCAGAATAATTTGTGATTTATTGCCCCCTGAGGTGACCTTTCGTACATCCCACGTGTCCATCGGGCGAAGAGGTAAACTGGTTAAGGCCTATTTGAAAAGTTTATTGCTGTGGAATTACCTCCGAGCCTACCGGCATCTGGGGCCATGTCTGTCCCGGGCCTTGTTCTGGGAAGCCCAGCTATCTACCAGGAAGGTCAACTAATTGAGCATTTAACATGTATTGTATTCTGAAATAGGCCTACCCTTTTAAAACAACGGAAAATACTTCACTTTTCTTTTCTCTCTCAGAGTTCAACGTTATTCTTTGCTATCAGCACCATATGAAGTACTGTTCAATTCAATGGCGCAATTGTATTTAAAGGTGGCTGTGGGTGTAGCCAGGGGTCGACAGGGTCATACGACACCTCTCCCCCCCCCCCCCCCATCCGAAAGACTGGCTACAACTCAACTGTTTTCAAGGCTGGCTACGCCGCTGCATCCGAAAATTTACATCCCTGCCCGATTAAAATCGGTGACCCAATGATTATGTTGTCAGCAGCATCATGACGAATCGGAGAACATGATTCTGATATCCGAGTCATGCTTGATTCAGATATATGCCTAATTTAAATGGTACATCCAAAATTTCACATCCCTGCCCGACAAAGATCGGTGCCCAAGAATCACATTGTCAGCATCATGCTGAGTCTGAAATTCATGACCCACTCCTGCCCCAAGCAACTACGTAGGGCCAAGCAAGTGGGAGACAAAGCCTTCCCGCAAAAGCATTCTCGTTGGGTGTCACCAGGGTTCACCACCACAGAAAGCGCTGACACTGACTTAATGTATTTAAGGTAGCTTAAATGTCAGTGACCATTTCATTGAAATGCGTGGTCAGTTCACTCTGTACATGTCTATATCCTAAAGAACCTGCCTTTCCCCCAACATAATTCACCAAGTCTTCAGGCACGGGAAAATTCTTCGAGGTAAAGTTTGCATAAAACTGCATGCCGCCCCCTTTAGGATAATGTAATTGAAAAACGCGAATGCATAAATAGCGCCAACAGTTCGAAATGTTCGCCTTGTCAACCTACTGTGGTGTAGCGGTTATCATACCATGTCTACAGACCACGAGGCCCTGGGTTCAAGCCTGGGTCGAGTAGACACGCCAGTGTACCACAACTGGTTATCAAAGGCTGTGGACATTGACTTGGTTGTCGATGTTATGTCTGTCCGTACGTCGTACCTGTGTTCTCGTCCGGGTCGTATTAAGCGTTTCGTGATAGCATTGTTACTATCATAACCGAATACGCAGGCGACGACCCCGTCATTGTAATTGAGTGTTTACTCGTCGTCGTCGAAATGTTCGCCCACAGAAGCACCCAAAATTATTCTTATTGGTCACGGTGGACGTTTGACAGTCCGGAAGTATGCCTATTAATAGGAACATTTATAACACACGAGAATATTGAAGTCATGCAGCCATATTGTTCAGATGTTGCGATAAAATGTCATAGTTTCTAATTCATGTACTTAAAACATTAAAAATCATTGTGTAGAATACCATTTGCATTTTCAAAATGGCCGTTTCGCGCCTAAAAGCCTAGCTCTATTGTCTATTTTATCTAATATTTCGAAAACGGCGTGGTGAACATATTAAATGGGAGTAGAAAAGTTGTAGCCATGACAGTAATGAAGGTATTTTTATGAGTTTTAAGTTTCCCCTGGCAAAGATATTTTTCCCAGACGTATTTCAAATTTGAAATATGTAACATTGCATAAGGCTTTAACATTAGGATAGCAAAGGATCATGGGAAATATCACAAAATGGCGACTTCCATGTAGCAAAATGTTCCCATTAATAGAAACATTTGTGTTCCCATTAATACGCATACTGCCGGACTGTTTGATAATTAAGCTGAAGACGCTGTTGGGGGTTGGTAAAGGTAGGGTTCATACGGAAACACAAATTTCGGCATTTTAAATGGTTTTCGGTGTGGGAAGTGCGAAAATCTGGTATACGAATGAGTAACAAAAGTTGGTATCAACGACAAGTCACTATCTCAAAACTCCGGCGGTACCTCTCCACCATAGATTACCCCAGTCATCGCCAATTGGTTCATTTTGGTGCATTCTTGAGGAGAGCAGTCTTTTGATTTATAGCAAACTTAGTTTTTGAGCTATGCTTTATTTAAATTTGAGGATTTTGTTTATGTAAAACTCCTGATATGAAAAGATGAAATTATTTCGACTATCCTTTGTTTGCATAGGATACAATGTTTTGAAATCCAAAACCTTTTGTAAATAATTATAAAATAATTACATCAAAAAATGACCTAAAACGCTTAAATAATTATCTGGCATTCCAAAGAAGGGATGTACAATTTGGTAACTGATTTAGGTGAGAATGTTTGAGTTTAAATGTTGCAGATCTTTCAGCTAGTTCTATCACTTTTCGACTTACTTTTTTGTCAACTTGCCAATTTAAAAAAACATTGCCTCACCCCAGAAAAGGGATACGGTAAATCAATAAGGATGAAGAAATTAAAGAGAGAATGCAAACGTCCCTGATTATCCCCACATAGTTGAAGATTCATCAACCTCGAACCATTAGGATACACATTCATCAATGAAGAAAACATTAAAATTTCAAGCTATGCTCTGTCCTGGAACTCAGACCGTTCCTAACAGCAATTGCTCGCCTCATACATGCCGTCAGGGAAAACAAAATGGGAAAATCCCTTTACGTTTTCATTTCACCATTGAATAAACATTACATTGCAATGCTCATCAAATCATTTATTTTGCTCCTATCATTTATGGAAATCAATTATCATCTCGGAAAATTGGCGCGGAAACAATCACTGGAGGTAACACAACTTGAGACTTCAGAAAGATTACAGGTATTAGTCAGGCTGAAATAAGATTGGCCTGAACGGAAAAGAAGTGCCGATGGCCTGAAATATTTTTGATCTAAATAGCATTCTATTACACTGTTTGGAGACTAAATTTATTTGAAGAGCAAAAATTGAAAACAGATATAACATGTATAAAGGTCATAGCCAAAATCTGACCTTAATACTATATTTTCCTGACCGTTTTACCTTATTTCTCAGGGTTTTTTTCGGGGGAGGGGGTGTCGTACGATGTTCGGGATCCTAATGTTCGTTATTTGGGGCTGAAGGCTTAAATCGCGTATCATGTGAGTTGCTCCACAGCTCCGTAACATCTTAATAATTAACACTGTGAATGACTTGCGTGGCGAAGAAAGTCTTTGAAGATAAATCTACCCCCCCCCCCATCCCCCCTCTCACTTCAGATTTAGCTATATCCTTAATGGAGGAAGATAACCGCCTAGTGCTGCCCCCATTTTGTTAGGAAGAATTACAGGCTGTGTTTAATTCTTACAGTTACCTGGTTACATTCGAACAAAAGGGAAGCCATTCTAATTAGCACGAATTACCAGACCCTGCACGAATTACCAGACCCTGCACGAATTACCAGATTACCAGACCCTGCACGAATTACTAGACCCAGCACGAATTACCAGACCCTGCACGAATTACCAGACCCTGCACGAATTACCAGACCCTGCACGAATTACCAGACCCTGCACGAATTACCAGACCCTGCACGAATTACCAGACCCAGCACGAATTACCAGACCCTGCACAAATTACCAGACCCTGCACGAATTACCAGACCCTGCACGAATTACAAGACCCTGCACGAATCACCAGACCCTGCACGAATTACCAGACCCTGCACGAATTATCAGACCCTGCACGAATTACCAGACCCTGCACGAATTACCAGACTCTGCACGAATTAACAGACCATGCATGAATTATCAGACCCTGCATGAATTACCAGACCCTAAATGAAGTACCAGACCCTGTATGAATTACCAGACCCTGCATGAACAATGAATTACCAGGCCCTGTATGAATTACCAGACCCTGCATGAATTACCAGACCCTGCATGAATTACCAGACCCTGCATGAATTACCAAACCCTGCATGAATTACCAGACCCTGCATGAAATACCAGACCCTGCATGAATTACCAGACCCTGCATAAATTAGGAGGCAGTTAGCACGAGTTACCAGACCCTGCATGCTTAGGAAGCAGTTAGCACTAGTTACCAGACCCTGCATGCTTAGGAAGCAGTTAGCACCAGTTACCAGACCATGCATGTTTTGGAAGCAGTTAGCAGTTAGCATCAGTTACCAGACCATGCATGCTTAGGAAGCAGTTAGCACGAGTTACCAGACCATGCGTGCTTAGGAAGCAGTTAACACCAGTTACCAGACCATACATGCTTAGGAGGCAGCTAGCACGGGTTTAGTAGACCATGCATGCTTAGGAAGCACTTCGCACCAGTTACCAGACCATGCATGCTTAGGAAGCAGTTAGCATCAGTTACCAGACCCTGCTAGCTTAGGAGGCAGTTAGCACCAGTTACCAGACCATGCATGCTTAGGAAGCAGTTAGCATCAGTTACCAGACCCTGCTAGCTTAGGAAGCAGTTAGCACCAGTTACCAGACCATGCATGCTTAGGAAGCAGTTAGCACCAGTTACCAGAACTGTATGCTTAGGAAGCACAAATCGTTTTATAGCTTTTGTTGCTGTTTGCATCAATTAATTAAATTTACTAATTGGATATAGTTTTGTCACACCGAAAGTACTAAATGAACCGTATAGTTAAGCCGCAAGTCGATTTATTGCCAATATGAATGAAGTATACTCTTATGGCGTTTGACAACACGGGTAATATTTGTGATGTATTATTTAACTATACTATATCTATGTCAATGACATTTCGTATTGTATAGTGTACTGCAGTAGTTGTTACAACGTAGCTATATACATGAAGTGTTATGTTTTAAGGATAACAATTTGATATTAAGTAAATAGTAAAGATGATAACACAGAGCTGATGTTTAATTTCGATTGTGATTTATGTGATAGAGGACTATTAAAGAAACAAATTGCTTATATCTTATTCCGTCAGTTATTAGCCTACATTTCAAACATTTCACCAGTGTGTTGAAAAGTGGCCGCGCAGTGTACAATGTGATATCATAAAGGCAGACCCAAGTCAAATTTTGTATGTATTTATATTTAGAAAAGAAACAACGTTCTTGTACTCAAAGGAGTACTCGACCGAAAGTAAAGGCGCATTTTATTGGAGTCTTCAAAATAATCCTATCCGTGTCTTGTATATGCTATATGTACACTAACAATCAAACAGCCTCTCTGTATTTGAATTTTCATATACTGGCGATCATGCCGCGTAGACCTATAGGTGTGTAGCAAAATCGGCCGTTTGTCAGGACTTTACAAATGCTGCACAGGAAGTTTTTTTGTTACTATTTATTCTTGTAAACGTGTTCACCCAATAAACAGATAAACTTTGCTTAGAGTTGGCGTCTTCTCATGCTTTAAACGCATTTCAATGCTCATTTAGTCATAATTCAGCGACAAGTTCTTACGTCGACTCTTACTTGTTTCGTTAGGCAAGTGTAACATTAGGACTTCTTATTTTGAAAAGGTGTTACCACACTAACGTTACAGTCCATTACCTATATTCATACGTTGCTACAGTACTAGCCACAAGCCTCCTAGGTCCAGAATACTTTATCGGCTAAAATATCAAGCTTTAAATTTAACGTAGGACTAATAATTTGGGCACTATCGTATGTGCGTAATGATGAATTTTTGAGAGCACTCTGCGAGTAAACAACATTTCATTGAGATTAAATCCATGAAAACACGCATCGCGAGATTTGATTGGATGTGGACGAAATGCCCATATTTTACCTCAAAAATGACGCCCTCACTTTCAGTCGAAAGCTCCTTCAAGAGTATAAGTTACATGAGCAGATGGGCAAAGCATGTATGTTCTGGTAAAGTGCATGAAATAGTAATACTCCATCATAATGATTAAACAATAAATGCTGCCAATGATTTAGAAAGACTGAACGAGGCAAGGAATGTTTCAAAGAAATACACCTTTGTTTTGGACATGTCTTATAACACTGTACTGTACACTACGAGGTCACACTTTGAAAAAACTAAATAAGATTTTTACAACAACTTTTCAGTTTATTCCTTAAAATCGATCGATTAAAAATCGCATCATTATCAATATTTAATTCATTTATATAAACAATTAAACTGAGATGTGTCTATGATGGGTTGTCTTTTCTTTCTCCTATGATTGAGTTACTGTAAAAAAAATATCCGGTATACTGCGGCCTCCACAGTTTATCATATATACTATTTACATAATTTCCTCTCAAAGTGAAATACTGCTATCTATCACATTGCTGTAATGACATTAGAAATCGCTGGAGCATCACATCCTTTATGATTGAACGTCTTTTATAGGTCATGAATGAAATTACCATGTAAGTTGTTCTAGCACATGTAGGCCTTCGTGTGATATAAACTACATGCGATATACACTTTATAATGACAGAATGAACATCTTCAGACGAATAATGGTTTAAAAAATATCATGCAGGGTTGGCAGGTTGGTGCTTTTTAGGATGATAAGATATGTAAAAGCATCAGCGCTGAAGTCTTAATTTTCACTGCATGGCATAAAGTTGTTGTAGTATTAAAAACTGACCAGTTCTCTTCATCTATAGTAAAATTGATTTGTGTGTTACTCTCTCTTGTCATAGTTACAAGGTAAAGATAATAACGACTCTGTGGTGTTATCTGCTATGGGTTGTGCTCCTTTGGTGCCAGTGGCCATGGTGACAGTTGCTATAAGGACTGACTGTCTCTATAGTCAGATAGTTATGTTCCCATGCACGAAAATATGACAAAAGTGGGGAATTATTCTAACCTTTAAGCATCGTTGGATCCTATATCATAATTGATGATTGTCAGTCATTTCTCTGGACACGCAACAACTGTAGTAATGCAGACGTTGAAAGTAACAATTCCCTTAGATATTACAATGTTGTCTTCAAATTATACATGCTAAACTATAGATCATTAAATGTTTAAATAAAAATATCTTACATTATTTAGTATTTCTCTGGATACGCAACAACTGTAGTTATGCAGACGTTGAAAATAACAATTCCCTTGGATATTACAATGTTGTCTTCAAATTATACATGCTAAACTAAAGACCATTACATTTTTAAATGAAAATACCATACATCATTTTACCATGTTTACGATATCACACCAAAAATTGCTGTAAGCGTGTAAATTATTTTGTCTTTCATTAAACCAAAATAAGTAATTATTATGTTTTGAAATGAAAGTAGCTCGTTGACGTGATATTCGACAACAACTTCGCATTCAAACCATGATCAATAAGGCCAACAAAATTCTTGGTATTATTCGCCACTCATTCACATGTCTCGACAAGGAAATATTCTGGATAATGTTTAAAGCCTTGATTCGCCCACATTTGGAATATGCAGGAACTATCTGGTCTTCATCTAGAAAATGCTACATTTAAAGACATTGAAAGAGTTCAACGTCGAGCAACCAAACTGCTTCCAGACTTCTCCCATATGAGCCACATCGACCATCTTAAACATCTTGATCTGACCACCTTTGTCTACCGTCGTCTGAGAGGTGATACATACAAAATTATCCACCAAGTCTACGATCCCAGACTGCCAGTCTGCAACTTTCTGCCACTCTATCATTCTAATCGTACAAGAGATCACAACGTCAAGCTTTTTGTTCAACCAGCCAACTCCAACATCAGAAAGAAATACTTCTCTCTACTACTTATAACTAAAATCTGGAACCACCTACTAACCAGTGTTGTCAACGCACCAAATGTTAATTCATTTGAATCTATATTAGATCAAAGTTGGTCAGATATCAGACTGAAGTATGATCACTGTGCTGATTTAAAGTTCTCAGAGTTTAAATCCCTCACTAGAAGCGACAAAGACAGAGCTGGGTACAGAGGCTTCAACCTAACAAACCCAGTAGAAGACCTGTAAGAATACCTGAAAGAATTACTCAAAATTTACAAAGGATGAGCCCAATTCATGCCTTTTAGAAACTCTACGAATAACCTCTCTACAAACCAAGACTTTCTCAAAACTCCTTCTATAAATTTTCCAACAGAGCCTCCACAAAAATCAGTGTTACAGCATTATAGCATCATAGCCACCAACAATTATGTTTTTCTGAAAGCGTTTAAACCCCGTGGAAAGAGTTCTCTACACCCATGCAATCTTCCTTGAAACTCTTCCCATGAATTCTACAACAGAGCCTCGTTCAAGTTGCGGTCTCTGTCTGTCTCTGTATTACCAATTCTTTAAAAACCTGGTTTTTTTTAGAAATCTCTTCATAGGTTCCGTGGGCAAGAGAATATTTTATTGGTGGTTCAATAAGAAAAAGAAAAAAAATGTAATTTTTCTTCAAGACCATTGATTTACAGCACCCAGCTGCCCAAATTATTCCTCTTCTGCGTAATTTAGTAATTGAATATATTTATATCTCAAAATGTGTTACCATATAGGAAATTCAATCATCACATACACAGTATGTATACTTTTCACTCTGATTATGTTCCAACCGAATCAAAAGGAATTCTTCTACATAAACGCCATGTGACCCAAATGTTCTTGGCGCAGCAGTTGTCAGGGAGTCACCTCTCAGGGCGGGCAGGGGGAGGGGGTCCTAAAACAAAACACCTGTGACAAGTGCAAAAATTGCACTGGTAAATTAAGTTTCCATCAATACTTGCTGCTGATAGGAAAATATCCCTCAATTTGCGGGAGATTTCCTCCATTTTCGGAAAATTTTCTTTAAATTTCGGGAAAATTCTTTCATTTTCAGGAAAATTTCCTTCATTTTCTGGAAATTTTCTCTAATTTCGCGAAGTTTTGGCCAGTTTTCAGAAAAATTTTGGCCAGTGTTCGGGAAATTTTCGCCAATTGTCGGAAAATTGTACCAAAATATGAATTAATTTAACCACATTTTTCAATTTTATGTTAATAATTTTCCAACTTAACCTCCCAACCGGGCAAAAAGCATGCAACCGGCAAGGTGAAATTTGCTTATGGGGCAGCTTCCCACCGCCTCCTACGCCTCTTATGCCTCCACAGCCAGCTGTCCTTTGGTAGCAACAGCCACTTCTGCAGTCCACCAGAGATTCATCCGACTATTTGCTGACGGATCTTCGATCTTCGACGGCCAGTCATTGAATAAGCCAACCGTTCTTGCTGTAGGACACCCGCTTGCGAGTCGCTACCCTTTCGCTGTGTATAAAGGTTTCGCTAATCCACAATACCACAACCACAATGATAATGCTACCTGAATAAATAGACGGGTACATACTATCTTGTTTGTATTATTCGAAATTCAAAAAACATCTCAATAGAACAGTTTCAGCATACTGCAGACTTAAGTGACTTACCAGGTAAATTTATTCTAAGTGTTAGATACATGTGATGTAATTCTACACTCTCAGTAGCTCTCTGCTGTCATTTTATTCTCTTGAATTATTCCTTTTTACCAAGCCACTGAAAAATATTTTCATCAGCCGTCAATGAAGAGATAATCCTATCCTCCAATGTCGAAAAAAGTCCAGCAAAGGATGAAACCATTAGAAAGAAAATGCATTGACGGAAATTCAATATCAGCGGAAAAGCTCTTGCATTGATTAAGCCGCTTTTCCTCTGAATAAAGATGATGAAAGAACAGCATTTACCTTTATAGTGTTCTGCAACTGTTCATTGCTTTCAAATTGGTATAAGTTATACGAGAAATGGGAAACATTGATAATATCTGAAATGTCGAAAGTTGTAATCTTTCCAATCTAAATGATAAACGATAAACAAACGACAAATTCTTCACTGAATGATACTTCTTAAAAGGGAGAAATATGAAGAGAGAAGTTCCAAGTGGCTACCCTACCACGTCATCAATATCAATCAATAAATATATTTTATGATTAAAGGGTTTCTTTATAAGAGCCCTTTCTTGGAATCGATATAATGCTTTTGATAAGGGTCATCAGCATCTGCATTATCACTTCCGTTCGCCGTTAAAAATGAAACGGCCTTATTTTACATCATTGGTTAAAATCTATAAAAAGAAACTAATATTTTTCTCCAAAATATTCCTACTACATATTCTCAGGGAAAGTTTTTCAGAAGAATGGTTTCTTTCATACGGCAATTTTGTAACTTGTCAACGTTTTGATATTCTTATCTGATTATTTCATAATAACAATTAATGTTAAAGTATGGATGTATTCAAAGGAAGAGGGTTAAACAACCTTTTATTTTACAAGGACAAGATTTGGAGACAATTGGAAAATATTTGAGGTCATCAACAGTTGTTTTCATTCAAGGATCCCCAATGCGAGGCTGGCTACACCATTGGTGAAGCATTATCGATGAAGTATCATCTCCCTAAAAGGTATTGTGCCTAATGGGTGCATTCAATGTCATTTAGCACAAAGAATTTATCAATTTGAAACATTTGTAAAAGAAACGTCTCGCGGATTAGGACAAAGACAACCTGGTTCACTCGCAAATACTGCGTTAAAAGTTGTTTTAACGAAGTTTGGTTGCTTCATAGAACGTCATAGCTACAAAATATTATCTAATTAAACTTCTATTTTTTTTTAGCAAGCCGAAAACGATTTGTATAAAGTGTAAGGTAACCGAGGAATAAATGTGTATTATGCTTTGTTTGTACATAACCCCCTTCTGCCCTTAAGATGCTATGATGTTCAGACGTTACGATGCTTAATCACGGAAGAAATCGTTTTTATTTACCTACTGCTGAAAGTCGTCCTTAACAGAAAATGCCCTACAACGCAATATAACGTACAATTCTTAAATGCATGAACGTGCTTTATTCTAAATCGCAAGTACTCTTCGCTTATGATAAAATACCATTCCATGTCAATTTTCATTTCGTTCTTGACTATCATCTACGCAACGGACGTAAACGTGGCGACGCTTTCCGACAGTAAAATTTAAAAAGAAAACATTCTGTATAAACTGAAGAATACTCTTTGATTAATTGATTCAAGTTCCAGATACACTTAAGTCAACAAAAGGAAAATATTGTAATGTTGTCTTTTAAATGATTTTTTTTCATTAACCAAAGACTAAATCGTCTTTTTATTTATACCGATCCTACAAGAAAGCTTTCAAGCATTTTATGAAAGGCAAGATCCAGATTTTTTATAGCCGATCTTACTCTGTGCTGATGTTTCTATAATTGAAGCTTCCCATATGCACGCCGTTAGGTTTGATAAAGATTGGCTTTCTACCACATGTCTCAATTAGACTTGACGAAAAGAAGACGACGAACTGTTTAGCATTTGATTGATTGATCGATTGGAATGGATGGATTGATTGGAATTGATTGATTAACAGATATATTGATAAAGGAGTTCAGCGTTTTGGAACGTAGATATGAGAAACTTAGACGCCAGTGGTTCTGCCAGTCAAATAGCCTAGCATGAATAGTTTAATTTAGGAAATAACTGTCATCGAATTTCCGCAATAGCTCCTTTAGTTTCCGAATACTGACTGGTGAATGTAGCATATATGCTAAATTTGTGATGTATGATTAAGCTGACAGCTATATATCGTATGTAATTCTTTCAATTTTGTTCATAATTCCCAGTCACTGAATGTGGTGAGAAAGTCTATTTCTCATATTCCCCTCGACAAAATTATTACAGACAATTATACAATTCAATTTTATATATAAAAAAGACCCATCAAGAGCGTCAAAAAATACACCAGAAGCTGTAAAATAAACAATTTGTTCACGATTATTCATTGCTACCAATGCTAATGTTGGCTATTCCTATCACTGGACATTTAACGGTACGTGCAGACAGTTCAAATGCATTTGATGTACATCAACCGTCAACCATATAGTCCTCATTGTCTGTGTATAAATGTCCTCGCCTCTATAAGGGTTTTGCCACATGGAAGGTGGGTAGTAAACCGTGCCTAATGATATAATATTTGCATAATTTACATAGTCTAAGGTAGATTATATACGCTATTGATCTACATTCCATTCAGAGGATATAGTTCTTCAACTCCACTTTCTTTTCAGATCAGCTGCTCTATCTCTGCACTCACAGCAATAATTTGAGTCACAATAGTATTAACTGGAATCTATAGACCTGAATCTATTCACAAGATTAGCAACTGAATCCTACGAATCTGATTTAAGTTATAAGAGTAAGAAGTGAATCCTACAGATCTGATTTTAGTCACAAAAGTAATAATTGAATCCCAGGGATCAGATTTTATTCACGAGATTAGTACCTAAATCATACGGATCTGGTTTAAGTTACAGCAGTAATAACTGAATCCTACGAATCTGATTTAAGTTACAGCAGTAATAACTTAATCCTACGGATCTGATTTCAGTCACAGTTCTTAGAGTAATAACTGAATCCTTCGGATCTGATTTTAGTCACAAGAGTAATAACTGAATCCTAGGGATCTATTTTTATTTAAAAGACTAGTATCTGAATCATACGGATCTGATTTAAATCACAAAAGTAGTATAACTGAATCCTACGAATCTAATTTTATTCACAAAAGTAGTATAACTGAATCCTACGAATCTGATTTTAGTCACGAGATTCGTAATTGAATTTCCTGCGGATCTGATTTTAGTTATAAGAGTAAGAAGTGAATCCTACAGATCTGATTTTAGTCACAAGAGTAATAACTGAATCCTAGGGATCAGATTTTATTCACGAGATTAGTACCTAAATCATACGGATCTGGTTTTAATCACAAAAGTAGTACAACTGAATCCTACAAATCTAATTTTAGTCACAAAAGTAGTATAACTGAATCCTACGAATCTGATTTTAGTCACGAAATTCGTTACTGAATTTCCTGCGGATCTGATTTTAGTCATAAGAGTAAGAAGTAAATCATACGGAGCTGATTTCATTCACAGGTCTTAGAGTAATAACTGAATCTTACGGATCTGATTTAATTCACAAGATTAGCAACTGAAACCTGCGGAATCTGATTTTAGTCACAAGAGTAATAAGTGTATCTTACGAATCTGATTTTAGTAACAAGAGTAATAACTGAATTCTACGGATCTGATTTTATTCACAAGAGTAATAACTGAATCCTACTGATCTAATTTTAATTACAAAAGTAATGACTGAATCGTACAAATCTGAATTTAGTCACAAGAGTAATAGCTGGATCGTACGTATCTGATTGTATTCACGAGAGTAACAACTAAACCATACGGATTTGATTTTGGTTACAAGAGTAATAACTTAATCTTACGCATCTGATTTTATTCACGAGTGTAATAACTGAGCCTTACGGATTTGATTTTAGTCACAAGAATTATAACTTAATCCTACGGATCTGATATTATACACAAGAGTTATAACTGAATCCTATGCATTTGATTGTCAATGAAATAAATATTAGAGTAATAACTGAATCAAGTACGGATCTGAATTTAGTTATAAGAGTAATAACTGAATCAGACGGATCTCATTTTATTCACGAGAGCAATAACTGAATCATACGGATCTCATTTTATTCACAAGAATTATAACTGAATTATATGGATCTAATTTTAGTCAACGAGTAATAACTTAATCCTACGGATGCGATTTTAGTCACAAGAGTAATAAGCGAACCCCACGGATCTAATTGTAGTCACAAAAGTAATAACTGAACCATACGGGTCAGTGTGCATGATGAAAATCAAACACTTATTTTTAACTAAGTAGTAATATACCCAATTCAAATTCATATGTATTCACCTGTGTCACACACCTCACCACTAAACAGTGCGGGAAGAATTGAGGGAGAGAGAGTTACGCTTTTGTAACTCCCCTACACCTGAAATGTTGGCCCTCTTGCACAAACATTTTGAAACAATTAACATATAATCGAATTATCATATTTTAATTGTTCGCAAGGAGTATACCATTTCATATACATCAAGTGTGATTTAATGTAAAAGAATTAATTTTTTCACGAAAATTTTTGTTTACTTATATTTTCGTGTAGGAATGATTTATCTTATTTGTCTACTTGAAATGGATTTTAACAAATGAAAATGAAAATGATCCCTCTTCTGTTCTTCATATAGGGCCTATTCATTTATATTTCTAAAAATATCCGAATTTTATTTCTAGCGCAGCTCTGTTCTCATGCTTCATATGATAAATCTTATGTTCAATTGAATGCAGTGAAATTCAAGTAAGTGTTGTTCAAATCCTCGATATTTAAAACTTGAAAACTAACATATAAAACAATTTCTTTAATGAGATCATATATCCGGCGTTCAGACCTCAGCTGTCTGGAGTGGCATTCTTCATTGCTATTACACAGGCAATAACTTACAATATATTATCATGTTTTGCACCAAATCTTATTTACTCAGCCGTGAGGATATTGAAGGCAAATCATTTGATTTGTTAGCACGTGAAAAAAAATATCACATTTTGACTTGGAAGGAACTCCTTCATTTTGTGTTATTAATTGCCCTAATGATAATATTTTTAATAGAGTTTCTTATAATTTGATTGACTTCATTCAAATTCAAGAGTCAATTAAACATAGTAAATCCCTATATGCTTAATTTGTTTAAACTTTATTCGGTCTGACTTGAAACCACACATAATCTCGTTCTAAAGCAAATCCGAAGAGTACACAACATTAAACGGTTTGTCATATAATACTCGCTTGGCTGCAGAAACCCCGTGTACACATCAGAATATTATACCAAGGACCGTAAATATGCAAACGGACGATCTGCGTCTGTTTGCATGTATATCTAGTTCAATGATACGATCCGTATCTAGTTTGTCAGTTTGTGGCCTGAAACCAATACACGCTCGACGCACTCGTTTTGCGACGTCAACGTCAGCGTGTAACCATTGTCATAGGACATAGTCCAGTAGCATAGGAACCTGAAAGGGAAAGGGGGGGGGGGATGGGGGAAAACAGGGGGCCTAGACTCCCCAATAATTTTTAGGGGTCAAGTACCACCACCCCCCCCCCTTCACCTAATAATGAAGGTCTAACGAATTCCATCATAGCATCTTTTCTTCCGAAAATCTATAAATTTCGAGAAATTTCCCGCTTCACTTTTAGTGAAATCTGCTTTATTTGTTTTCTTCATTCTCGGGAATTTATTTTAGTTTACAGGAAATTTCCCTCAATTTTTGTAAAATTTCCCTCAATTTGTGTGAAAATTGTCTTTTATTTCGGGAAATTTTCAAAAATTGTGTGCCTCCCCCCCCCTTTCTCCCCCTTTCTCCATCACCACCACCACCACACGCCTTCAACCTTTACAAATAGTTTTATCGTGATAAGAGACTCGTACAATTTTGTAAAACAAATCTGGCACCCAATTTTAAATATCTTCCTACACCGCTGTTGTCCTAGAACATTTTTCAATGATAAAGGATTGAAGTCAACTCTCTTGACGCATTACGTGCAAAGTGTTTTTTTAGCGCATTAATGTTCCTTTGACTATAGACCTAATCCAAAAGTTGTTTACCATCCGGGAACTTTACTATCGCTGGCAAATTTGTAGGCACAGTGCGGGGAACTGTACGTAAGCAAAGTACACATATTGTGCTCGATTGATT
Organism: Chiridota heheva; assembly: GCA_020152595.1. Lineage (NCBI taxonomy): Eukaryota > Metazoa > Echinodermata > Holothuroidea > Apodida > Chiridotidae > Chiridota > Chiridota heheva. Next base: position 1,156,868 of record JAIGNY010002021.1, read on the forward strand.
ATCGGTAAATCAATGTAAAATGGGTTATTCTGACCTATTTCATCATTAATTTCGCACAAAACGTTTGAATTTAGTCAATAATTTCAACGCAAAATAGTAGTGGGGAGTAATCTGCACAGTTGGTTGCGATTTTGACTAAAAAAATAGTTGTTTTGCAAATAAACAAAAGTTGAACTTTGCACGAGATTTTAACCAAAGCCAGTAATAGCGTTCACGCATGAAAATACGGATTCGATTAATCAGTCATTAATCGCTGGGAAAACTCTTTCGGCGATTGTAATCTAGGCCCAAGTACTATTAGGTCTAAATCATAACTTTAATCAAATTTTGTCAAACTTAAAAGATATAAGCCGTAAATCCGAGTAGGTATCAGTAAAAAAAAAAATGCAGATGATGGCCTATAGTATGTTTTCAGCCAGTGGGCTACCTACTAATTTAAACCATAACCCACTGAAGTTAGGCCATCCAAAATTAAAGAAAGCATCACTGAGTTATAGCTAATTACATATGACCACATCAAGGTAGATATCAACTTGATTGAATGTTCATTGTATTATATACAAATAAATTCCATGTCTTTATCTGGTTATGCATGTGATTTATATCAAATCTAGATGTGGATTTGATCTGGAATTTTTCTCTGGGATTGATATATACTTTTTGGTAGGGTGGATCTTGTGGGTGTTTTTTCAACTAAACAAGGGCTACTGAATTAAGGTTCTTTTTTACACTATTTTGAATGATATAAGATCATACCTGTAAAGGATGGCTATAAATTGTAGATATAAATGCCAAAAATTGTTGTACTTTTTAAAAAAGTTTGATATTCCTGCTAGGCTAAATGAAGGGAATGGTTTAAAAGGTACTATAAGAAATCACACAATGCAAAATTGATCATTTGAATGAGTGCAAATACTACCTGCTGATGTATTTACCAAGTTCATACTTTGTTTTGTATTCCATATCAAGCTATCATAGGCCTATTTGTCAGTGTTCCACCACCGAAAGTACATTAAACATCAAGCTTCACGAGGAGATCAGATTGAAATTAAGTACTATACTCACATAGTACTATTATTAAAACTTGGAAAATGGACATCTTCTTTAGACGTCTTATATTGTATCATACATTTTAATGTATGGTTTGTTACTTTTGCTGTATTTGTCTTTTTGCCAATCTTTCCTAGATGTTTGATTCTATATTTGCTATTATATATTTTATTTTTACTAGGCTTCACCATAAGCATGCAGCTTTCAGCTGAATGAGCTATCCTGTATAAGGATGAGTGATACAAATGAAAATAAAAAATAGACATGGTCTATTCATCACATCATAAGATCATATTCTCAGACTATATGCATGATCATCGAAATGTGATTGTTTTACTGCTTAAATCACCTGTTATGCAACTTGATAGTGTAGATGTGTACATACAGTTTTGTGTGTTAAATTATAGTATATGAAATGTGTAATGCATATGAACATATAAACAGTGCATCTATACATGCTGTTCTTTTGCCTACACTAGTAATTAACTTAATAGGTGAACTTGTGCATGCCTGACGACCAGATTTTCATCAAAAATGTGACATATATCTGACAAGCAGTATTAAAATGCTCAGATAACTTTTTATTGACTGACCACATTTGGGATACAATGAAATGTAATTAATGTTCTGTTTAAGTCAAGTTAAGGCCAAATCAGTCAAAATATGCCTATGATATAAAAATATTGGCAATGGGTGTGGCAAAGGTCATTCTTATTAGCAATAAGACTAGTAGTTTTTCCAACTACATTGGAAACAAGTTTGCCAATTTCCTGCCAGGATTGAGAATTGTGATCACGTTTTATCCATAAAAACTAAAAACAAAATAGTGATTGCTTATATATCACATGTGATGAAAACACTTTTTAGTATTACTTGGAGGGAACATAAAGAGGGATGGCAGACCTGTGAAAATCTTAAATTTGCCATGGAATTTTTGCCGACATCCATTTACTTCATTAGAAAAAGAGTTTGTATCCAGCACTCTTCGTAAAAAGAATTCAAGAAAAGTTTTCTCATTTGATAATATTCCATGATGATAGAGTTTTACATGCATGTAGGGCCTAGTTTGAATATTGAATTGTAATTTGTAGCACGAATGCACGCAGTGACCAAAACCTTTTAACGTATTATGGGCATATATTTTTCTAACTTTAAGGCTTAATTACCTCTGTCCTATCTATCTTCTATTCTATTTTTTTTACCTAGTATTGGCTAGTATTAGTATTACTGTATTATGTTTGTGTTTATATTGGGTATTGTATCTTATGCCATGTACAAAATTGAATGCTGTGTAACTGTTAGGTCTAGGCCTGTTAATTAACTTAGGCCTTTGAAGAGGAATTCACTTGAAATCTATGAACGAAATCTATTCTTGTACTTCTTCAAATTCGAAAACGGTTTTGTCTCTTTTTTCAGCAAAAATAAAGTTCACTAACGTTACTACAGTAAGCTGAAGACATGCAACCTGTAAGATAAGGAGAAATTCGGCTTTATCGAATATTTAGTTAGGCTAAAGTTCGTTGAGTTTTTAAGTTAGGCGAATCTGTCCACATATCTCGTAAGAATTGATTTAAAAATTGTACTTTTGACGCGAAATAAAGCTTCCAGAATAGAATAACAATTCTTTTGAGTGAAATATGTACGGTTTTCGATAAGTCAAAAAGCTTTTTCGAGGCAAAATTTGCCTTGGATCAATTATCGTGAATCTACTTTATTTGTTTAAATTTTCTATTGACATGCTGCGTTGTAAGATTTGGTTGTTTGCGCTGCGCTTTGCATACCAAAATTTGGTTTGTTTACAAAATTTCCCTCGGATGACGTCATTTTGCGTTTGGTGGACTAGGTCTATACCAATAGAGTAGGCCTATGTACACCGACGTCATCCGCACACGATGCAGGAAATCATCCAATCACTGGTCAAGGAATAGTAAACAAGAAAGAACGCACAGCGAAATATGCTCTTGGCTGGCCTCCACGTGTTGGCATTTTTCATATCAAAACTAAACAATGCTCAAATGAAAAACATTCATTTTTAGTTAGTTTTGCATTTTCTTTTTTGTTTTCAATTATCAAAGTGTCTCTCTGATTTTCACAATCATTGTCAATAAGCGTAATTCGTGACGTCACATGTACATACTCTATTTGTTTTATGTTTACCATCGTAGTTTCGGTATTTTGAAAACGTCTGCAAGATAACAAAAGGACATTTTAAATGCGAAATTCCTCCATAAATTCATCAAGCTGTTGTATCAATTTCTGTTCGTTTTTACCATACCAAGCAAAATCATATCAACGCATGAGCTTTTCTCAAGTAAAGATAATGGTTTAAAGATTTTTCTTTTTTCTATTTTAGAAAACACCTTTAAACACTAACACTACGTTAGTATCTTCGGGCTATATATATTGCAGAACAAATTTTAATTGAACACAGTACACACAGTACACGAGAAATGATGTTGTCCGCTCTGTATCGCAATCAATCTCCATACACTAATTAAAGTGAACCGCTCATAATTTTTATCTCTTCTTATTTTGCAAACACTTTTAGCGGACATTGGTCTTTCCCTGCAGGATATCAATAAAGAAGGTATTTTTCCTCCGAGTGCAGGTTAAATAATCACGCTTCTGTGTCGCAGGTGTCGCTATGAAGAAAGAAATATAATATTAAATCATATGAGAAAGTTTTCATAGGACCTGATCAACTTGAATTGGTCAACACCATGTAGCAGGTCGTGATAATTTGGTGACCAGTAAGTCAAACAATGCTTTTATCCCCCAGCAGTCTTTATTTTTCAAATACCCTATGCTCCTGTTTTTATGTTTACATATTCCCAACAAAAATTTCATTTGACATCAACGGTATTTATAAAGAAAACAACAAACGGACTGCATTAAGTGGGTAGAAGGAATATGGACATCAAATATCGTAAGGCTAATGCGGATTTAGCAAACAGAAATACAAAGAATTTCCAATTTCGCAAATAATGAGATTTGTGAAACCTATGTTATATCTGTAATGGTTGTTTTCGTTAATGATTACTTATAATCAAGAATGTCCTCGTACGAAAAAGTTTCTTATGATCAATCTCTTATCGAGACTAGTTGCAAATTAATCAATGTTGAGTTCATTGGTTTACAAACGGATTGCTGTAATGAGGCCCAGCAACCCTACCACAATACCTTTGTAGACTGGATATCACTTTTACTGTGGCATGCCTTGACACAAGTCTACAGATTTATTGCTCAAGCGTACTTGAACTTGGAAATGTGTTAGCTGCCTTGAGATGAGATGTAAGACTGTTATTGACTGCAACAGCTGTGCTTAGGGCTACAGCTGTCATATCATCTGTGTTCCTTACGGTGGCGGTGAAGCATCAGCATATCATCGATTATGTCTGTCATTTTTATCTTTGTTTACATATTAAGAAATTTTGAAGTAAATTCAAGAACATTTCAAAGAGATCGTTTTAACAGAACAGTACGATAGCTAAGAAGATTACAAAATATCATTCCTTGTTCGATTAATTGGAACCTTGCTTGCAGGATATGCGTTGGTTTCCAATAGATTTTTAAATATTGATAATAATCGTTTGCCAGCTTCAACCTGCATGCATATCCGATTAAATATGTTTACATACAGTTGTCTTCTATTTTTCTTTGTTTGTGTACATATAGAAAGGTAAATATATACCATCTTAATCTACACCATTCTGGTGAGATGTTACCTCACTTTCTATTAATCTAAATGATCTTGAATGATGAAAATGCAAAATGTTCCATTATATAATATCAGTAATGAGCTAAGTATGTTAAACGAGGGTTTGTGGTAGATGCCATATGAAAGCATTAAAGGAATATTTCCGGGAAGGTAATAGACAACTATTACATAAACAAATTGGTAAAAAAATTATGTTGATTTTCATATAAATGTATATGAAAAAACAGGGGAGCATTGCTGTATTGCTTTTGTAATCTTTACAGACCGCAACAAAAACCGTACTTTTATTAAGAATGGTTAATTACTTTCCAGATACTCTACCCAATTCCATATTTCCCAATTAACCCTCATAATTCCTACACATTCTCAACATTTCCAAAGAGCGGCGATTTGAGCCTCGCTTTGCAAGTGGTCGTCATGCTTCTCAGTATGCGTACTTCCTTCTCTATCTAGCAAAACCCCTACCAATGTTTATGCCATTTTCCCTGTTCGTTTGTTTCCTACTTCGTCTCAATACATATTGCAAAGTCTTTGCAATCAAAGGATGCTTCCCAATCAGTTCTCATACTTTGTGCTCGGTCGCTGTGCTTGTCTCTCATTCATATTCTATTCAGTCCCCTTTCTACTTCCCTTTGAGAACTGAAGAACGCTCTGATAAATTTTAGACCCATCTGAAAGGAAAGGAAAGAATTGGCTCCAAGCTACCGTGATGGCACTGAAAATGTTCGTGTTGTTATTCATTCTAATCAAATAGTACACGGATTTTTTTTGCTATCTCATCTCCCACATATACATGTATGTGGGGATGAGATATTGTAGTCACTTTGCTGTATAGCCAAACAACTGCATATACCTCCTACACGACATGGCCAACCCTTTGGTATTAGGAGGCTGGTGGGGTTCACAACTGTATGTTTCATATGATGACTTCATATTAGGGGTTAGGGGTCATAAGTTTTTGGAACGGGACAGAATTTTGTGATTTTTGCGTCTGTCTGTCCGTACGTGTGTGTGTGCGTATGTAACAATTAATTTTATGTCGCTTAAAACTGTAATACACAATTGAACCGAAATAGGTGAACGGGTACCTCTGGCCCAAAACTTGGTACAAAGGTCGAAGGTTAAAGGTCACAGGTCAAATGAAACAAAAAAAAGTTTTTGGTAATGGCTGTATCTTTTAGAGGAATTACGTGGTATATTTACAAATTGCATAGGTGGGTAGGATTTAACATTCTAATGAAATAAAACTAATTGTAGGTTTTGTAAAATCTAATTGTAAGTTTAGCGCCATCTTAAATTTAAAAAAAGACCTATATACCAACCCAATGTTGTACCATAATACCTTACAACATGAATTTGTGTCCTCTAGACTCATGGGTCAAAGGTCAAAGAGCTATTTGCTACTTCTCACCATTCCCCCCTATAGGTATGGAATGGTGTGACGTGAGCATGAATGGTGTCATACAGTAGGGTATGATAAATGTGAACAATTTCAGAAATTGTTTTAGTGATTAGGGTCAAGAATCAGAGCTCAGAGGTCAAATATGCGATATTAGGAGTAATTATGCACTAATTTGTACAATTTTTGTGCCACTTTAAATTCGGAAATTGCAAAACCTATACCAATTTTATATGTGTATCACATGGTACATGAACTTATGTCCCGTAAACTCTGGGGTCAAAAGTTAAAAGGTCAAAGATCACAAATTAGTGACCCCTTTTAACCATTTCCCCCATAGTTATTATTCTTAGCTATTTCCACCACTATGCTGTATGCTTAAAGTGATGGGATCAGCAACTCCATGGATTGCTTTGTTTCTTAAGTCCCATTTCCTGCCAATACAAGTCGGTTAAGAATGCACATCTTTAATTATAAGACATCAATATTGAAAGCAGTATTTTAGAGTTTTTGAAAGTTAAGCTTTGCTTGTGTGTTTGTTCGTAATTACACTTATTCAACTTCCAGAATCTTGGCGCATTAACCCATTGGTGACGTTGAAAGATACCTACTGTACAAATTAAGGTGAAATACCATGAGAGGGACTGCATATCAGGATACGACGGGGTTCCAGAGGTTAGCTTGCTTCAGCCGATGAGTCTATTGCATCAACTGGACTACAATCATAAATGTTAATTGAAACAATTGACTTGCTTTAAATCATCTAACATTTTTCAAATTTGGTACATTGTCAACGTGTTTTGTGTTTTATTAAGTGCATTGAACTTTCCTATGACTTGATGATAATGTTTAATGTTGTATCAATCACACCAACAGTACTGAAATCAAAGTAAACGTTTGAAATAACTTGCATACCAACAATCATGAAGCACGAAATACGGCAACAGTTATTCGTGATATCTAAAAATTAGAGGAGGGATACCTTCCCTGGTCTCCTAGCATGAGGCTTATGAAACGGGTGAACTTATTATTTCTACGTGAAAGCAATCATTCTACAAAAATGTTAATGCATTTAGATAATCAGTTAACTTTACTTCACATTAAAGGGGTTTAAACTATTATGAAGACTTTTCCATAATGTAACTGTTTAATACGCCGCTCTTAAAGATCTATGCAGCACTGTCTGATTGTGACACCACAACAAGAAAATCTACGAAATTCCTTGTGTTAGCCTATTGTTTTTCAATTCTTCACTCCCATTCTTTAAATCAAAGAAGTTGAATATAACCAAGAGATACCCATATCCATTGTAGATCCATTGTGATGTAATATCAACATTACAATGGATCTACTCTTAATTCATCTGTTATGTTATGATCATTTTACCGTAACTTCTTTGCCATAGGGTTATTCAATAATTGATATTGGGAGGTCTTTACATATAAATTCCTTCGTGTAAATCGTTCTTTATGCCTAATATTATTTTACAAAGAAGAACAAGTATTGGACATTCAAGTAGTTACAGTTTGTTGAGTTTGTTGTGTTACTAATATATCAGTTGGTATTGGTAAGTTTAATTTGGAATCATCAGTAATGTTCTTTTACACTTCTAGTCTGCATGCTGCGTTTGGCAGGGGAAAGTGTTGTTAATTTCTAGCTGTATACTGTTATATATCACTAATACAAACTGTTTTAATGACCTTCTAATTCAGGACGTATTTCACACCATCAAAATTAAGAAAAGGGAAATTATGATATCAGGAAAAGAAGAGCATAATTAACGATGTGTTCATTCATTCTTGTTGAAACACATTCGAAAACGACCAACCATTATTAAGTATAAGTGACAACTATTATCACGATAATAACATGATATGCTCTTCATAATTTCTTTATCTTTAAGAAAATGTATAGCTACCTACAAATTGGGCAATTTATTGATAACTTGTTTGAAATAGATCTATTT
>JAIGNY010002021.1:1167500-1172500 GCA_020152595.1 Chiridota heheva
AAAATAATAACCAAAGCAGGAAAAAAAAAAAAAAAGTAGGGGTGCTCAAAATATGTATATTTACATGTCTATAACATAACATATATTGCAGAAATCATATATCTATAACCCGTCATACATTATCAGATAAATCACAATTCTATGTAAACGACCTTATAAGAGAAAGTTTCTGCCCAATAATGCCTCCATGTGCATGCAAAGTAAATCAGATTAAAATCAGCATATCTGAACTGCTTGAAGCCAAGAGAGGTTTCATTGGAATTTAATACAAGCAAGTTTGTCGGTTAGCTCAAACACAGATGATGATTATGTTGCTAGATAGAAAGTAGGTACTTAATGGACAAATGGGTGTAATTGTCAACCGTTTTAATAACAATTATTGCAGGAGTTACTCACCTCTACACTTAGGATCATTGACACATGTTTGTTTGAATCGCTTCCAACGACAAAATAAAAATAACATTTATCATGATATATGGTACAAACTGCTTTTGTAATCCGGCTATAGCAAATGAATTCACCGAAACATTCTATCACTTAGATTTTGGCATATCTATCGACTACAGTTTGGGAGGGTGTATTGGCCTTCAATTGAGTTTCTATCCCCACTAACCCCCTCCCCCTTCATGCACAATCCTCAAAGCACCGTTAGTAGATTTCTCTGCTTATATCGCGAATTAAATGTTACTTCGCTTAAAAAATGCCAGACACATAAATGATTATATTACATTATAACGAGGTACTTAAAGCAGCTCGCATTCAGGAGTTCAGTGCTCATATATTTGGACTTATCAGCAAAAGAAACAGTTTAAGCTCTCTTTTTGGGCAAAGAATAAACAATTTTGAAATGTTAATTTCCGTATTAGCGCCACAATTAAAGTTTACACCATGGTCATAGCCTTACCACAATTTTAGAGTTACGTAAAGAACGAAAATTACTCTGAGAAGTTCGACTGCTTTACAATTTCATCAGAACGGCCAATGGCTCTTCGTTTAAACTTTATAGTTTAAAAACAAACCAAAGTACGATAGAATATTTAAGCGACCTTACACTTTTACTATGACTTAAACATCACAAAATATGTATAAAAGGTTATTTTTTTATTTTAACATTTTCATACATGACTTAGACTTCTTATTCATCACCTATGTGATTTTTATTAGAACGTATTAGACTGTTAGATGAGTATCAGCAAACTTCATTATTTTGATAAACGGAATAAAACTATTTCAGTTCGTCCAATATACTTATACTACGATGGCCAGGACGTCGCTGTCGCACATAGTGAAGAAGTACGTTGTGATACTATTTACAGTGATTTATAACTGTAAACGCATCTATTTATCCCTTATCACATACCAAGCGTTTGTATATTCTGCAAAGACACCGTGATTGATGATGTTTCCCTGACTAATTTCGGATGCAAACATTCTGTGCCACACGATTGATGATTGTGAAATATCAAAAATGCGTTCATCTTATGTAAACGGAACACCTACAGTTTTAGAGTGAAACGTCTGATCTCATCCTGCGCAGTTTAACGATCACGAAAATGTATTTAAGTTATTGTACTTAATTTGTGTTCTACTTCCGAACGAAGAATACAAATCTACCGAAGGTGAAACAAACACGACAAGGAAAAAACTAAGTAATATTTTCGTGAATTGTTGTTAAAGTGGGGGGGTTGCAAAAGCTGTTGGAATAACAAACAACCACTATTGTAAAAACAATAGTGATCGCAATCGCTGTTACAGAAGTTTTCGTAGCGTTACAACCACTACTGTAATAACAACTACGGTTGTGATACGTTTTATCGAACAATGCCCGAGGATACGATTGGGGCCAAAACAGTAAGGTATGTTCGAATGTTCGAAGATGTAGTTGTCTGTACTGTGGTAGGGGCGTGGCAAACTGTGCATCATATATTTTTTCTTTGTTAAAGTCTGCACTAAGTATGTTAAAACAAGCTGAAAATTCCTTTTATGTAACATTGGATATTCAGCACTCCTTTATCACAAACAAAGACTTCCGTCCTCTAGAATAATACCAAAAGTCAATAGGTAGATTATAATTTTTAAATCATAAAGCGGGATAGTCTTGGATAATATAAGCATTGACCACAATTATAATAAAACCAATAGTAGTCGCAATCGATGTCACATTATTGCCACTACTATTATACCAATTACAACAGGTATTGTTATAACAATAAAGTTGCTAAAGTTCACTATTTTGTGTCTTTTAATGTAATATTTCTCTATTTTCAGACTTCATTCTCACATGGGATTGTTTCGAGATTTCCGGGTTTAGCAGTTTACTATCGAGGGCAAATATGTCTTAATACAAACGTATGTGATAACTTAGTATTTGACAGTACTATCTGAACCAATTTTGGAATAAGAATGCTTTGAAGAGGTTCATAGTATTATGAGATCTGATTATTGGCTGAACAACTTTAAAAAAAGTCTTCTCCATAAATTCTTCGTTCACTTTAAATATCGAACCCATCATTGGAATCGTTTCCATTGTTAGTGCCGTCATTCGTCATACAAATTCTAAGAAGAAGTTTTCAATAGTGAAAATGTGTTATCTTCTTTTATATATCTTCTGATATATATTCATCATATTAGTTTTGTCAATTTGCTTACCAAACATAACAGTTTTGTTTTTTTCAGCACAAAAGCGGTCGTGTAATACAATTGTGTAGTATTTACGGTTATCCACCAAAGATTAGTATCATTGTGGATCAATTTTGTTAAACTGTCAAAACATACTTCTCTCACCTGCTCAGTATCTGATAATTCTTTTCTCTTTGTTTTGCAGCTCCTTAGAATGAAAATACAAAGAGACATTTGGAATAGCCTAAATTGAGGATGATTAAATCATGTTTTAAATGATGTTGTAAATATTTTGAAATAGGATATAGAGCTTATGAAGTGGTGAATTTACTAAACGATCCCTCGGCGCAAACGAAACAATTATATAGCAAAACATTTCCAAATATAGAATCAAATGGGGGTCCGTACTTAGTGATTACGGATTCTCTTAAAACATACGTAATATAAAGCTATACTGGTTTAAGCATTAATGCCTAAATGTAATCTGTTTTCATTACATTTGAAAAGAGTGATATTACCGGCGTTGAGATTTGAATTTAAGCACGAAAAGTTACTTTTGTTAAGCTCGTTGAAGTTTAAAGGTAAAACGTTCCAAACGATATAGGATATCAATGAATCGTAGGCAACTGCTACAGCTATAATGTCAAAATGGAACTAATAAAGTATCATGCAGTTCGTTATTTGCGATATAAATTGATCAATTTGAAATCATCATCAATATGAAATTACAAACATATCAGAGATAAACCAGACAAAATTCTAAACTTACATAGTAGCTGCATTTTTTTTTACAATAATGCTCCCCCATATACTGATTTTATATTTGTCTTTATCTATCGCGAAATTCGTGACAGGTACAAATGTTTCTATCATTCTACCACCAAGAAAATAAAGTTAAGTTTTTGCAACAATCAATGACAAGATAAACAAACAATCAGATGGTTCCGTTTTAAATTAAAGTAGTTCCAACTTCCTTACTCGGTGGATCCAATTATTCCCAATCTATAGTAGGCTTCTCATACTTGAAGTCTGGGAATAAAGCAACATTCGTGATTGAAAGTTTTATATTTATAGCAATATTTCCAATCAATATAATTTCGGTCCTTGCCCCATAACACTCAGCAACGACACCTTGTAATTTGTGGATGAATGGGTTTTTTTTTCTTCCTCATAATCCACACTTTATGACTGAGAAATGAACTACCATTTTTGTGGGAGAGGCAATCACAAAACTATAAAATGAAATTAAAACGTCTGCTTTGAATCATGATTGCCTGTAATGTTAGTTCTCGTAATCCTTTAAAGTCCATTGCTTTATTCCCAAATGACATAAATTTTTCAGTGACGGCAGCTCGAATGAAAAAAATAATAATCAACTCCACAACATGTATCCTTGTCGATGTAAGTGGAATAATGATTTCTTATGTATCCAACGGGACTTTCTCGTTTTAAATTTCGAACACAAATATTACCAGCGCTCGCACCAATAGGTGTTTTACACATGGACTGTCAAAATATATAAAAAAGGAATATCAAGTTCAAAAAGCATAAGTAGTCTGTGATATTTTATTCTTTGAATGATAGAAGAATATAAACAAATGGGATGAATACAAATGTCGAGGTGTATTTGTAGTATTATTCACTTTTCGTAATTTAGATATTCTTAGTCAAATTTAGCTGATCAAAATCTCTCCAAACATCTGTACATTGAATTAACTGATTGCCTTTTTTAAGTGTGCGTCACTACCTTTTTCCTTATTTTAAGGCCAATATGATTATCAAAAGCGTTTAAATGTATCATATTGTTTCCATAATTGACCAAGAAATAGATTTTTGCCATATTTTATCAATTATATTAGTACATATATAAATTTGGAATGTATTTAGATATTCGAGATAACAATCACTTTGTGTCATCAAGTGTACGTATTCTTAATTTGTTATGCAGACTATATCGGCTAAGAAATTCGTAAATGCTTCTGTGTTAAACGCATGTTACCACACGCAAGAATAATTTAAAAGCTTTGGAAAGTCTAAATGAATGTATTAAACATTAATCCAGTTAAGTTTGGTTAAAAATTAGTCGTTTTATATATTTTTTCATTTTCAGGCTAAATTATGCGAAAGATGCAAGTTAATGATATCATCAGTTCCGTAACTCCGGCCCATTTTGTACTGGGAGTCAATTTTTTCCTCTGCCAAGATAGATAGGAAATAAGAGTTAACATCTATTTGGCAAACACATCATAAAATATTAATAGGCTTAGGTACAAATGTGTCTTCAACATATACTGCATTGGAAACTCTCATACATGACAATTTGAATAGACTTGGAAACTAAGTCATTTTAAGTTGTCACTACGTGACCACGAACAATGAAT
>JAIGNY010002021.1:1175000-1195000 GCA_020152595.1 Chiridota heheva
AGGGAGGTGGGAGGGGGGGGGGGGAGAGGAGTGCAAAACGTAAAAAAACCTTCATATGGCGTCACTGACATAACATGGTGAGAAACAGCTACTCATACACTGAAGTGATCCTTATTAATATCGCGGGTTTGTCCTTTTTGAAAACTCAATGTGTCTATATACACTTATATCTTTTGAAGTGTGTTTAGAAGCAAAGAAGCCTCGTGGAATGTGGGTACACCTGGTATGTAATCAATAAAAAATATGACATACGGCAAGACGAGCATGGTCTAAATAGCTCTTGGGGGCATAATGACGTTGCAATTTTCTGCTACGAATATTTCCCTCATATAAAGAAGCTTATAAAAGGGAAAATGTTCTTGAAATCCTCCTGCGATGATAGTTTAAATTGTTTTGCATGCATTATATATGCGTCTCTGCAAATTAGAGCTTCGCATAACTTTTCCCCTAAAGTGATTAATTTGGCCTCATGAATTATGTAATAGCAGTTATAACTCTAAAATTGTGTTCCCAAAAAGTCTTGATGTGACTCAATGACTCACGAGAAATGAGTAAAGGCTATTTTTGCAAAAACATTCATGGTATTTATGAAGTAAACACACCATGCATGTCATGTGAATTTTCATGTAGACGCAACAGCACAACTGCATTTATTGCTCTGTTAAAACTAAATGTGTCGAGAACAATCTTTAGTTTGACACATGCTCTTTAGAATTACGCCACGACCATCCATGTGGAAACTTGTTAAAAGGTATTCATGGGGTGAACCTAAAATGAAAATTTCATGAACGTCACATCAAACTTGTGATGAGGGTTGAGCTAAAACTACATTTCCAAGACATTCCTTAGTGTCACATCGGGACTTTTAGAAGTAGGTCATACACTTTCAAGCTCACACCCACTGTCTTCATGAGGTACGCCCTACCATGCAAATTGAATAAAGGATGTAGCATCAACGTTTGATAAACATTGTGTTTAAACTGCAGCTCTAATTTCATTGTTATTGTGCTAAAACTGCATTTTAAGACTTCCTTAATTTGGACCCATGACATTTTCAACTGGATCAAGGTCATTTTCAATCTCATCCAATGTCTTCATGAGATGAAACTAGCACACACAATTCATAGATGTAGCATGAAGGTTTCATGAGTTATTGTGCTAAAGTAGTAAATACACAGACGGGCGGACGGAGAGCCAGACGGACGGACAGTTGACAGACATGATGGCGCAATCCTCAATCGGTCTACTAGAGACCGAGAGGTAAAAGGGTTCCCTGTTCCCGTAAATTCTTTCTTCGCTAGTGGTGGATACTTAAAAGAAATGTTAGTGATATACATGAATAAAAATATGTATAAAGCAAATGTGTCGTGGGATGTCCTACAATAATTCATCAAGTGAAACCAAATGATAAAATATACCAAACGATGGCAATACTTTGTCGAATTTCTTTTGTATCGTAAAATGATCTACTGGAGATATTCATTCATTATGTGTATAGAGCATAATATCTTACATTGACACAATTGGTGAACTTTAACTATAACTTTTTGTACCTTTCCAAATAACAAGTAAAAGACGTGCAGATAAAATCCCCCCCGTGATATGTAAGATTTATTCCCTAACAGGAATCGACTTTTATAATCCCTTTGCTCACTACGTTTATCACGTGTCCCGAAGGACGTTTCTTACCGAAGAATTGACTATCATTGTCGCCTTTTTTCCAAAGAATTATATTGACTCCCCGAAGTCTCAAAATGTACATTAGTTCTTTCTTAGATTATTCAAAAGAACATAATATCGTTATTGAACCTCAGCGATCACGTTCGTGCAAAAATGAAATCAAAGACGCGGAAAAATATTCCATACAATGGACCAGAAATGGATGCGTTATTTTTAATTTATTGAATTAACAAGCCTCGTGATTGGAACATTTATTAAGTCAAATTGAAATTGGGAGATACTGGTTGTGATGATAATCAAATTTACCGTTAAGGGCTTAAATCAAATGCAAACATGATGCAAAAGGCTTTGGCGAGATATTAGGTATTCAAGGGAAGAACACAATGCAAGAATATTTGTCGATTGCATTTTTAGATATTGTTTTTCATTTCAAATCATTTCATGTCATATAAGGATTCATTTTAAAATGAGAGTCCTTTACCTGTTTACAATGCGCTCAAATGTAGACAACATATAAAGATTTCCCAAGGTTTTCTAATATAATTTTCCAATAGGAAAGCCATATTTGATACAAAGAAGATCTGTTGCAACGAACTCTGATGAATTACCTGATTAAACTTTTTTTCAAAAGAAGATAAAAATGTATTTTAGAAGAAGGAATTTTTTCCAAAATTTCTCACAAATCACGAACATACTGACATAGTTACCGGTTTCAGGCAAACAAATACAATTTCTTTTTAACATTAAAAGATATCACAACTTTATCACTTTTGTCAATATGTGCGTTAACTTCTTTGTTTGCTTTCAGAGGAGCTACAAATGGGACTGGTTGTATGTTGATACATGAAAGAAGTATTACCCTCGCGATGCTTTACGAGAATCGAAAATTTATCAAAGAATACTTCTTTTGCCTTTATTCTATTAATTCTTTAAAAAAGATGTTGCATACCCAAAGACAATTTACTAGTCAGCTAGCTGGCTAGCCTATTTTGATCAAAGTAATAATTTCAGAAATACTGCGATAACGTGGAAACAGTAATTTCGATATCATTACATTTGTTGTAATACGTCATTTTCTGTAGTTAACATCAGTTTTAATGCTCTTCATCATCACGTATTTTGCAGTCGTCACGCATTCTAGGAACAAATTAAACGAACAAACGTCAATGTGTAAGGCAGATACCAGATATTATGACAGAGCAGTCACGTTTCTTCTTGAGATAGTTTCTTCTTGGTAGCTGTCTTGTGACGACCTAACACATTATGAGAATGATGCCCGGATTAATGTGACCATGGAGTTAAATGTTGACATTTGCAATTATGTGTTTTCCTGAATGAAATTATATGAAATTCTATCGTTTTATCTACTCATCTATTCAAATAAATACGATTTTTTGAGATGGCTATGGATAGATGAAGCTAAAGAATAAAAGATTAGATTGCACCAAAGAATTGACATTTAGGACTTCCCTCAACGAAGTAACAACTTTCTCCTCTGTGAAGAAATTAGCAGCATGATCACAAACGCAAGCTACGAGCTTTGATATTTACATGTGTTGCAAAGTTTTGTGTACAGTAAAGATGTGTAGTTTTCAAGACTTTACGAAATTTTTAGTAGTCTTGACCAGTATGTTCAAATTGCGTTTTTTCTGTCTGTCTTAGAAGAAACTTTTTAACTTTCAAAAAGTTGTTTCTTTCTTTACTGCGGCTGTCGGTACATCTGCCAAATGTAAATTTTATGAGCAAAGATACCACAAGGCCTACATTTTGATAAATGATGGCTATGGTAAATACAAAATGATAATATGTTGGCTTATGAAGATCAATATCTTTATTTTACATCTATATTTTTGTATTCTGCGAAATAAATTACTAATTATATTTATGAATTTATGTCAAAAGTGGGTCGATTTTTCTGCTACACATTAAGTGATTACTTATTTGATATGGCAAGGGCTAAGAAAATAGCAAAGATAAAGAAGGTTGTAGTCCCATCCATTTCGGATATTTAACGATTGGATGCTTTTAAAACCAATATCTGTTTTCACGTTGGACAGAATTTTCAGACTTATTTATAATGCCTTATTTTTTCAGTAGCATATATTCTTGAGAACAAGCTGCACCCATGAATATCTATTCAGATAGTTTTGCAATTCAAATCATTTCAACTGTGCGGAGGTGTTTTCCTTTAAGTTCTTTTCTTAGATGACCATATAAATGAGTGATCTGGTTTGTCAGGAGGTGACTTTTATTTCAAGGTACATTTAAATTCCTCTCCTGCTCCATATCTGTTAAAAAATGTTTATGGTTTATTTTCACAAACAAAATGGCCTTGAGAACTTTACAATAGAATTGACATTGACTTCTCCTGACATAAAAGAAGTTATTATGAAGTTTTCTGTGCATGGTTTGTCTCATACCAGTATAACCTTGAAGGTGTGCACTTTATCTAAATCATATCAATATAAAGCTCAATAAATTGAAGCTTTTCGATGTATGCATAGTGATATATCTCTTTTTCGGCTGTATCCGTACAGCCCCGGGATGCCATTTCTTTTAACTCTTGTTGAGCTACATATCACACTGTTTTTCGTCGTGTTCGGTTGTTAAGTGAATACAGAGGTTCATGACGCCACAGCCCATTGATTTACCAGTCTCCTACCTTGTTTCACTATCATAATATTCTCCAGTTGTCCTTAGCAAACAAAACAATAACTCAAAAACATCATAACATACAAATTTTTAACCATTTGTTGCACAAACATTTACGCCCCATAAAAACTGAAAGCAAAAACTGTTTGTTTAACTATCTATTCATACATACAAGTTCAAATGAAAAGGACGTTATGTACAGCCGTTGATTATAAAACACCAAGTATACCATTAAAGGACATCTATCTGAATAAAATGTGGCGACGTACATTTTATTCCCAAATTATCATGATTGGCATATCAATGTAAGTGTACATTGTACCATTGTGTTTCGACCAATCAAACATACGAATCGAAATCTAAGTTTATCCGCAAGTTAGAGACGATAACTGGCCTTTCATGTTTTGTTGAATTAAAGTTGACGAAAACTGCTTGAATGTGTTGATTGTGATAACACAATCGTTTAAGTTATAAAGCGTTTTATTCGAGCGCAATCAGTTATTGAAATTGAAATCATAAACCATGAAGTTGGTTTATTTCCCAAAGAGTTAAAAACCATAATTGTGTATTGTTACATCTTTCTTCACACATATCTTTGCTTAGGAATATTTAAAGGAGAAACATAAATTACTATTGATTATGCGTTTCAAAAAACAACTATGAAGTTTCATTGATATCTCAAAACGGACGATTGTAAAATTTAAAGTTATTTCTATATTAAAATTCAATAATTAAAATGCACCTCTTTTTGCTTCTCACATTATCTTCATTGTTGAAATCACATTCGCATATTTTGGTACATTTTAGAACAAACATTCTTTAGATTAGCATGCACACGCCAACACCTGACAGAGAAATATAATATTAAACACAAACTGGTAAATAACAGTTTAAAAAGCCATGTTTGTTTATTCTTTTGAATACCACATGTATCCACACATCAATTGATCGAAGAATATAATACTTACAGCAAAATTGGTATATACCACTTGATAACATTCAACCTTATTCATTCTTTAGAATATCACATGTATCCACATATCACAAAATTGGTATGTACCAGTAAAAAACAATTATCCTCATTCATTCTTTAGAATACCACACGTCGAGACACCATGTGATCGAAGAATACAATACTTACAACAAATAGGTATGTACCAGTTGAAAAAGTCATCCTTATCCATTCTTTAGAATACCACATGTAGCTACAAAACACTTAATCGAAGAATATACTACTTACAACGAATTGGTATGCACCACTTGAAAAAAGTCATTATCCTAAATACCATGATATTATATCTACACACCATCAAAACGAAGAATGGAATATATGTATATATATATATATATATATATATATATATATATATATATATATATATATATATATATATATATATATATATATATATATATATATATATATATATATATATATATATATATATATATATATATATATATATATATATATATATATATATATATATATATATATATATATATATATATACATAATTATGTATATATATACATACATATTTATATATATATATATATATATATATATATATATATATATATATGTATATATATATATATATATATATATATATATATATATATATATATATATATATATATATATATATATATATATATATATATATATATGTATATATATATATATATATATATATATATATATATATATATATATATATATATATATATATATATATATATATATATATATATATATATATATATATATATATATATATATATATATATATATATATATATATATATATATATATATATATATATATATATATATATATATATATATATATATAATAAAGTGGTGGTAAATACCAGTTGAAAAGTCATCCTTATTCGTTCTTTCGATTACCAAATTTATCCACGCACCACCAGACCGAGGAGTAGATTACTAACGACAAACTGGTAAGTACCATTTGAAAAGTCATCCTTGTTCTTTCTTTTGAATTCCACATGTACCCACACGTCACCAGAATGAGTAATATAATACTTACAACATAGTAGTATGTACCAGTTGAAACAGTCATGCCTATTCATTTTTTTGAACACCATATTTATTCACACACCATCAGATCGAAAACTTGAATACTTCCATTTATCCTTGCTTACGTGATATTTGAGGCTTGTATTGTACGCGTCTAAACTATTAATATGGATATAGAAAGCCTTTAAAATATGACATTGTTCATGATTGCGAGACGTCTTATATAGCAATTATAACGTCTTGGATTCCATTCGACCAAAAGATTTCCAAGGAAAAACAAAAACAAAAGAAACATAATTTTGCTTCATATTTCGTTGTTAAGTTTCTTTCCCATATTCTGCAATTGCCTTACTTAACCGCTTAATCTTAAAAATCGTAAATTTGTGATTGCTGCAAGTAGAGAAATAATGAGATAGGTAATGGACAAAATAGAACGGTCAATTCTTAACTCGTTAATTTTGTTTATTACCTCGGGCATGACATAAATGTGTAGTAAAGAATGTTTCATGTAATATCAAAGATAAAAGAATCTTATAATAACTTGAACCTACTTATATCAATATTTTACCTCTCCTTATTTAATCATTTCTTTCGTAATGACCGAATTTGATCATAAAATAAAGCTGCTTTATCGAGAAACACTTAATACATATGGGTTACAGACGTTTGAAGTAATACCAGATCAATACATATTGAAAAAACCTTATTTAACTGTGTTTGTTTGTATTCCTTTTCCTCAAAATTAGTTTCGCATATAACGTTATACAATGTGCGCGAATCACATCTTATGGTAGCTTTACATATTGGAAAAATTTAGTCCCATATATAATTTGGACTTTATTGGACAACGGTATTTATGGAGATATGAAACTAAGAAATATTTAGAAATAATGGTGGAATTGCCAAGAGTGGTGAAGGTATGCCTTACAGGGCGCTAAAATTCTAGTTATCTGGTAATGGTTTTGTTTAGTACAGGTAGGAATATACATCAAACTTATTTCGTGTAAAGAAAAATAAGAAAAACTTAACTAAGAATCTCATTCGTATATTTATGCACAAGCTAGGACTAACATTATTTTGAATAGCTTACACGCACCAACACCTGACCGAGAAATAGAATATTGAATAGAAACTGCTAAATAACAGTGCAAAAGTCATCGTTATTCACTCTTTCGAATACCACATATATCCTCACATCACCAGACCGAGGATTAAAAAATTAACGACAAACTGGTAAATACCAGTTGAAAACAGTCATCGTTATTCATTCTTTCTAATACCACATATATCCTCACATCACCAGACCGAGGATTAAAAAATTAACGACAAACTGGTAAATACCAGTTGAAAACACTTATAGTTAATCATTTTTTAGAATGCCACATGTATCCAGATATCGCCAGATTGAGGAATATAATACTACACATTGGTATGTACCAGTTAAAACAGTCATCCTTATTCATTCTTTTGAATATCATATATGCAAACACCACCAGATCGAATAATATAATATTTACAACAAATTAACATGTACCAGTTGAAGCAGTCATCCTTATTCATTACTTTGAATACCATATATGCACACACTACCAGATCAAAGAATATAATACAACAAACTGGTGAAGCATTTTAAGCAAGCTTTTTCAGTGTCATTCTTGTTTATGATGTTCTATTCTAACTCAATTCCGTATGCTTATGTTATGAAAGTACCAAATGCTATTAATTCTCTGTTGTCGAAGATGCAGTGGAAATAAATAAATTTATAAATGAATAAACACCAGTTGAAACAGTCATCCTTATTCATTCTTTTGAATATATATCCACAAATCAGCAGATCGAAAAATATGATACTTACAACAAAACGTTAAATACCAGCTGAAACAGTCGTCCTTTCTACGTGATATTGAGGCTTGCATTTTACGCGTCTCAACTGTTAAAATGGATATTAAAAGCCTTTAAAGTATGATATTTTCATAATTGCGATACGTCTAATATAGAGACTATAACGTCTTGGATTCCACTCGATCAAAAGGTGATCAAGGGAAAATAAAAACAAAAACAAAAGAAACATACTTTAGCTTTATATTTCATTGTTAAGTTTTTTCCCATATTTTGCAATCGCTCTACTTAATTTCGAAAATCGTAAATTTCTGATTTCTGATATTTTGATTCTCCCATTTTAATGTGCAATTTGTTTATCTAATAATTTCTTTTGTCATGATCCAGAATGATCACATATAAAGCTGCTCCACCGAGAAACACTTAAGAAATGTGTGTTGAAGACGTCAGAAGTGAAACCAAATTAATGTATATTGAAAAAAAACGTATTGAACTGTTTTTGCCTTTATTCCTTTTCCTCAATATTATTTTTGCATATATCGGTATACAATTTGCTTGAATTAATCATATCTTACTAACTTTACACTGTTTGGAAAAAGTAATTACATATATAATTTGGATTCAATCGAACAATGCATAGTATTTAAGGAGATATGAACTCTCAAAGAAATAATTAGAATGGTGGAATTGCCATGGGTGGCGAAGGTATGCTCTACACAGAGTACTACAATTCTAGTGGGCGTAATGGTTTTGTTTTAGTACGGGTACGCCTATACATCAAACTTCTTTCCTACAAAGAGAAAAAGAGAACTTACATGGAAAGCGTTGCAAAAACAAAAGGTTTTACCACTTGGCCTTGATTAGTTGTTGCTGAGAACATTGTTAAGAATTCCCCGTCCCATTTACAGGGTATTAAAGGGTTGACCTAATCAAGTGAATTGTGTAGGAGTAAGCACAAACATTATTTGCACTGTTGTTACTTACAATTGTATGTTGTTGGGAAAGGGTGTGTGGGTGCTGTTCAAAAATATAAGAAATTTTGGACCGTGCAATATTAAAAAGCAATGCAAACACGTCATGGGCTTAATATGAATTGTATCATTCACAGATAATGATGTGCATGTGCAGTTCTGTTTCTGTTAACATGTTATTCTAACTACTTCACAAAGACTGAAAGAGAGGGGGATGAGGCCCCTTGTTGCGATCGTGGAATTGTCAATTCTGCCTTCTGGTAATATTGAAGCTACTTCTGTCAATCTTTTACTTCTCCCCATTTAATGTGAAATTTGCTTATCTAAACATTTCTTTCGTCATGGCCGATATTTATCACAAATAAATCTGCTCTATCGAGAAACACTTAAGAAATATGTGTTGAAGA
The DNA here is from genome assembly GCA_020152595.1 of Chiridota heheva. Lineage (NCBI taxonomy): Eukaryota > Metazoa > Echinodermata > Holothuroidea > Apodida > Chiridotidae > Chiridota > Chiridota heheva. The sequence goes on from JAIGNY010002021.1 coordinate 1,184,597, forward strand.
CGTCAGAAGTAATATCATAATAACGTGTATTGAAAAAAACGTATTTAATTATTTTTGCCTCTATTCATTTTCCTTAATATTATTTTCGCATATATCGGTATACAATGTGCTTGGATTAATCACATCTTACTAACTTTACACTGTTTGGAAAAAGTAATCACATTTATAATTTGGATTCAAGCGAACAATGCTTAATATTTATGGAGATATGAACTCTCTAAGAAATATTTAGAATGGTAGAATTGCCATGGGTGGCAAAGATATGCCTCTACAGAGTGCTAAAATTCTAGTAGGCGTAATGGTTTTGCTTTAGTACGGGTAAGCCTATGCATCAAACGTATATGTTGTAAAAAAAAGAAGAGAAAACTTACATAGGAAGCGTTGCAAAAAAGGTTTTACCAGTTGGCCCTGATTAGTTGTTGCTAAGAATATTGTTAAAAATTCCCTTCCCATATACAGTGCTATATTAAAGGCTCGACCTAATCAAGTGAGTTGTGTAGGAGTAAGCACAAACATTATCTGCATCGTTGTTAGTTACAGTTGTATGTTGTTGGGAAAGGGTGTGTGGGTGCTATTTACAAATATACGAAATTTTGGACTCATGTCATTTTTAAAAGCAATGCAAACACGTCATGCGATTGCGATAGATTGAGTCATTTACAGATAATGCTGTGCATGTGCAGTTCTGTTTCTGTTAACATGTTATTCTAACTACTCCACAAAGACTGAAAGAGAGGGATGTGGCCCCTTGTTGCAATCGTGGAATTGTCAATTTTGCCTTCCCTTCAATATGATGTTTTCTTTACAAATGTTTGAAATGACTTGGTAGAATGGCAGCTCTGATTTATTCACTGTTCTTCCCTTCGGTTTGTCTGGCTTTGACACAGTAAAATAAATCTACTGTGCGTGAAACGGTGATAAATGGGATGTACAATCATTACCAATACATTTAGTTTAGGGTTTATTTACTCATGAGGTGATGGATAATTTTGTAGCACAGTATATAACTTCATCGTGTTTGTGGATACCAATCAATCAATAAATTCATCGATAAATCTTTGAGTCAGGAGACCTGATGTATGGGTGAGAAAATCATTCCTTATTGGGAATGCACAGACTTTGCAATTTCGATATATTTAGCTGCTTAAGTATCGGCAATGGTTTTTACATACCACTGACATATTTTCTAATGTGTATAATTTAATTGAAGTTGTTGTGATAGTTATGATCGTTCCATGTAAAACACAGATATATGCAGGTCAACAATCAGCCTACTGAGACTTCATATATTCTCAGACAAAAGCATCATTTGACAACAGCGGCAGCATCAACAACTTGTGCAAAGGTTTTCAGCGTTGAAAAATACGAGCTAACTGAGCATTCAAGGTCAATACTTTTGCAATACTGAGACAAGAGAAATCATGTGGTAGACAACGGGTAGTAACAACATCTATGCAAATGCGGCTTTCACCATGTGTTTCCCCACTGTTAAATACAAATAAGTGGCCTATGATTCCAAACGCAAAAGACATGCAAAAGAAATTAAAATTGCCACGATTCACAACACATAGCAGTTTGGCTAGCAATTTTTTGCTCGATCAACTGATTGTGATGTGGAAGTGTTTCCATTACAAATCGATTCTATGGAACACGTGAGATTCCATTTGGTTAATTCAATAAAGAACGGCAAAGTGAACTCCAGTTTCCAAACAAGCTCCGATTGAGTTCAATGGTAATTGGGTTAATTGATAAAGGGTATTTTAACTGTGACTTGCTAACCATTCACAGCCTGAAAATCATTACTCAATATGAAAACACACGCTAGGGAGTCTGTACAGATTAATAACAGACTTGAGAATATCAATGACTTATGGCATTTACGGAGACTATGTGCGATTTCAGACGGTATGTGACTGGTTTAACCTACTCCTTCGAATACGATGTATTAAAGCTAGGTCATTATGATGAGTGACTAGAGTTTTTTTGTAATCTGGAAAGCATTCAGATGGAATTGCGATTTGTAAATGATAGCTTTCTCTTACGTCCATCTTGATTGTTTGTATCACATATTGAATCTTTTGTTGGGAAAGTTAGAACAATGTACAATTAAGAAAAAAATTGAAGAAAAAAAGTGATTTCTCTTTCATTGCTATATATGTTCTATTTTGGAAATGTAAAGGATCCTATAGATTTGTTGTTACCTATAGATAAATCACATTCTATATACCGGTATATTACAAACGCAAACGACACCATGTCATTAAATAGTTGAATTTGTATGACACCGTCACAAAATATTCCAACCTTTATCATTAGTTCACTATTAGTGGGGATTTATTTGCTCTTGGAGTTACTTACCATCACTATTTGTCTTCAAACTGCTAGAAATATACTACTTTTATCAACGGATTTCAAATAGATGTTACCCATTACTGTGCGGAAATAAGCAATGCTGATCATTATTAAATCACGAAGAAGAGTATGAAGGATATCTCAGACACTTAAAATTATAAACTTTTAACCGCAATATACCCATAATGCACCACACGTCCATATACTTTCGTACAATTTCATACGAACTTAAAATGGTAGAAAGTTCTACACGCATTGGAAAAATTGTGGACTTTTTAAATATAAGACGAAACTACAAAACAATCATGAATGCCAGAAACTACCAATTTCAAGAAATAGGGATAGATTGGTTAAATTCTTAGGCGAATCTTTTTTATGTTCTACACTTCAACCGAATTAGTTTATGGCGATCTTAAATAGATGTTGCACTATTAAAGATGTGTAAAAAATAGTATTGTTAATTAGAATAATGGCTCTCAATTGAAAAACAAGAACTGGTTTAAGCTCTTAGATAATGATTTGTCCTCAAATCCCTGCAAGTAAGGAAAACGTAGTGATCCTTAAACTTAATTCAGGTTTCTCTGGGACTGTTATTAGTGGCCTAACTTGGACAATTCGATTGGAGAACATATACAAAATTGAATTAAGTTTAAAAGATGAAAAGATTTGTGTTGTCAGCAGCGCCATCTTCTAAGCCGACACACCTAGTGAGCAAGAGGATATGCTACATTCAATGCAAGTAAATTTTTTGATTTGTTCGAATATTAACAAAAAACACACAGTGATTGAAATAACTGAAACTATGTTCATAATTTTTCAATGTAATTTTTTAAGAAGAGTGATTATTCTAGATAATGCAAAATATCATCATATTACCACAAAAGTGGGATTCAAAGTGAAAAACCTGTAAAGGACAACTGTAGTGACGTACAGTGTCCAAAAGGGAAACTATATGGAGACTATAATAATGCATTGGAAGGAGCGGCGCCTTATTAAAATTTGTGAAAATCAGGAGATCCAACTCCCCTTTGTTGTCGTGGAATTTGTTTTCATATTTGAGCCCAAATTTCGTCCTTGAAAATGTTGGAGTTTTTAAATTTAAAAACACTAATAAAAGCTAACAAGAGTTCTTGTTTGTTCTAAAATACGTCCCTTCTCTTGCGATTACTCATTTATAACTTTCTAGTAACATGCCATGGATGTGGAAGGAATGGATGCATTGCACCCTCCGTATAAGCTTAATAAAAAAGAGTGCCCCCACAATTACAAAACCATACGTAATATATAGTTGACAGGTTTTTCTTTCCTACACAGCTCATTCAATGCCACTCAAGAATTCAATCAGCAAAGCTCTTTCGCAAATTACGTTGATCATTTCAAGATCAATATTCTCTCTGAGACACCAGGACGGAATTTTACATACACACATGAAGTATGGATACTTTGATTTCCGCCAATGAATATAACTTTTTAAAACATTGTAGATTTTAAGAATGAAAGCATTAACCAACAGACCTGTTTGAAATACGAGATTTACATTGCGTGCAGGTTATTACTACTGCTAAAGTTAATTTTGCTGTTGGACAAAGCAGTCCTATATCCGAACGATATCCGAAAGGTAGAAAAGTAATTATCAAGTGTAGTCAGAGAACTCATTGATTGGACGGGGCTTTCTACATCAGCGCATGCTTTCTCTTCTTACAAATACTGTTCAGCATCAAGGTAGTACAAATGAGTGCTGTAGAAGTGCCACATTGATTCGGTTTAGCCAAACGCAGAAGACGGACGATCAATACGATTCGGGGCGGATTTAAATTTATTTAGTGTGGAAAATTAGAATAATTGCATGTGGTAACATTGCAGTCAAGGATACACTGTCGTGGATTATATGTCAGGAATATTTACTTTTCAATAAAAAACTTTTTTTTTGGTGAAATCATTTGATTCAAAGAATTTGAATTTAGTTTTTATAATATGAAAAGGATTAAGAACATGTAGTGAAAGTTAATATTTTGTAGAATAATAGTGATTTAAAGCAGTTAGAGCTTCTACGAATAACTACTATTTCCAGTGTGTTAGACCATGCTGAAAAAAATTCCTCTTCATCAAGGTTTAAGTAAATAAATTCTCAGCTTGCACAGTATACGTTTCCGATGTAACTTGACCGTTTTTTTTTCTCGTGCTCTGTTTAGTGAAGTTGGAGGCGTTCATGAAGTCCTTTATGTATTGTTTTCCGTGGAATGAACACCTCACGATATTTTCGTGATTCTGGAATCTTTACCGTACCCGTGAAACTATGTATCTATCATAACTTTCAAAAGGCAAAATAAATGTTTACTTTCTAATTCGAAATCTACCACGTGTTTCATCGTTGAACGGCTATTAGAGACTGAAATAGGTTTTCTATGTTGAATTGATATTGACGGGGGATATTGAATTGGTTCTGTGATATAATGTTGCATTTCATTCAACTGTGTTAACCATTTCAGCCAAGTTGCATATAGCGAAAGTGTCCACTGTGTGCACGCACTACGTCAGGTATTAGCAACTACAACGAGTTATTTTGATCAGGTGATTTCAGTAAACTTACACTGCATATTGGTAGATGTCACACAACAAGTGCCTAAGTTTCCCACGGATTTATCTACCACCAATTCTTTCTTTGTAGTAAATTTGAGTTTATTTATTTGGAATCAAATCATACAAGCGACTGTTTACCATTACTAATTTACTCCTCGTTTTATGGTCATTATTACCAATAAAGCTCTTATCTTATCCGTGAACAAATAAAGTTCTTAAGTGGTTTACATAGTAAGAATGACAAGAATGTACATTTAGCGAAACACAGACCTTTTGTTCCAGAGAAAATAAGATGTGAATGGGAAGAGGAGAAATTCGCAACCTGAGTTTGCAGGATTTAATTTTTCCGATTCATTCCAAAATTTCATCAAGAAACGAAAGCAAACTTCGAGCAACAATGTGTGAACGTGGTGGTTTCGTTTAAAAGTTTTGAAATCTTGGGAAATAAATGTGAAAGATATTTTAAATCGTCGCTGCATAAATACAAAGACCTTGAATCCGGAGGAATTGTTTCAGGTGAGTTCTTTGCTATTGTATCTATTAAATGTTATTCATTAAATCAGGTTTTCATTTAAGACATTCCATTGACAATTTTCGCATAGGTTTTCAAATATACAATATTGGTATTTCAATGTCTATGGCAATTAATTGGATAAGTTAGAAAATGGCTCATGAAAATATAATTATGTTATCTATACAAACGTCGTAGGGGTGAAAAGGATATACCAAGGGACAAAATATGTGATGGCCTAAAATATTAATGATAGCAGTCTATTTCATAGTTCGAAAAGTTTGCCAGAATTGCAGTCTATTACATTAATCAGAACTAAAGAGCAAACATACAACAAAAGGTTATTGCTTCAAAAGCTATACCTTTTAGCATAGCTAGATGTTTGACGAAAAAACAAACAACAAAAGGTTATGAATAATATTTGACCGAGTTAGCTAACTTTGTCCAAATAATGCTGAAATAACCGATTAGCACAACAATTTGCCTTAAGATTATATTGCAGAGGCCACGTGCCTAACCTTTCCACATACACATACAATTGTACATCCCACTGTACCTTTCACTATACACATATCTCTACGGGCCATTCAGCTATTCATGTTTCTTTCTTTCATACCAGCCATTCATCAATTTACCAGAAAGGTGTAGTCTGGTAGTCCGATGAATCGATACTCGAAATCATTGACTCATCTATCTTTCAATGCACTAATCCAGGCACACTCTATGACCCATGATTTATCTATAGCTTCCAACCATATATGTGTTTTGCGGAAAAACCAGGACAGGAAGATGTTTGAAGAGGGGGTGGGGATTGAATAGTCTATCAAAGTTTGAAAGAATGATGGGAATAGCATTGTGGAGGAGCAGCCTGATAACTTAAGTAATAAGTTTTTTGGTATAACTTTAAATCAAGAACTTAGTGGTATTTTTTATACAAAAGCTCTATTGCTATGACAAAAGTACAACTAATGGGTCTCACAAGTACTTGATTTTGAATAAAGTTGCAAAAAAAGACGTTTTGACGTAAACTTTTGGTGCTACAATATTTTGAAATTCGAATTCGTTGACTACTATGGACGTCTTTAGTTGAAACGTTTATCATAAAGAAGTTTTGAGGAGGGGTGGGCCACATAATTCGGGAAGCACTCTCTGAATGGCTTGATGTGAAAGTGATCTTCCAACAGGATAAGAAGTGGTATGCACATGTAAACTAGTTTATCTAATTGGCATAACTGCTTACGAAAATACAAAACAGTCTTAGTGTTGCTGCCAACAGTCGACGCCTTCATAAATGTGTTTTCTTTTTAAGATTATGTCTATGTATATTTGAAACCTCATTATTTGTCAAACATAGTAAGTGTAAAGCCACATTTATGTTTTTTGGAAAGTGAACCACTATTGTTTGTTACTTGTTTAAATTTGGAAAAAAATGTGTTTATGGATGTTGCGCCATGCGTATTGGGAAAAGGGGGCTTATGGTGCAAACCAAAACCCAGGTCATTCACAGGGAAATGTGTATTCTCGAAACGAAATTTATCATTACTGGAAATGTCTTACATGAGCATAGAGTCAACAAATAATCATTTTCTTATGCGAACTGACTGCTCTTCATTTAAGCCTGGTGTACAATTAGGACACCAGGATGAGGAACAATGGGAACAACTACATAGTAGCCGTTCATATTGGAAAACAAAAGAAAAGTAAATCGGCAAGAGTCTATGATAATTAATTTCTTTCCAAACGTCTTTCAGGCATCCCGTCATATTCACATGTCCACTCCAAAATGAGTTTTTCTCTGTAACCATGCGTTACTTCGCGTCACCACGAGGAGCGTTGCTACTTTGCAACAGTAACTTTCTTGTTGCATGCTCTTTTATAATGATTCATTCATCGATTGTGGGAGTACGTATTTATTCAGTGACGTTCAAGCAATATTTGTTTTAAAACAGTACGTTTAAACACGCACGTGCTAATTACCATGTCCTACCTTGCGAACAACCCAAGAAATTTAAATTTCACCAATATGTTGTATGACCGAAAGGTCTATGTACTTCTAGTTTTAAATGGTCTTTAGAAATAGCTTAGAATCTATATAGTTTTTGAGTTATAGCTGATAACAGTTTGGGGATTTAAAATGTTTGCCTTGTGGGCGGAAAAAAATTGTTATTTAATTATTTACCCCTCCCCCACCCCTCGTAATTTTAGTTAATGATGACAAAGTCTATTCCTGGTAAAAATTTTAGGTATGTTAAAGACCAAAACCTTTGCGGTCATAATTTGCTTCACCATTTCATCACATGTTAACACAAAAAAATCAGTGCCGTTATTCCTGACGGGAAAAGGGAGGGCTTCAGAAAGAACTAACAGTGGGTGCAAAGAGACTATGGTGGCTATGGCCCGCACAACAGTAATCGCATTGAACTACTGGACATTTCTTTATGTTAGGCAACGGCCCTGTATCTTTTGATGTCATGACCTATAATGTATATGGTTCAGGTACTTGTCTATTGCTAAATCTAATTCCTCCTTCAACCAGCCGTTTGTTCTTTCTTCGCTTGACAACGTAAATGTGGTATGAGATTTTCCTTTTTTTGTTTGTATGTTGATAGGTGTAGATATTCACCATAGTTTTGTGTATGTTAAGAATGATAGCCATTTTCATGCTCAGCACAATATGCATCCTATAATTCCACTCAGATGAGAGTAAATGCGCTTCTAATAATGAAAATGTTTTAATCAAATTACGCAGGTTTACATACCCTTGCTCTAAGATATAGATGAAACCTGATTTGTGTAATTTCAACTGGTTTCATGCCTTTGTCGTTTGTGGCCCACTGTAAAATCAATCACACGACGTGACTACATCTGCTATTGTGACCTCTTTCAACATTTTGTAGAATCGGCGTTTCGGTTATTAAAAAAGCAAACATCCAACTTAGTCTGTTCCTTCATATAACGTTTTGACGCTCTCCTACATGAAAACATATTCCGCATGGTAGAAGTTGTTAATATCATAAGCAAATGATATAAATCACCATTTTTTCAAAATTGTTTGCATTTTGAAAAACACATTTCTGAGAATGATATTAACTTCATAATATTACTTTAGAACAACAAAGAAACAATTGTTTAAGAATAACTAAACCACATAAAATGCGAAATCCTTGGCCTAGCAAAACGAAGAGATCATTTTAAACACGTGGTGACCATCTGCAGTAGATGTAATCAGCATCAAAATGTTTACTCCGGAGGCACCTTCCAATGCTATGTGCATTTGTCATACTGTTGTCTATCATAAATCATTTTGATTTCACAAGATGTATCTGCAACGTCACACAGAAGAATTCCGTAACTAATACGTTGATAGCTTTTTTGATTTTCTTTGTTGTTAGAAGTAAACTTTACTGTCCAATACATTTCACTGACCGTGTCCGTTTTGTTTTAAAGGAAGACATTTATTTCCTCGCATAAATCATAGAGTATTTACATCAAAACCTGATCATGAAAAACGATGGGATGTGCTCTCTAGGCATATCAAATCACGGAGCATGATCTTGTTTATTGATGCAGGCTTTACACTTGGTGCATCTTGTTTAAACCTACATCCGATCTAATCTTAGAAATGAATGTTAGTTACCACGTCTTTCGAAGTTAAAAATTAACTTCTAATAATCTTTGGAAAGGAATCTTATCTTCATAAAACAAGAATTCTTAATGAAATACTTTTCTACAAAAGAATAACTGATATCGGACAGAATAGCTGCTGTAGTGCTCAGCAAATGCATGCATATGAACCATTGATACAGGTGAATGTTTCAAATAAGGAACCAAATGGTGTCTTGATTCTTGAAAAAGGTTTAAAGTTGAAGATTGATTTATACTGAGAATGATTTTTGTGATATTTCTCAGGGTTCCTTGCTACCATAACGTGGAGACTTGGCTTATTAGACTTAAAATATACAAATATTTATTTATGTATATTCTAACCATGACGCTTTTATATCAAATATGATGGGAATCGGGTAAAATCTATCCTTTTTGGCACAAAATAGTCATTACAATTGGTTAAATGTATGCATGGAAGTAATACTTAGTCTTATTTTATGCAAGGTCTCTTGCTTAACCTTTCTGTACCACTTAAACATATTATATATACTCTAGGTTGTTTACAACCAAGGGTGTTCATGGACTCACCTCACATGCTGCTGCTGTTGAGTTTTAAGTTTAATTTTTAACAAGGAATTAACGTTAAGAAGCATTTTTTGTAAATATCCCATAATCGATGCTTTCTCAATGGCTAAAAGAGAACGTTCTTATGGATAAACATCCGTAATTGATCACATTTGTATAGAATTACTGTTTATACTGGTGAAATATGGTTGATTACATGTAACAGATGGTTTACCAGGAGAATACGTGAGAGGCTTCCACTAAAACGTATGCTAATGGTGACACAGTATTCGTGTAGTTGTACAATGTTCAACCATGGGCACATGGAGTAGAAATTCCTAATCAAATTTTACGCAGTAGTAAGAATAACAAGTACAAGCAAACATGTAAAAAAAGAAATATTTAAAGAGCATATACCACTTATGCCATTTACAACCTTCGCTTACATTTAATATATTCTGACTAATTAGATGTTCATCTTAGAGTGTGGAACATATGTATTATAATGATACATGTATGTAAAAAGATGAAGTGGGGCCGGGAGGAGACATGTTCAATGGAAACATGTTTACAAGGAAGTGTCAAAATTTCATCTCAAGTGATAAATAGTTATCTTAATTATTCTTAATTATAACAATTAGTTATTTGTCCTTTCTATGTCCTGCGAATTACATACACTCAATAGAGAGTTCTAGAGAAACGAGTTCGGTAGTTATAGAAATGAGTTACCTGACAATTCAAATTCCGGCGACACATTCCTTCCAAAACGTGTTCACGTGCTCGAGGTGCAT